>CM053784.1:161542994-162150494 GCA_028749045.1 Cupressus sempervirens | reverse complement strand
TTGTTCAAGTCCTGATTTGAATTAAGTAACAAAGTGGTTTTTAGGGTGGAAAGGAATATTTTTCCCATAGCTTCTTGTTCCAAGATCTCTTTGTATATATACATACATATGCACACACAAACACACGCACACACACACACACATGTGTGTGTGTATACATGCATACATACATACATATACATAAATTATAGTAATATATGTATTACATCTGCATTTTCTTTGCCATTGATTATAAGAGTGTTTCAACATTGGGAACTAGTTCAACATCCTTTTCATGGTTTAGAGGTAATGTCATTGTGACAGAGGCATCTATAAGGGAATGAGCCTCATGAGTTAACATATACTATGTTAAAATAGTTAAGTGCTACCTAACTATGTCCAAGGCATCTACACACTAGAGGCATACTCCACCTACTAGGCTACCTACATACTTATATCCACAAGATCAAGACCCTTGAACTACTCACTCTAATGAATATGTAGTTCTGGTTTCTAATTGTTTTGGTGTAGTTGTATTCTTATAACCACTGGTGATCTTTACTCACCTAATACAACTCTTCACCATCATACACCCACTTGGGGAAATTAGGTAGTTTTCTATAATTACAATACTATAATACACTGGTGCAACCTTTGTGTTGTATTTTATAGTTAATGTAAGGTTAACTTATATACATCCTAAAGTCACTCCTTAAATAGTTATGTTTAAAATCTTGTGACAATAATCAATGGGTCTAAATAGACTAGTCAAGTTAATGTTGAAACTCAGAGTTTAGCCTTCTATTTTCAAAAGCTAGGTAGACTAGGTTGCACCTGCTGAAATATCTTAAGATAACTACAAGTATGGATTCTTCATTCTATAAGGGTACCCTTTATTCAAATGTAATGGTTGAGTGTATAACTTCAACGAAGAGTTGAGTGTAAGTAGTTATTGCCTTGAACCTATGCTACAAATTCATGGGAAACAAGGGACCCTAAACCTATGTTACATACGTTGGAGACACGAGAGAAGTTACTACCAACTTTAGTACTTCATAACATTCTAGATTATATAGTGATTCCCAAGTTAATAGCAACAGTAGACACTTGGGATACTTACAGGGAAAGCATACCAATACATGCTTGGCTACATCCTTGATTTCCATTATTGGGCCAACATATGGAGCCTTTATATCCAACCATTAATTGTAGATTAGGGAATGTGCTTCATGCATGAAATGCAAATGATGCATCTAGATATGCAATTTTATCACCTTGGAAAATTGTATTTGATCCTACTAGCTGGAAATAGCTGATTATTCATTTTATTTATCTAATCTAATGATAGTTCTACAGGAATTTGTAATCAACCCAGCTAATCAGTGACTAGACCAATTTAATTGGGTTATGGCCTAGGCATGTTCTATTCCCATTTATCATATGGTTGCATTGTTGGAGGAAACCTCTTTTCCAAAGGTATAATAGGTTTTGTATCATTGGCTTTGTTTAATTCCTAATTTTAATGAAGTAACAAAGTGGTTTTCAGGGTGGAAAGGAGCATTTTTCCCCGAGCTTCTTGCTAATGAGAGGATAAGGATTCAGCCAAATGTAGCCCTTGAAATGATGAATCAAGTTGTAGAGGGTATGACTGTGGAACAACTTGGGGCTAGAGAGAATTTTAGCTATCTTAGGGTGATGGAGCAATGCCAATTTGAGGCATTTTAATAGCAACAAGCAGTAGTCGCATATGCTCAATAGCAAGCCTCAACTTCCATGGGCAGTGGGATTCACTTGAATAATTCCATGGGTGCACGTTAGTTGAGTTTGAAGGAAGTGATTGAAATAGATGCACAAGAACATGACATCTAATTTTTTGTTGAAGTGGGATGCACACATGATTGTCTTTAGGTTTATGGCTTTGGAACTCTTAGTATCTATCTAGGTTATATAAAACAACAAGTGCTTGCATAATCTGGAGATAGATGGGTGATTACATCATTGGAGCAGCTAGTTGAGATGCACTATAATTGAAGTGGATGAAATCATTGATAAACCGAACATATAATGAAGAGGAAACTTGAAAACCTAAATGCTGAAATGTTAAAATGAAAGCTATCAAGGATCAAACATCTATGCTAGAGTTACAACATAATGTGAAGTTGGTTTTAGATATACATAAAAAAAAAGGACATAAATCATTCCCCATTTGTTTTGATTATGGAGAGCTACACACAAAAGAGGGTGAGATCTTCGAACGAGAGTGGAGAGATCTAAATGTTTCTAGAGAGCTCTGAGCTCAAAAAATTGGTGGAGATTTCATTTTCATGCCCTTGTGATCACTATATTTCATTTTTGTTCCCTTATGATCTCTTTAGTTTGTTGTCATGCCCTTGGTGGAGATCAGTGGAGGTCTACGATTTCATTTTCGTGCCCTTATGATCATTACATTTTATTGCCGTTCCTTTGTGATATTTGCATTTCATTGTCCTGCCCTTGTAATCTCTATGCCCTTTCTTTGCAACTTTATTTCCATGTTGTGCCCTTGTCATCTTTGTACCCTTTTCACTACAACCTTTGGGGTCAAATAATGATGATAATTTGTGATGATAATGTAATTTGTGGTGTAATTCGGGCCCAAATGTAATAGTGCTTTCTCTATGATTTTCTTCAAGGGGAGAAGAGGTACCTGTGAAAATTTTCTTTTCTTTGCCTTCTAAACATGTATCTCTTTATATTCCCCCCAGTAGGTGATTAGAGAAGCTTCTCTTTATGTATATGCATGTATATATATGCATATATACACACACATGTATGTGTTTCTATGTATGTATGTATGTATATATAGACATATATATGTATATACATACATACATACATACATATATAAACATCATAAGGGCTCAACAACAAGATGTAGTTATCATAAGGGCATGACAATGAAATGCAGAGATGCATATATACATATACATACATACATACATGCATGCATACATATATCTGCATATGCAATTTTATCACCTTGAAAAACTATATTTGATCTTTACTCAGTCACCAAGAGAAAATATAATATGTAAGTACAGATTTCTACATACTTACTTTGGTATGAATATTTTCGATTGGATTTGTTTGAGGAGAGTGAGTATAATCATGGTGATAATGGTTCCATGTATTGGGGCTTTAGAGGAGAGAGACTTACAAAAGATTAGAAGTTATTTCTAGCTCAAATGTTTCCAATTTTATGTTCACAACTCAAATGCTCTCCCATGGCCTAAGCTAAAACCCTCATTACTGCATGAAAAATTAAGGAATAAAATATGATTATGTCCCCAATGAAGAATTAAAACACATATTCAATCTAAATTATATAGTCTTTGAATCTCGGTACTCTAATCCAATCCAAGAGCCTTCTGAACATTGAAACCACTAAATTTCCCAAGACATTGAACTTATTGAACATATGAACCTCCTTGAACCAATGAAACCATTTTAAATAGGTTCAATGAAGTTCAAAACCCAAAAAGGAATAAGATATAAACCTCAAACAAGGGCTACATGATATGGTGGGGTAGGAGGAATATGGTTGTGTGAATGGTTGATTGGGCAAGTTGTAGAAAATTAGGGTGTTAGTTGCAAGTAGTTTCATTAATTTGATGAGGGAATCAACTTTGGAAGCATGATGATCAAAATTGGCATGTCCATCCTTATGATAGATGTGTCTATCTCAAAATAGACAATTACCTCAAATGACAAGTGACAAATTATTAAATGTATAGAAAATCAGAAGAACATTCACCTATAATATTTTTAAAGGACAAAAATATAATAAAAATATAATTTGGCAGAAAAAGTCGTGAGCTATGTGGATCTTCCACTGTCTAGTAGTGGAAACTCTTCACGTTAAATATAAGATCATGAAATTAAAAAAGAGAACTATTAGAGATCTATATTTGTGTTTTAGTGATAACAAATACATAGTCTAATTTTAAGAAAAATATTAGTCTTAAATGTATATGATTAAATAAAATAAACAAGAGTACTAGATGTAGTTGTATAATTCTAGTATTATTGATTATGTTAAAAAAAATGTTGAATAAAACAAGTATGAAGTAACATGAATGGATCATCTACTCGAGCCTATTATAACTTAATGTGAATGCATTTGATCAGTCCCTAGATGATATTATGCATGAGATATTTACTCAATCACCAAGAGATAATATAATATGTAAGTATAGATTTCTACATAATTAGTTTGGTATTAATAGTTTCAATTGAATGCAAGGATAATTTCTTGTGTGAATTCAAGACATGAATGATTAATTTAATTTAGCACAAGTACTATGCAAGTGTGTATATATGCATGTAAAGTAGTTCACATAGTGAACTGATAAACATACATACATACATGCACATATGTAGACAATCATCATAATTAGTTATCCTTGAATCTGACAAAGCTATTATATATGAACAAGAGATACATGTTTAGAAGGGGAAAAAAAAAAAACCATTTACATAGGTACCTCTTCTCCCCTTGAAGAAAATTGTAGAGCAAGGACACGACATGAAAATGAAATGTAGCAGTCACAAGGGAACAACAACAAAATCCTAGATTTCCACTTATCTCCACCAACTTTCAAAGCTCTACACCCTTTTTCAAAGCTCTCCACTCTCTTTGCATACAATTCTCCACAATCAATCAAAACAAATGGGGAATAATTAATGTCATATTTTCTTTTCTTTTTTGTTTATAATCCATAATCCACAATCCACAAGATCTCTCTGTATATATACATAATACATACATAGACACACATATATATATACATATACATATACATATGTATATATATGTATATACATACATACATACTTACATATATATATATATACATACATATATGCATGCATACATATATATATACATACATACATACACATATACATACATACATACATGAAAACAACAATGCACTTTCTAATTGTTCAACAAAATTAATGTTTTACAAGAAAATGCACTTGAAGAACTATTAGCTCAGAAGCAAGAACATGGTGTTGAAGTAGTACAAAAAGTGCTTGACATGAGAGGTTTGCAAGTGATGGTATTGATCAATTTTGAAAACATGAATGCTGCAATAAAAGCTATTGATGATAAAGCACCTATGCCAAAGTTACAACATAATGTGAAGTTGATTTTAGATAAAGTAGAGGTAGATATTTAGAAGTTTGATAAGAAAAATTTAAGGTACAAGAGTGAAGGAGAAGGAGTGGCTTTAGAAAGAGATTGTATGACAAAAACAACCCCTTACACTCAACTCTTCACTGAAGTTATTCTTCAATTCCTTGTACATGCCATTTTATCACCTTGGAAAACTATATTTGATCCTGCTAGCTGGGAAAAAATGATTGTTCATTGTATTATACCTAATCTGATGACAATTCTATAGAAATTTTTAAGCAACCCAACTAATCAACAACTATACCCATTTAACTAGGTTATGGCTAGTTTCTTTCTAAAAATATTTGTATGATATGTTTTTTCTAAAATTTCTCGTGAACTCTGCCCATTTTTCCTAGTTTGTATTATTCTTGTGGAGGATCTTGAGGTAAGTCACTTAGCATAGGTTGAGTGAGTTTTATTGTTTTATTTTTTGGATTTTGGAATATGTATGCAGCTAGATCAATTTTTTTGTTGTGCTAAGATGTAATAAGCACCTTAAAAATTATCTCTAAATATACATGTTTAGAAGGAAATATAAAAAGATACCTATTTAGAAGGACAAGAAATGAATATTTACATAGCCCTTGAAGAAAATCATAGAGCTATGACACATCAACAAAATTGTAGAGCAAGAGCATAGAGATCACAAGGGCATGACATGGAAACAAATTCATAGAGTAAGGGAATGACAATGAAATCAGAGAGCAAGGGCACAAAAAAAAATTACAAAGATCACAAGGGCATGACAATGAAATTGTAGAGCAAGGGCATGAAAATGAAATGAAGAGATCACAACGATGAAATGCACCAGTCATAAGGGCACAATAATGTTTACACATCTAGACCACCCTCTTCCACGTGCATCTCTCTACATTTAGAACAAATTGGGAATGATTTATGTCATTTTTAAATTTTATTTTAATACTCATGCAAGCATCACAATTATGATGCCAACATCAGTATTGTGATGACATCGACGACAATTAAAAAAATATGAAAATCACCACAAATTACACTGCCATCATAAATTATCATCGCAATTTGACTCCAAATGTTGTAGTGTGGTAATTACATGATACACACACACACACACACAGATATACATGTATATATATGTACTACATATACATACATATATGTATACACATACATATATACATATATATACATATACATATATACATATATATACATATATTCATATACACACACACACACATATATATATATATATATATATATATATATATATATTATATTTGAATTTGTATTGTATATATTTGACATTTTTATTGTGCACATTTGAAATTTGTATTGTACATGTTCAACATTCATATTGTACCTATGAAACATGACATCTTTTTGTAACTATATGATTGATATGGCATGATATTGTTAATTTTGATATACATTAAACTTGAATTTCCATCTAACTCATTCATTGTGTGCATACAAATTTGTACTTCATTTTAATTACTTAAAATTAATCAAACATGTGAATATTCATTATTCTCTAGAAAAAATGTAACATGTTTATCAAATTCAATGTAACATATAATCAAACTTAGTGGACAGCTTCCACACCACCAAGTGGATTGCTCATGAAATCCAAGATCTTAAATATAGGGTGAGTAGCCTAGAAAGGGAGAAATTTAGCTTAAAGAATAGGACAACAGAGGGAGAATAGAGCATGGACAATAGAGTGGAGGAGGTCAAGAACATGGTCCAAATGATGGAGAGCTCAATGTAGATTATAGTGGAACAAAGCTAGAATATTCTCAAAGAGGCCAATGCGAATATTAAGTTGTTCATTAACAATATGGAGGAGAAAAGAATCAGTAAGGAGGATGACCCTACCCCCCACAACACTAAGGATAGCTTGATGAAGTGCAACAGATCTAGCATGAGGAAGAAGAACACCCTAGAACCTAACTAGGAACTATCAGACTTGAAGGAGGTGATTGGTAGACTAACGATGTTGGAAATAAGTGTAGCAGAAATGCTAAGAGATATCTTCTAAGCACCCTAGCTTTTTTTGGCTTGTCTTGGTTTTTTGTCTTGACTCCTTGGATTTTTACTAGTTTTATCTTTTATTTTTAGGAGTTGTTTCAATTTTTTTCTTTTATTTTCTTTTGATACTTCAAGAATTCTTCTTTGTCCATTCTATGTATTGCAAGGATTTCAAGGCCTAGTTAAATCCTATTTTCCTTAATCAAAAAATATATGATCAAACTCATATGTGACTTATTTTCATATAATAAGACATGAAAAGTAAAAATATGTAATGATTTTTATATTTGTGTCACATTATTATAATTGCACACTTATTTTATCATATTTCTAGAAGCCATTGTCTTGTGGTTTAACCCCCATTTGGAATGTATACTTAAGCCAACATGGGAAAGGATCAACCAAGGGCAATCAATTCTCTTATAATATTTTTTATAACTTGTTAGGTCTCCTAATATGTGTAGGTGTTAGTTGCAAAAGGTTTTGTAAGCATTTTCTGAAACTTGCTATGTTTGTCATTTTTGCATCAAAAGTTGCAATATGACAACATTAAATATTTTTTCTTAAAGAGTGGAAGGACAAAGGTTTTTTGTGTTTGTTTGTGGTGATTGATTAGGAAAGTACTGTATGTACTTCATAAATTCTTTGGGGCTATAATTTTGGGCCTGATTTTATCGAGATTTTGGGCCGACATGTAATATTAATTATAACCCTAAAACCGTAAAAATACTTGTATAAAAGGACTTATGGTTAGGGATTGTTTAATAGTTGTGATGCAAAAATTAGATCTTGTGGTGGTATTGAGCTATAAGGGATTATGGATTGTAATAAGGTTGTAATCACTTGATTGTAATAATATTAGACTTGCTGTTTGGTGGGCGTAGCCCAAGGATTGGGTGAACCACGTTAAATCTTGGTGTCTTGTATTCTTTTCTGTGTGATCTATTATTTTCTAATATTGGTTATATTTGCATGTAATTTTTATTTCTATCCATGGTTTAATCCTAACAAGTGGTATCAGAGCTTAGGTTATTTTTAGTTATCCTCTGTAGAAAAGTCTCATGATTGAGTGGAAGTCTCATGGTTGAGTGGGAGCAATGGTAGATGAGGGTAAGTTAAGGGTTGATAGGTTTAATGGGTAGAAATTTTAGTTATGGAATATGCAAATGGAAGACTATCTTTATCAGAAGGATTTATGGAAGCCGTTGGAAGGCAAAACCAAGAATCAGGGATCTATGTCAACTGATGAATGGGATCTTTTGGATAGAAAGGCACTTGGAAGCATTTGATTATGCCTCGCATGATCAGTAGAATTTAATATTACAAAATCAAAGACAACAGAAGAATTGATGGAAACCCTAGCGAAACTATATGAAAAGCCCTCTACTTCAAACAAGGTATTTCTCATGAAGTGTTTATTTAATATGAAAATGGTAGAAGGTGGATCTGTTGTAGATCATTTAAATGAGTTTAATACTATTACTAGTCAGTTATCTTCTATGGATATCAATTTTGATGAAGAAATTAGGGCTCTCTTGTTTTGTGTTCTTTGCCTAAAAACTAGAATGAGTTGGTAATGGTTGTGAGTAATTTTGTTCCTGGATCTAGTACCCTAAAATATGATGATGTGATTAGTGTTATTTTGAGTGATATAACTTATAGGAATTTCTTAGGTGGATCTACATCTAGAAGTTCTTTGAACACACAAAGTCGAGGCAGAACAATTGAGAGAGGAAGTAATTCCAAAAATCATGGGAAATCAAGAGGAAAGTCAAAGGGGAGAAGGTCTCAATTGAGAGGACCAAACGAATTTTGGTACTGTGGGAAACTAGGGCATAAAAAGAAATATTTTTGGAATCAAAAGAAAAATGAAGGAGATAAACTAGATGGAGACAAGGAGAAAAATGTGGTAAGTAACAAATTCGAAGAGGATGCTTTGCTTCTATCTTTAGAAAGTGTTGATGATTCATGGGTTTTAGATTTTGGTGCTTCATTTCATGCTACACCTCATAGAGGTTATTTCATTGATTATGTCCAAAGGGATTTTGGACTTATTTATTTGTGGGATAATGAACCCTATCAAATTGTTGGAAAGAGAAAAGTTAAGATTAAGTTGTAGAATAGGAATCATTGGCTACTATGTGAGGTAAGACATGTCCCAAGGTTGAGTAGGAATTTAGTTTCAGTAGGGAAACTCAGTGATGAGGTTCATGTAATTACTTTTAATGATAAAAACTAGAAGGTTTCAAAAGGTTCCCTTGTAGTAGAAAAAGGTGTGAAAGTAGGCATATTATATCTTTGTACAAGTCATATTGTTCCTTCTACTTTAATCATTTCAGAGAAAAATGAATGTTCAGGAACAACTGTTGTAGTTGGGTAGGGAGAACAAATAGCTACTATAAATTTTGATATAGAATTGTGGCACAACAAACTTGGGCACATGAGTGAGAAAGGAATGAAATTACTTCATTCAAAGAATGTTACACCAAGTTTTAAATGTGTTAATATGGATTTCTATGAAAGTTGTGTATGGAAAAAAAGAGAGTGAGTTTTGTGAAGACTGGGAAGGAAAAAAAAGAGGAGAAATTGGAGCTTGTGCATATCAATATATGGGGACTGGCTTAGGTATCTTCCCTTGGTGGCTCTCATTATTATGTTACATTTATTGATGATGCAACTAGAAAGGTATGGATTCATTTCCTTAAACAAAAATTTGATGTATTTTAAACTTTTAAGAAATGGAAATGCTTGGTTGAAAATGAGACTGGTAAGAAATTAAAATGTCTCAGATCTGATAATGGTGGTGAGTGTTATAATCATGAATTTTAAGATTATTGCTCCACGAATGGTATTCATAGATAGAAAATTGTTCAAGGACTCCATAGGAAAATGAAGTGGCTAAACGCATGAACATGACTATAATGGAGCGTGCAAGGAGCATGAGGTTGTATGTTAGGTTGCCCTTACACATGTGGGTAGAGGCTATCAATACTATTGTATATTTGATTAATAGAGGTCCCTTTACTCCTTTTGGTTGTGGTATTCTAGAGGAAGCATGGACTAGTAAGAAGGTGACTTATTCTTTTCTCAAAACCTTCGACTGTGAAGCATTTGCTCACATAGATTTTGAAACAAGAACCAAGCTAGAAGCTAAGTCAAAGAAATGTGTTTTTTTTGGATATGGCATTAATGAATTTGGTTATAGGCTTTGGGATTTTGAAAATCATAAAATTGTAAGAAGTAAGGATGTCATATTCAATGAGAAAGTGTTGTACAAAGATCTATTGTAGCAACATGAGAAGAAAGAAGATGATTATGTGGTATTGGACGATACTCCAAAAGATGATGTTCCAACCATTCCTCATGATGTGCAACAACCACAAAAATAAATACCAAACACACCAATGAATGTTAGATGATCAACAAGGAAAATTAAACCTCTAGAAATATTTTCTCCCTCTTTGTATTCTGTTTTACTTAATAATGCCGGTGAACCTAAATGTTATGATGAAGCTATGCAAGTGGATACTAAGATTCAGTGGGAATCTACAATGAAAGACTAAATGGGCTCTTTGCTGAAGAATAAGACATGGGATTTATGAAAGTTTCCTATAGGTAAATGAGCTTTACAAAATAAATGGCTTTACAGGTTAAAAGAAGAAGATGGAGGTAAGAAAAGATTTAAAGCTAGGTTAGTTGTGAAAGGATTTGCACAGAAAAAAGGAATTGATTTTGATGAGATATTTTCTCCTGTTGTTAAGATGACTTCTATCCATACTATTTTAAGTATTGTGGATACTAAAGATTTGCATTTAGAGTAGCTTGATATTAAAACAACCGTCCTTCATGGTGATTTGGATGAAGAGATATATATGGCTCATCCATAGGGATTTAAGGTCAAAGGTAAGGAGAACTTAGTGTGTAAATTGAAGAAAAGTTTATATGGCTTGAAGCAAGCACCTCGATAATGGTATCTAAAATTTGACTGTATTATGCATAAGCATGGATATAGTAGGTGCCATTCAAATCTTTGTGTTTATTTTAAGAGGTTGGATGCAGAGAACTACATTATTTTATGTTTATATGTTGATGATATGCTTGTAGCTGGGTCTAACATGGATCATATTAAGGGGCTAAAATGGCAGTTGGCACATGCATTTTCTATGAAGGATTTGGGGGTATAAAAACAAATCCTTAGTATGAAGATTTGCAAAGATAGGAAGAATAGGAAATTGACGCTATCTCAGGTTGATTATGTTGAGAAGGTGTTGCAATGTTTCTCTATGGAGAATGCTAAAGCTGTCAACACACCTTTACCTAGTCATTTGAAGTTGACTAAGGAGATGTATCCCAAGACACAAGAAGAGGAGGATAAGATGTCCAAGATAACCTATGCTTTAGTTGTAGCAAGTTTGATGTATTCTATGGTATGTACAAGGCCAAATATTGCACATGTAGTGAGAGTCATTAGTAGGTATATGATTCATCTAGAAATTGAGCATTGGAATGCAGTCAAATCGATTCTCAGATAATTGAGAGGAAAATCCAATAAGTGTTTACACTTTGGGGGCTCTACTATTGATTTGTAGGGCTATGTTGACTCAGATTTGGTAGGGGATATTGATACTAGGTAGAGTACTATAGGTTATGTCTTTATTATTGATGGGGCAACCATGAGCTGGGTTTCTAGGTTATAGAAGGTTAATGCTTTATCCATTATAGAGGCAAAGCATGTACCTACTAAAAAGGTAGCCAGATGATATGGCTTCAGTTCTTCTTGAAAGAATTGGGACACCCTTAGAGGAATAATTATTTGTTTATAGATAGTTAGAGTGCCATTCATCTTGCAAAGAATTCAACTCTGCATTCAAAGACCAAACACATATAGTTGCGGTACCATTTCATTTAGTTAGTTTTGGAGGATGGATAGTTAAAGCTAGATAAGATACATACAAATGACAATCCATTAGATATCTTTACAAAGGTAGTAACAAGGGAGAAGCTAAACTCCTCTTCAGCTTTGGTTGGTCTTCTAGACTGAACATGAATAAAAGAACAATAGAGTCCAATGTGGTTTGATTCAGTGAGAGCCTCATGGAGTAACGATATAGCTACATGATCATTCTCCGAGTGGGAGATTTTTATTTAGTGTGGAGCTTGATCAGTCCCCAAGTGAGAGATTGTTAGTTTGTGGTGACTAATCAGGAAAGTACTATACATACTTCATAAATTCTTTGGGGCTCAAGGCATTGCCCCAAAAAAAAATTTTGGGCCCTATTTTATCAAGATTTTGGACCAACATGTAATTATTAATTATAACCCTAAAGTAGTAAAAATACTTGTATAAAAGGGCATAGGGTTAGGGATTGTTTCATAGTTGTGATGTGAAAATTGGTTCTTGCGGTGGTATTGAGTTGTAAGGGATTATAGATTGTAATCAGGTTGTAATCATTGGATCATAATGATATCAAACTTGTTGTTTGGTGGACATAGCCCAGGGATTGGGTGAACTATGTTAAATCTTGGTGTCTTGTGTTCTTTTTTGTGTGATCTATTATTTTCTAATATTGGTTATATTTGTATGTAATTGTTATTTCTATCAGTCATTTAATCCTAACATTTTGGTTTATTTAGGATGTGAAAAGCCTCAAATGAACACTTCCACTATGAAATAGTTGAAACAAATAAATTTTGGTGTTATTGGATTGAGTCACTGAAGCAATGAGCCTTACAAGGTCATCGATATTTCTTGGAGACCTTTAGGGATGCTTCCATGTAGTGTTCTTGATAATGTCTCAAGGACTCAATGGCTGAAATGAGGTTTGCACTAACCTAGATTTGGCCAAACAGAGCTAACAGAGAAGATGATTCAATGTAATAATAAATGATTTGAAAGGGATGTTACTTTTTGCATTATGCGAGAAAGGGATGCCAAATCCAAATAAAGTTTTATCACAATTATGATGCCAACATCAATATTGTGATGATGTCAGGGACAATTGCAAAAAAATAAAATTAAAAATCACTACAAATTACACTACCATTGTAAATTGTCATTGCAATTTGACCCCAAATATTGTAGTGTGGTCATTACATCACACACACACACACACACACACACACACACACACACACACATTATATTCAACTTTTGTATTGTATATATTTGACATTTTTATTGTGTAGATTCAAAATTTGCATTGTAAATGTTCAATATTTGTATTGTACCTATGAAACATGACATCTTTTTGTAACTATATGATTGATATGGCATGATATTGTTAATTTTGATGTACATTCAACTTGAATTTCCATCCAACTCATTCATTGTGTGCATACAAATTTGTACTTCATCTTAATTTCCTACAATTAATCAAACATGTGAATATTCATTACTTTATATAAAAAATGTAATGGGTAAAAGCACAAACCTGTGTCACCTTTTATAAAGGGAAAATGATTAGAATTTAAACTCTTCAACTTTAACAACATAAAAGTTGCATTTGTGTTTAGAATTTGAAGATGATGTAAACTAATGAAATGTGTAAAATTGGACAAAGTTTATGTCTGTAATTTTTTGAAAAAAATTTGAGTGAAATTTTAATTTATTTTTGAATTTTTAAAGTCTATTTTTAATTTTTTTTTAAATGCTAAAAATATTGAGTTTTTTTTCCTGTCAAACAAATATACGTAAATGTTCATATTTTGGTCTAATTATGGAATATGTTAGAGTTGACATGTATACCTAGTGCACCAAAAAATAAAAATTGAAATTTGACTAATATTTTTCAAGTTAGAACTGGTTAAAGTCAAAGTTATCAAAAATTGATAGTTTTTCTCTCTCATCAAACTTTTTCCATCAAATCTACATATTTTTTTAAAACAAATTACATATTCTTGAAGAAGACTCTCTCCTCTAGTGCAACATTAAAAAATAATAATTTTTGAACATGATTTACTATTTTTTTTTAATTTTTGAATAGGCATCTTCTTGAATCTTAAAATATCTACTTGTAATAGTTTCAAATTATAACATATTATCCATAATAAAAAAAATAAAAATTATATGGTCATAATCTTGACTCCGAGACCTACAAAAGTATATTTTTAATTTTAATTTTTAAAAAAATTTAGTAGGTAAAATTGGCCTTTAAAGTGAGATGTTTGCAAAAGTTCTTAATTTTGCTTGTGTGGCTGCCACCTAGGATGCCACATAGATAGTTACGGCTAAAACACTTTTGGCCATAACACTTGTGGCTGAAAGTGTTTTGGTCTAAACACCTATCGGCCCAACAAATTGCTAGTGGTTAGTTTGGCTATTTCATGTATAAAATAAGATTTGTGTTTTCTTTTTTTTAATAAATATAGAAAATAGAGAAAAATAGAAGAGCATTTTCAGAAGACAATGATTTTTGAAGCCATTTTCAGCAACTATTTTAGATTTAATCAGAATTGCAAAGGATCAAATATTTTAAAGGTTTTTTTTCCTATCTACTTATTTTTATTTTTATGTATTCTAAATTGAAGAATTAGCTCATATTTAGTGTTCAAAATCTAATTATTATTTTTTGTTTCTATAGATTAAAGTATTCAATGGGCAGTAAAAGGAAAAGATCAAGGAAATATGATAGGAAAAGAGATGACAAAATGAAAGGTCATACAAAATGTAATCAAAACCAACCTACTGAAATTCTTGAATAGGATGAGATTCATGAAGAGAATGAAAGTAATGAAGATGAAGAAATTGACAGTTCTACTCATAGAAACAAATTAGATGGAGATCTTGGAGGAACTTAAGGATATTCAAGATAGGATACAAGTGGAGGGTTACACGACATTTTCTATGGAAGAGGAATGTGGTAAATTGGTTGAATTTCATGATATCATTGCTAAAGAGGAAACGTTTTGGAGGCAGCACTCAAGAAAGGTTTTCTTAAAAGAAGGTGACCGCAATTCTAAGTTCTTCCATGTTACTACTCTCAAGCATAGGATGAACAATAGAATTTGCAGACTTAACACGGATAAGGGACCTACGGAGAATGAAGAGATCATTAAAAAGGAGGCAGTGGATTTTTTTAAATCTCTGTTACAAGAATCCAATTTGGATCTGGGGAAACATGATTTGTTTCTTGAGTGCATCCCTTCATGTGTTTATGAGAATCAGAACTTGTTTCTCACATCTATTCCTTCCAATGATGAGATTCTTCAGGCTATTTTTTCCTTTGAAGGAGATAAAGCCCCTGGCCCTGATGGATTCCCATTACTATTCTTTCATAAGTACTGGAATATTGTTAGGGTGGATGTCTGTAATGGGGTTAAGGAATTTTTTGGGTCCAGGAATATCCTTAAAGAACTGAATGGAAATTTCCTTCCACTTATTCCTAAAAAGTCGGGGGGCTGATATTATGGACCTGTTCAGGCCCATTAGTTTGTGTAACTCTTTCTATAAGATCATTTCCAAGGTTCTTACTCTGAGGATTATGACTCTCTTACCCAATATTATTTCTAGACAGCAAAATGGATTTGTTCTTGGTAGACAGATTGTTGATTCTATTATTATTGTGCATGAAAATATTCATTCTCTTTAAGTTTCTAAGAAGGAAGGTTTTTTTCTTAAGCTTGATCTTTCTAAAGCTTATGACAGAGTTGATTGGCACTTTCTCCTCCGTGTTTTGGAAGCTTTTGGTTTCAGTAAGAAATTTCAGGATCTCATTTTTATGCTAGTTTCCTCGGCTTCTTTTTTAGTGCTCGTGAATGGTTCCCCCTCCTCTTTCTTCAAGGCTTCTAGGGGCCTTAGACAAGGTGACCCTATTTCCCCTATTCTCTTTATTATTCTTGCTGAATGTTTGGGAAGATTTTTTGATAGGTTGGTTCTTAAAGTGGACTTTGTGGGTCTTAACCCTTCCTCCTTGGCTCTAGTGTGTTCCCACCAATAATTTGTTGATGATTCGATTATTATGGGTGAAGCATTGGTGAAGAATGCTAGGAGTTTAAAGAAGGCTTTGGGAGATTATGATGTTGCTACTGGTCAAATTATCAACTAGAATAAAACTCAAATTTTCTTTATGAATGTTAGTATGGACAGGCAATTGAAGATTAAAAAGATCATTAGCTATGAGATAGGTGTCTTTCCAAGGTCTTATCTGGGTCTTCCTATGGGTTTATCTCCTCCAAATAGCTTTTGGGACTCCTTGATTGAAAAAATTCATTCAAAACTCGCAGGTTGGAAAGGTTCCTTGCTCAGCCAAGCAGGTAAGGTTGTAGTTATAAAATCTATTTTGCAAAGTGTCCTGCTTTATGCAATGAGTCTTTTTAAAATTCCTAGAAAATATGCTCTTGATATTGAAAAGATCCAAAAAAAAATTTTATGGATGAGCATGGAGAATAAAAAAAGACTCCCTCTCATTGCTTGGGAAAATGTTTGCATGCCTTATAAGAAGGGTGGTCTTGGATTACGGAGGGTTACCTCTATGAATGATTACTTAATGGAAAAATTGTTATGGAGGTGGCACAAAGAGGATGGGGAATGGAAGAATGTATGGAATGATAAATACAACTTGGATAACTTTGACTTCTACCATCTCCTAAATAGTAATGTGGAGCAAGGAGGTTCTATAATTTGGAGAAATTCTAAGAAGCTTAAAAATATTATTAGAAAAGGGATAAAATGGAAGGTTGGTAATGGTAGGAGAGTTCTTTTTTGGGAAGTTGCTTGGATTTTGGATCACCCCCTGTGTGATGAACCAAGATGGAACAGGTTTATGGATCTTTGTAAGACCCAATTTAGTTCTCTCGTGGTGGATTACTGGATAGACAATGATTGGGTGGACCTCTCTAGACTGGACCCCATTTTGGTTGAACTAAGAAAGTGCCTAAATGTGTTTTTCCTAATCCAAAAGGAGGATGAGCTGATATGGAGAAATGAACCTAGTGGTTTATTTTCTATCACTTCAACCTATGTTGATTCTTTTGATAACCATGAAGAACCTTGTTAGGCCAAGGCATGGATGAAGGGATTGACACCCAAAGTCAACATTTTTTTTGGGATCCTTTTGCAGAATAAAGTGCTTACCCTGGATAATCTTAAAAAGAGAGGGATTATTATTATTAATAGATATGTTCTCTACAAGAATGATGGGGAATCGGTTGATCATATCATTTTGCATTGCTTGTATTCTAAGAAGGTTTGGGACAATTTATTCAAACTTATTAATGTAGATTGGGTCTTCCCTCCCACTATTCAGCTATTTTTTTCTAGTTGGAAGGCACCTTCCAAGAATACCTTGATTGGTAAATTATGGGACTTCATTCTACCATATGTTGGATGAGGCATCTAGAAGGAGTGTAATGATAGAATCTTTAGAGATGTTGAATCCAACTCGACTCAAGTCTTCCACAAAATAAAGATCTATTGATTGAGAATATTAATAATTTGGCTTTAGAACAACAATTTTGTAATGAATGGGAAACTAGTGTTCTTCACAACTGTAATTTGAAGAATATGACAAAGGGGGATGAAGGACCTAATCCAAGAGATCTTGCTAGATGGGATTGCCCTCTTGACAATTGGTATAAGATTAACTTTGATGGGCCCTCGAAAGGTAACCCAGGCAAAGTAGGGTGTGGTATTGTGATTAGAAATTCCAATGGTGATAATATGGGAAGTCTAGCTATCCCTATTGGATTTTAAACTAATCATGTTGCTGAAGCCCCAACAGCTTTCCATGGTATTCTTAATGCGAAAAAAATGAACATGAAGAAAATCTGGTTAGAAGGGGACTCTCTGAATATTATTAATTGTCTAAATAAAAAAAGCACACCTTCATGGACAATTAGTAATATAATTTATGAGGCTATCCAAATTATTAATTCTTTTGATATGTGTGTGATTTCCCATAATTTTAGAGAGGTTAATAGGTTGGCTGACTGGGCAGCCAATGTGGCTTGTAGAAATGACCATTCCTTCATTTGGGATACTCATGATCCCTTATCTTTGGAGGCTCGACTTCTCTTTAATCATGATAAATGGAGGTCATCATACAAGGCTTTTTTATGATGGTTGTATTAGTACGAGGTTATGATGTGGAGTTATGTGGCTGTGGGTTTCATGTTTTAATTCCCAATGATTTTTACAAAGTCTCGCATGGATTCTGGGTCTATTTTGCCTTTATGTTTGGGGCTATACCTGAGATTTCCTTCACTTGGGAGTTGCAAAATAAGAAATTTTAGATTTTAGGTGCTTGGATAATGGGAGGAAAGAGGAAGTGTGTTGAACCTGTGAGTTGCAGAGAATGGATGAAAAAGGATGAGGTGTGGGAAATTTTTAGAAGGGGTAACTTCACTGGGTTTATGGAGAGGTTGAATGGTAGCAATCCTACCATTACGCAATAGTTTATAAAAATTTGGAAAGAGGGCTCAGTCACGGTGGGCAATCAACATATGGAGGTATCTACGGAGGTGATCACTGAGGCTACAGGTTTGGATATGGAGGGCCTCAATTTCTATAGGGAGCAGAAATTGTCTGACCAAGCCATTGTAGAGTTTGTGGATTTTGAGACTGAGAAGAGTCGTCTAGTTAAAATTGGTAAGTCTTACATTAATCTGGCCTCTATCTCTCATCCCTAGCGGTTCGTTATGTATGTTATAATGGAGTATTTAACTTTGGATGGAAGATTTACAAAATGTTATGGTTATCACTTCATGTTGGCCAACCATTTTAGGCACAGCGTCAAAATCAATTTCCCTTACTATCTGAATCAGTCCCTGAGCATTTATGTTCAAGCTTTACAAAAAGACCCTAATGGCGATCATGTCTGTCATGAGGGTCTAATGATGCTTATAATGAATTTTCTAAAGTCCAAAAGAATTGTGAGGAATAGAGGTCAAATTAAGGATGTGGATTATGATACAGAAGGGAGCATGCAGGAGAAGGGTTACGATTCTAAAACCCAGGATGAAGCTAAAGGGGGTGATGTTAATACAAACAAGGGGATTGGGAATAGGTCTAAGAAGAAAATAAGAGTGGTGGGTCATTCTGACTATGGCAAGGAGAGCGATTTTGTGGAGGATTTGGCAAGGGACTATAAGAAGAAATTTGAGCTTAAAGGTAAGAGGGTTAAGGTTAGTTCGGGGGTGAGGGCTTCTTCCCCTTCAGATGATGATACCCTGGCCCATCGACTGGAGAAGAAAAAATATCCTTCAAGGCACCTTGAGAAAGATTTAGGTGATAAAGGGAACTCAGGTGATGAGGACACTCAGGAGCAGGGGACACAGGAAGATTTTGATGACAAGTTTGATGTTTCTTCTAGACCTCTGAAAGGGATGTATGGTAATCCAAGGGTAATTCTAAAAGAAATTGGGGTAATAAAAGGCCAAATGTAGACACTTGGTAGGGAGATGCAAGAATTAAGGATGGAAATTGTGCATGCCAATAAAATTGCTCGTGGCGAGTGCACTCTCAACCAATATATTGACAGGCTCATGGAGGTGGTTGGAAGTGCTGAAGATGTTAAAAACTTAATGATGAAGATCCCACAGTTGAAGGCCAAGAACAAGGCTATGGACAGAAACTTTAATGTGAACCAAGGAAATTTCACCATGATGGAAGCCAAGATAAGTAACCTTGAGAAATTGATAAAACAATTGGCTGACAATGTGGGTACTTTGATTAAAAAACTAGAAATGGATAAAGACTAGAACTCCCCTCAGGCGACCGATTGCCAAGGTCCTAGTAAGTGCACCAGGGCTCACTCCAAGAAGACTGATGACATGGGAATGAAGGATGAGGTGAAGGTAGTGGCGAAAAACATGTAGATCCTGGCTGATCAGGTGCTAGATCTGATCAAGGCTACCTAGTTGAGTCTTTACTATCTTTTTTGTTGTCTTTTAGCTATCTCTCTGTTGTCTTTTTGCTGTTTATTTCAGCAGTTCTTTCTTTGACCTCTTTTGTGTTATTTTTGGAGGTCTGTTTCGTGTATGCTTCTACTTCCTCTATCTTTTTCTAGCTTAACTTGTTGTACTAAAGTTTCGGGTCCTTAAAACCTACTTTTACTTAATCAAAACAAATTAGAAGGCATAACAAATTTGATGAATTTGGATGAGGAACTACTTTTTAATCAAATTCCATATAAAGATATGATAAATGATAACACTATTAGAAACTATTGTCAGAAAATGCGGGATGAATATCTCAAAGATAAAAGTATATTTGGACAAGCACAATTATTTGTGAAGTTATTTAGGAGAAAAGATATGAGACCTATTTTGGAGTTGTTGGGTGTTAATAACAGGAAAAACCATGTGCATAATATTAATAAAACAATAGTTGAAAACTTGCAAAATGCTTATAACAAAATTGACAACACAACTTGAGGAGGTGATTTGAGTAATGCACGTAGAACATTGATGACTACTATATCTAGTAGAAAATTAACACATAGAAAATAAGTATGTGCAATTTTTGATGTACTACATATATCTAGAAGAATTGTTCATAGATACATCAAGAAGAGAAATATGCTAGATGATAACATTGAGAATAACTAGGTGAATATTTGTAGAGTTCCTCGAAAAGACAAAATTTTTGAAGATGTGAAAAGACAAGTTATTGAATTTTGGACCATACATTCTCATGTTTCTTCCAATAGACATGATACTATACAAATTAAAGATCAAGAGATAGGGGCCAAAATTGAACATCCAAAAATTTCATAGATATAACTCAAAGTGAATTATTTCAAACATTAAAGCAAGAATTTTCAAATGTCAAAATATGTTAGAGAATTTTTGAGCGTTTGTGTCCTTCCTTTGTATGCATAAATAAGATGCATGAAACTTGTTATTGTTGAAATCATGTTGAATTTGGTCTACACTTGCAATCATATAAAAAAGTTATGGCAATACTTGATCCTAATTTGGTCATCCCTAGTAGTACAACACAATTTGTGAAGTCCATATTATGTGATAAATTAGAAGATTTAGATGAGTTCAAAGTGCAATGAATCAAAAATTAGTGTGAAGACTATGGAGATTTATGCAAATTTTTTGAAATGCAAATTGAGAATATTAATTAATTGACACAAGTTTAATGGATGAGATATGCATATGAGACATACCAAAATAAGATAGGAGATGAATCCAAAAAAAATGTATTGAAGGAGATTGAATTTCTTTATGATGAGTTTATGACCAAGTTCCGTCCATTGATATATCCACATATCCAACATTGTCATGGTGCTCGATGGCAAGCTAAACAATTTCGTGATTCCAAAAATTGTTTTCCACCTAGTTGTATACTTTTAGTTGCAGATTTTTTTGAGAATTATACATTTTCACCTCAAATAGAGCTTCAATGGCAATATTATCATTCTAAACAAGTTGCAATATTTGTGCAAGTGACCTATATACATGCACAATTTGAGGTGGATGAGATAGAAAGGTTGGATGAAAATGAATGCATCATCATCAAAGAGGTTCATTTCTACATTAGTGATGATAGAGTTCATGATAGGAGTTATGTGGCTCATTTTTTTGCAATGTTCTCTAAAGATCTTAGAAATCGTGGAATAAATTTTTTAGAGCACTAGATTTGGTCTGATGGATGTCTAGGTTAGTATACACAAACTTACACATTTATTTAACTTTATTTTAAGTTATATTTATTTGGACATGCCTATTTCAATTTGATACAAGTACAGATATAATTGTTTCTACTTATCATGTTTCATGTTCATAGGACAATTCAAATCTACAAAAGCATTTAATTGGTTAGCAATGCAACATGCTAGAACCAATGTTAGGTTTTTATGGAATTTCTTTGAAAGTGGACATGGAAAAGGGGAGCATGATGGAGCAGGAACATCTATAAAGCAAGCGCTTCGACAACATGAACTTGTAGGTAAATATGTGCATGTTTAATACTAGTAGCATATATTTTAAATTATATATATGCATGTTGTATGTACATACAGGGAATAGGATAGAGAGTGCAAATCAATTTGTTGAATGGTGCAAAGTTCATTTTGCTACTTGAGATACTAAATACAATAAGTCTTACTTTTGGGAAGTGAAAGGTGAACTAAGTTATATTTATTTTCAATGTATTTTTCAAATTCTTGATTTTTTATTATTAAATATTCATTTTAAAATATGACAATTTCTTTTTGTATTTGTAATAGATATAGATCGATCCAATCCTTACAATTGTCAAATGATTCTTGGTATTAGAAGTTTGCATCAAGTGATGACTACAGGAAACCATAAACGTCCAGTAATTAAAGTAAGAGAGAAAACATGTTTTTGTGATGACTGCATTAAGGAAAATCCAGTGAGTGTATGTGAAAATATTGTGAATGGATATGTTTCACATTGGAATTTGAAGGAGATAGTTACAAAGCCTCCTTTTGAAGATGCTAAAATTGACATTAACATTCATGATCCTATATATTCAGCTAATTATGAGAATATTTTTATTTAGTTATGGCAGGTTTGTGTGCATATATACATATATATAAATTAATATACATGTATATATTCATTTTAAAATTAATTTATATTTATTTATTTTTATATACATGCAAGAGATATTTTTGCAGTTCAAGCCTTACCAAATAATGTAGAAAAATGTGGACTATTATCTTTTAAGATGCACAAAAGAAAAACACAAGTTGCTAAAGGAACTATAGATGTTGATGGACAATCATATCCAATTAGATTAGTTGTTATTAAAGGAACATATTATCAACAAACAAGGGTAATTGATAGTGGTATTGAATTTATTGAATACAAGCCCGGAGAAAAAGTTTTACATTATAGCAACAAAGTTACAATTTGAAGCAATATAAAGAAAAGGAAATTATGGAAATCAAAAGTGGAAACTATCTATTGAAGAACATGAAAAACTTCTAAAGATATTAAAAACTAGAGAGGATCCTAACAATACAATGTTTGTGGAGCTCTAGTTTACCTATGTACTTATTCTAGAGCTCTAGTTCAGCTATGTCTATATAGCTAGATTATAATACTTTCACATTTAATGTTGACAGGATATTTGTTTTATAAATTTTTATACATTGGATCATTTATCAAGTGGATATGTGAAATTAGACATGTTTTGTTATTTTTATTTAAATTAGACATGGATATCTATTTTAAGACAACCTCTTAGGACCTCCCCTTAAGAAAACCTCTTAAGACCTCCCCTTAGGGCTACCTATTACCTAACCTCCCCTTAAGACCACCTATTAGGACATCCCCTTAGTACCACCTTTTAGGACCTCTCCTTAAGACAACCCCTTCAGTAAATTTGTATGTATTTATATACATTGTTTATGTTTTCTTATTGGTTGTTAATGCTCTTATGTATTTATGTATATAATATTTTTTTTCTTATATGATACATGTTCTTTATGTTTGTACATATAATCTTTATGTTCTTATATGTATTAACTTTTATTAATTAAATGTTGTAACATGCATTCTTTAGGTCATACTCTTTATATGTTCTTATGTACATGTATATGTTATATTCTTACCTGTGCACTAATCTACATTCTTATAACATATTTAATTTAGTATCTCCCCTTAAGACATGTCATTAAATATAGTTAATTATACTTAGATTAAGGCATTAAAAAAAATAACATATGTACATAAATATGAATATTGAAAACATAAATGTGTACATTTAACATGTACATATTTACATACATCTATGAAATAAAATATACATTCTTTATGTTTGTATATAATCTAAGTTATGTTCTTATATGTATTAACTTTTATTAATTAGATGTTGTAACATGCATTCTTTAGGTCATACTCTTTATATGTTCTTATGTACATGTATATGTTATCTTCTTACCTGTGCATTAATCTGCATTCTTATAACATCTTAAATTTAGGATCTCCCCTTTAGACATGTCATTAAATATAGTTAATTATACTTAAATTAAAGCATTAAAAATAATAACATATACATAAACATGAATATTGAAAACATATATGTACTTTACATTTAACATGAACATATTTACATACATCTATGAAAAAAAAATACATATTAATCTACATTCTTATGTATAATTTAGGATCTCCCCTTAAGACATGTCATTAAATATAGTCAATTACACTTAGATAAAGACATTAAAATCAATAATATATACATCAAAATGCAAATATTGAAAACATACATGTCTACTTTTAACATGAACATATATACATACATCTATAAAATAAATAATACATTAAATTAATCTACATTGTTATGTATAATTTAGGATTTCCTCGTAAGACGTGTCATTAAATATAGTTAATTAGACTTAGATTAAGGCATTAAGATGAATAACATATACAAAAACATGAATAACACATACATAAAGATAAAAGATTAAGACATTAAAAGATCAGCAACATACATTACATAAACATTAATAAAAATATGAATATTGAAAACATGCATGCACATTCAACACGAACATATGTATATGTACATCTATGAAATAACATCTGAGACGTGTACATATATATAATAAAATATATCTGTAGGATAATGTACCCATATCAAATGTATAAAAATATCATGTATCAAATGTCTCCTAATAACATATATTAAACATCAAAGTCTCCATATAAACATGAATTTGGAAATAACATATAAAACATCAAAATGTCCATATAAACATGTATCAGGAAATAACATATAAAATATCAAAGTGTCCATATAAACATGTAAATCCAAAATACTATATCAAATGTCTCCAAAATAACATGTATACAATAAAAGGCCATGATCTAATCAACTACATCCCCCTCCTAATCCTGGATGTTCCCAAAAGGGTCTATCAGTTGCATCTAAACCTTGTGTCAAATGATAGTGTCAAATTATGTACTTGTAAAAAAATTATATATCATACATATAAATCAAATATATATTTAAATTGTAACATGACTGAGACTTAGGACGCGTAGTTTGCAAATCACCAAAATGTAGCTTACTATCACTTAGACCCTATAACACATACACAAACACACACACATATATAAATTTAAACATATAGACATATAAATACTGTAGCATCATGTAATGCTCTGTCGATCTGTGTTAGAAGTTGTAATCTTTCCTTGGTGTATTTATAAACCAAGGTTAGACCTTCTTCCTTTATTGTTGTAATATATTAGGATATAAGCCAAGGTATCCTAATATATTTCTTTTTTGTCCTTTTTCCACTACATCTTATTTTGTCCTCTAGTGGAATATGTGAGGACAAATATTTATTGTAATTTGTAATTTAGATTATTCCTCCTTAAGAGGAATCTCACACTTGGCCTCACACACTCATGAATGGTGGCATTCATAGACATGGGAGTTACATTCTAACTCCTCTCTTTCATCTCTATTTAAGAGATGACCCTCCTCTCTCATTTCACAATGAGGTTTCTTCCTCTTCTCAATTATTGTATGAGCATTGCTCTCTATCTCTCTCTCTCTCTCTCTCTCTCTCTCTCTCTCTCTTCTTAGGCTTTTCATGCCTCATTCATAATGTCACAAGGGGCTTTCTTTGCTTTCCCCTTTCCAAATATCTTGTCTCATGGTGTTGGAGCTTGAAGCTTTCTCTGTCTTATTTTTTTATGGTAATATCTTTTCATGCATTAACTCACTTAGATTCTTTCTTGGTTTTTGCTTATTTCCATATTTCTTTTTCCATTTCTAACATGGTATCAGAGCAGTTTAATCTTTGTTTTGAGTGTTTGCATGAAGGGTACTTCTATTTTAATTGACTGGCACCTCTAATAGGCATTTTGACAAGGGCCAGATAACTGTGTTGGCTGTCCCTTGGCTCGTGACCATTATCTGATGCAGGGCTTTCACTCCTACGACTGTTTTGCATGGCATTATCTCTGTCATCACTCGGCCTGTTATCCTAATATATTTCTTTTTTGTGCAGGTTACTTCTTATTTTCTATTAGTTTTCATCTAACCCCCTTTGGAAGGCTTTCCGCCAAAGGGTTTTCCTATCTAGATATCAATTTTTTTTTACTCTTGTAGTGTCTAATCTATTTTGTTTATGGTTATCCATTTTTTCAGTCTGTTAATCCTAGCGTAAGCTTTAACCAGCTCTGTTTGTAATATCTTTTGGTTTTTGTTTTGCAGTTAGGAGGGAAGGATGGTTTCTGTTTCACCAACATTCATTATGATTCTCAGCCAGTGCATTTGACAAGTCATTACAAGTGCTATAGTTATTGCTGGATGTGTAGAGAGGGAGGCATCCCAAAGGCCCCATGTTTGTAATGGAAAACTGCCGAAACCCCATCCCATATAACGTTTCCAAATCCACCCCAAATTGTTTTATCACCACTTGCACAAAACCAGCCAGCCCCACATCTATTCATTTGCGTTGCACGTAGTAGCCATAATCGTTGCTCGAGATGGATCTAGCTTGTTCTTCATTTTTCCATGGATCTGCTCCACTAATTTTGTGTAAGAGAGCCTACTGTCCTCCAAATGACGTGCAATGATCACATTTGTAGGTACATTCCCCATGTCGACAACTTCTTCCTCATCTATAGAACCAATCTTTTCACAAGATTCGTTGAAATATTTGAATAGCGACTCAATTTCCTGTTGAAATTGTTGAATGTGAGTTTCCTTGGAATTTGAATCTAGAGTTTGCAAAAATTAAGAGTGCTTGCGCTTCATTAACCTTTTTGCAGAAGAGCTACCGGTCTCAGATGCTGCTTTCTTTATCGTATCATCTGTCTTGTTGCAACCTGTATTGGACATCTTAGACACAGTAGGGGCTATCGCAGTCGCATCATTAGCACTTGAGAGAACCATGATATTACCCTCTGTGTTAAACGCACACTGTTCCTGTACATGCCTAAATTTTCCATCTTCTGTGCAATTTCTATAGGGATCAATTGGCCTAGCGTTTGCATCTCCTCTCTTTCTTCTTTTTTCTTTCACATCCTCGGGCCCAGAAGAATTATTGCTACTCAGCGGCTTCTCATACAATAGCTTTCCAGATTGCACATGTCTGTAATGCTTTTTCAACTCATGTTGGATACCTGTATCTTTCTTTATTTTACAAGTACCATTTCCTTTGCCACCATATTCAGGTTTGTGTTCAGAACTTTCCATACAAGGAGAAGGTGGTGGGGTAGCACTGTAGACATACCCTTTAGAGCTTGACTGGGTATTTTGTTGTTTTCTTGAATCTGGAATATACGGGCTCCTAAATATAGATGAAGCAATTTCACTTCTTATAGTCTCAACTGGTGTATACTCAGGAGCAAACATTATCATAGCTTCAGCTTTTGGCAATGAATCAACTTCTCCCAGTGAAAGACCTAAGGACTGACTCCCTACTTGTGATGATCTAGCATCTTTGTTGGAGTCTTTTTCAGTATCCTCTTTGACCAGTTCTATATCCTGACTAAAACAATCTAAAGATGAAAAATCTAAAATAGGTTGAAGCCTTGGCCCGATCGTGCTCCTAATATATCGTAGGATTGCTTGTAATGCCTCGGACTCCTCTTTCAATCAATGGCTTTAGATCACTAACTGGTCGTCTGAGGTTGTCATACCAAGGACTATGTCCCTGCTGTTCATAGAGCTCATGCAGAAGTGTTTTCTTTTCCAATTTAGGCTCTTGCTCTGCAAGTGTAGATCTTATCCTTTAATCTTTCTGCCCCGCCCATTTGTGTTAATATGAATGCCGTTACAAGCAATGAAATAGATGAAGATCTGCTCTTAAAGCCTGTAACTAGTCCACTTAATGCTCTACGGGTCCCAAAGGTTTTCTGTCAGCGGCGATATGCAGGATACGAGCGGTTCGCAGAGAGATGAATTGGCAATGGTGGCGGTGGTTGATTCATCTTCCCATCTGTTGACGGACAAGCAAGGGAAGCTGCAGTCACCGACGCAGGCACTGAAATGCCCGTGGTGCGAGTCGATGAACACCAAGCAAACGTTACTAAAATAAGAGATTGTAGTTGTTGTAGTAATAGAACTTGGTGTTACTATGCGATATTTATGGCTAACTTGCTACAGATAGCTCGAGTTCTAGCAATTGAAGGTACAAATGTTATTTGTAGTTAAAATTATTAACATTCAAGCTTTCTGTGATCCAGGAATCACTCAGTTGGAAAATCTGCCATCTATTGTGCCACAGCTGGAGGTAACGTTTTCTTGTCCTTTCATGCAAGATTCTTTTCCTTTTTTTAACTCTTGACAGAAGCATCATTATTTTTATTATTGCCTCTTGTCAACCTATTTTTGGCATGAAATCATTCATTGTCAGCCTCGTGCAATATTTTATTTTAAATCTCTCTTACTCCTTTACGTGATTTTAAGTAAAAAAGGAGAAGTTAAGGATAATTTTTTTACAGAAGTTCTTAGTATTAAATATTAAATCTAATTAAAGTTTTATTATTATTTATTTTACATAAAAAGATTAAGTTTTTTTTATATATCCTCATTTATAATTCCTTTTTTGAGGATTCTTGTCTTTGATGGTGGGCCCATCCATTATACCTTCTCACTTGTGTTCACCTTGCATGGAGATTTTAACTGATAACTTATGCTTATTGCTCTTCCAAATACTTCTTATTTATCTCAATTATTCAGGTTTATGAGTAATCTTACACTATTGCCTTCATTATTTAATGATTTGAGTTAATTGATCTATCTGCACATGGTTGCAGTTTTATGCTTTTATAGCATTGTTCCATGCCCATTTTGGCACTTTATGGTTTATACCATTGATATACATGATTTATATGATATTTTTTTTGAGTTGCATAGGGAGCCAATTTTTTCAAGGATAACTATGTAGGTCTCCTCAGTATAACTGATACATAGTTTCCTTATTTGGCCCATGGAGTATCCCTCCATCCTATATTGGTATGCACTCATTTTATATGGAGTTTCCCTCCATTTGATCCAATCTGTTCCATTTTGATAGGATAATATTTTTATGGAGTTTCCCTCCATGTTGTTTCATTTTTGTTCCTCAATGAAGAGGATGTTATTATTGGAGTTTTCCCCTCCAAATTTAGATAATTAGATCCAATTTGAAGGCAATATGTTGTTATATCCTCATAATCCATTCTTTTGATTATCCTAACAAAAATCATGATAATTCTACTTTGATCAGCATGTCTCTCCTTTATGTTATTTTCATATATTAATGTGATAATGATCTGCATACATTATTGCTTAGATCATGAGTCATGCATGTTATGGAGGGATGCCCCCATTAGCTTGCAGTGGGATGACTCATTAGTGGATTGTCTATATCCATGAGATTGACACAATCTTGATTCAGGTTTCATTAGTTGGCCTTGTCTGTGGTCATTTGTGCATTAGTATGTTTCTTTCATGAGAGATTTATTGCATAAAGATTGGTCATTTTGACCCATATTATGATCATTTTGAGCTTATGATTTATTTTAGATATCATGTTAACTCCATTGCATGTTGGTGAACACATTCATTTATTCTCATCTCTCTTAGTTCCTCCTTGATTAAATTATTATAATTTCATTTTTTTTACTAACTGGACCATTCAATGTAATTCTACTTGTGGATAGTTGTCTTGTTGTTCTTTTTTTCAGGTGATCCATCAAGGAACCTTCTCAATTTTTCACATATGAAGATGTGTCTATGCTTCCTCATTCAAAGGACTCATGTACTTCTCTTGGATCTGAAAATATACCATATGGCTTGAAGACAATCAAACTACTTCATATTGAAGATTAAGTTGCAGATTTTTGTAAATTATGGGTTTAATACCCTTTGATGTAATTACCCCAAGTAAAGATTAAAGGGGGGTGTTAGAAGTTGTAATCTTTCCTTGGTGTATTTATAAACCAAGGTTAGACCTTGTTCCTTTATTGTTGTAATATATTAGGATATAAGCCAAGGTATCCTAATATTTTTATTTTTGTCCTTTTTCCACTACATCTTATTTTGTCCTCTAGTGGAATATGTCAGGACAAATATTTATTGTAATTTGTAATTTAGATTATTCCTCCTTAAGAGGAATCTCACACTTGGCCTCACACACTCATGAATGGTGGCATTCATAGACATGGGAGTTACATTCTAACTCCTCTCTCTCATCTCTATTTAAGAGATGACCCTCCTCTCTCATTTCACAATGAGGTTTCTTCCTCTTCTCAATTATTGTATGAGCATTGCTCTCTATCTCTCTCTCTCTCTCTCTTCTTAGGCTTTTCATGCCTCATTCATAATGTCACAAGGGGTTTTCTTTGCTTTCCCCTTTCCAAATATCTTGTCTCATGGTGTTGGAGCTTGAAGCTTTCTCTCTCCTATTTTATGGTAATATCTTTTCATGCATTAACTCACTTAGATTCTTTCCTGGTTTTTGCTTATTTCCATATTTCTTTTTCCATTTCTAAAAATCTGACTGATATCTAAATCATGCAATGATAAAACATTATCAACATCCAAGTCGATAGTGTCATCTGAAAGCATAGAGGTAAATAGACTAGGTTGTCTAGCTGCAAAAGCTTGAGTAAGGGGGTGTTGTAGGGTCCTGAGTAGTTGGGGCTAGTGTTGTAGGGGCCTATATAGTAGTGGGAGCAGTAGAAGGTGTAGGAATTCCCTCCTACCTCTGTGAAACCTTTGATCCTACAATACATTATAGAATATGACTAATCTCAGAGCTGATGTCATGAAGTGGAATCCTTGTGACTATAGATAATGCATAATATGAATCCAAAAGATCATATACTAAACAAGATCCCAACTGAAGCAATGCATCAAAATCTTAGACTTCAAAAACCTCCAGTGGAGAAGGTATGTCTACTACCCATATGCATCGTCAACACCTATGCTAGATGATGCAGTTGCACCAATACCTCGAGACCATAACATATATCTACCACATCAATCAAAGAAATCTCTTGCAATTGTGTGGCAACGACGGTGATGCTCGAATAAAACTGTGTCCTAATTGTGTCATCAGGAACACTCTAGCCTACTCCAACCATCTATGGACCTCTCGATATAACCAAAAGATCTAGACCCACCATTTCTCATTTGTTAATGGGTGCAGGAGTGTCTGTGGGTCTAAATCTATTTGAAAGTCTCCCTAGACCCTGCCTAACATGACCTAGATAATCTGTGTAATCAACATCATAGTGTAAAAACTCATCCTTCTGTGGCCATCTATGATGAGCAGCCAACCAACGAGGATATATGAATGGTGTGATGAGCTCATCAGTACATTTCGTCACAGAGTAGCCTCTAACTCTAGCTCTATCTATATAAAATTGAAACATGGTCTTCACCATGGCAGTGGAGATCTCAGTGTCAACCTGTCTATACTTCACAGTTCTAGTGACACTGTGAGATAGAGAATATTAAAATGTCTCAATACTAATATCATCAAAAGGGTTGTATGATTCAATGGTTTGAATCATATGAAAAAACTCCTCTCACATCGCTATGATCTTCTCCCTATTAGAGAGGGTGGTAGAAGAGGAAAGTGAGGAGTCCAGAACCCCTATAGCATGAGATAACCTAGAAAGTGTATCTCTAGATAATCGCTCTCTATCCTTAGTGGAGGATGTCGATCTATGTCCTATGCCAAACTTAGCACTCTAACCCCCTCTATGGACACTAGAATCCCCTAAGGATGTAGGATCATGATCCCTAGAACCCGATGCCATAATGTATATATGTATATAATTTATGTGGATATGAGTGTGAAGCTACAAGACTAATAAATATCTTGAGATTTGCACATGCGTGTGCGTGCACACACACACACAAGTGTATAAATTAAAATAATTAAAAGTTAAATTTAATTTGAAACACATGTACATATAAATACACAACATTAAATGTATGGTGCTATTCAATCATATAATGTATGTATTTTTAAAAAAATTATCTTAGAGACCATATCTAATTTATTTTAATGTGTTCATGCAAATGTGAAAAATAAATATTCATACATGTACATGTATATGCGATAATCTAAAAAATAAAATTTCTTAATTAAGTTATAACTAAGTGTACACATGTATATGCGATAAAAAATAAATAAATTCTTGACTAAATTAGATTTTGATTTAACTACAAGGTTAAACAATTTTTCTAAATTTCATATAAATTCATATAAAGGTACATTTTACCTAATGTTTTTCTGCATTTTGTAACTAATGTTTCTTTTACATTTTTACCTAATATTTTTCTACATTTTTAACTAATGTTTTTCTACATTTTTACCTAATGTTTGACTACATTCTTGTTTATATTTTAAATAATTTACTAAAAAATCTAAAAAATAATTTAAATATATTAAAAAATTAACAAACCTAAACAATTCACTCATAAAACACATAAAAAAAAATTAATTTTACTACCATTAACATTTATTCATCAAAAAACACTTTAATTTTTTTTTTAATGGAAAAAAAAGCCACTAACCTATTAATCCAGAAATTGCTACAGTGAAAATGGTAGCCACAAAATGTTTTTGGTGGTTTTATAAAACTGTGGGGTTTCGACCGGAATTGTTTTAGCCAAAATTGTACAAGCCATGTGGGCACGCGAAACTACCACATATGTCTAGCCAAAATTCTTACGACCAAAACTAGTATGACCATAACTGTTTTGGTTGTAACCCTCTTTGATATCATAGAGGGTGACACAACTTCATACTTTCACCCTGACATGTTTATCAAATTCAGTGTAACATATAATCAAACTCATATGTGACTTATTTTCATGTAATAAGACATGAAAAGTAAATATATGTAATGATTAAAGTATTTATGTGTCAAATTATAATAATTACACACTTATTTTGTCATATTTTTGGAAGCCATTGTCTTATATTTTAAACCCCATTTGGAATGCATACTTAAGCCAACATGGGAAAGGATCAACCAAGGGCAATCAATGCTTTTATAATGTTGTTTATAGCTTTTTAGGTCTCCTAAATGTGTAGGTGTTACTTGCAAAGGGTTTTGTAAGCATTTTCTAAAACTTGCTATGTTTGTCATTTTTGCACCAAAAGTTGCAATATGGCAACATTACATATTTTTTCTTAAAGAGTGGAAGGAAAAAGGTCTTTTGGTTCATTTGGGATGTAAAAAGCCTCAAACTAATATTTCCATTATGAAATAGTTGCAACAAATCAATTTGGTGTTATTGGATTGAGTTACTGAAGCAATTAGCCTTACAAGGTCATCGATATTTCTTGGAGACCTTTAGGGATGCTTCCATGCAGTGTGCTTGATAATGTCTCAGGGAATCTATGGCTAAAGTGAGGTTTGCATGAGCCTAGATTTGGCCAACCAGAGCTAATAGAGAAGATGATTCAATCTAATAATAAATGATTTGAAAGGGGTGTTACTTTTTGCATTATGCGAGAAAGGGATGCCAAATCCAAATAAAGTTTTATCTCCTAAAAGTGAGATAGGCAGTATGTGGGAATCAAAAACATAATCCTATAGCATCTAACCATTTGTAAATACCTTAAATTAGCTCAAAGATATTCCCACTCAAATATTGCTGCCCAATGTGGCTTAGAGACCCTTAAAGATGCTTCTGTGTAGTGTGTTCGATAACGACTGAGGGATTTTGTGGCTGAAATAAGGTTGGTACTAGCCTAAACCTAGCTAATCAAATCTAACAAAGAATATGATTCAATCCTAGGATGAATGGTTTGAAATTTACACAAACTTTCTCATTTGAACTAAGAAAGAATACAACTTTTGGCATTAGGTGGGAGAGGGATGCCAAATCCAAACAAATTTGGACATCCTAAAAATGAGATAGGTTATTATAGGGCTTGAAAATGTAATATTGTAGAACCTAAATATTTGTTAATACCTTGCATGATCTCATAGATATGTTCACTAGAAGATTGATATTAAACATTTCTTAGAGACTCTTAGGGACACTTTTGTGTAGTGTGTTCAATAATGTCTGAGGAAATTTGTCACCAAAAAGAGGTTGGCACTAGCCTAAACCAAGCAAACTAGAGCTAATAGAGAGAATGATTTGATCCCAAGATGAATAATTTGAAATTTATAGAAACTTGCTCATTTGAACTGAGTAACACTGCAACTTTTAACATTAGGTGAGAAAGGGATGCCGAATCCAAAACAAAGTTGGATCTCTCAAAAATGAGATAGTTATTCTAGGGTTTAGTAACATGATCTTGTATCACCTAAACATTTTCTAATACCTCACACAAGCTCAAAGTTATGCCCTCTCAAAGATCATTGCCAAATGTTTCTTAGAGACCATTAGGGCTACTTTTATGTATGTTGGTAAATAGATTGTTCTTTTCTTTTACTCTTTAGATGCCCAATATTTGTGAACAAAAACTGATTACAATAGTTGGGAAGTTGTTATTAAGTGACTAACTCCCCTATGAATTCTTAGGTATAGCTTCCTTTTAATTTACAATATGCAATGAATTATGTTTATTCCGAACTCTAAGTGGGGTATGTTCTTAACTTGAGAATAGGAAAGGTGAACCAAGTTAGGCCTAAATAGGAACTAACTTAGGCAAGGATTTTAGTCTTAGGATTAGTCAAATTTTTTGATTCACACATCTTATAAAGCTGTAAAGTTTAACAATTCAGCAATGAATTTTAACTACATCTAGACTAATATTAGTAAGATTCTAATTCTAGGAATGGAAAAGACTAATTTGAAAGAAAAGGATGGAAAAATAATCTCTCTTGAACTTCAAATAAAAATACTATTATCTTTGGCTCATTGTTTTGAAATAGGGAAATAAAGCTTTTTCATTCCTTGATTCAGTTTAGACAAAAAGAGAACATTAAAATAATATGGAAAAAGAATGGAATAGAAAATCATTGATACAAAATACCCTCAATTTGTCTTTGCAACATCAAGTATTTCACACCAAAAATTAGCCAACCTTCTATTAATCTTTCAATTAGATACATATAGGATTTCCAGATGACAATTAAAAAATGAGATTTAAAAAGGTTCATCTCCTCAAAATTGACAAATGCTAAGGAGCTAATTGTTAGCTACGATCATTATATCAAAATATGAAAAGGTTGGATAACAATCACTTCACCTTCTTTCCTTTTTCTGAGTTCTCCCTATAGTCTTTGGTAGCAACAATGATTAGGATCAACTCCTCATGTCTATGAACATGAAAATTATTGTACCTTAAGAGTCACTTGGAGTGCTTTCTAGCTAGATTTTTGATGGTATTCATCCACTCCAGTATTTCCTTGATAGCTACATGTATACACCCACCAAGATTTTAAATCTCCGACGCTTTGTTTTGGTGATCAAAAGATTTCTCCATTAAGCTATCTAGATAATTGGAGAAATTATTTTGCATGAAAGCAACTCCAACTATCCCTTTCCCTTGTCCACTAGCTTGAGAATCTATATGTAGGCCTCTTAGTAACTCATAGTCTCTGTCTTGATCTTCATTAACTTTGACATCTCTTTCCTTTAACCCTTCTTTTGCTACTAGGATCATTTCAAATTTGAATTTCATGATTTGTAGCCATTCAAATAAGGGCTCATCTCCCTTAGGTAGAATATTTGCCTCCATAGCTTCCTTAGCCTTCATGTATATGATCATTTTTAATAAGGAAATGCAAACCTCTATCTTGTCTTTCTCTGCTGCCAGGGTAGCTCAATTAGCTAAGATGTTATCCTTCTCTGTTTTGAGCCTTAATACTGCATTGCCAATTTTCTCTATGATTGCAAGTCCCTTAGACTTGAGTTTTCCACTCCACTCTCTATCAATTTTTCCAAAGTGCTTGTCTTCCTATAACTGGGATATGATAGCTTCAATTTCAATGGTTCTAGGATCACTAGTGGTTGACAATCCTAAGATGCTTGCTAGCAGGGTAACTAATTGCTTGATAAAGCAATTAAGTTTATGGATCTCTACCTTCATTATGACTTTAGCTAGCTTAAGAATTTTGAGTTGTCCTTTTATCACATTGTTTGTTGACTTCCATAGGCCCACTTTAGTGTCATGTCTAACTTCTCTGAGATCCATAGAATGTAAGGCAAAATCCTTTACAAACATGTCTTCAATCCCCCCTTCTTTCGTAGGCTTAGCAATCTCCATAGTCAGATGCCCTATATCAGGATCTTGTCCAAGAATTGATAGGGTCTTCTACTTCTTGACTTAATGCTAATCTAGATTGGGTAGCAAAAGATAAAGTTTATTTACTAGGAACTTCCTCTTCTTTCCTCTTCCTCTTTATGTCCAAGGTGTCTTCCAACCATGATTCTATGCCAATCACCATGGACACAATCTAGAGCATATCTACATTGAACATCTTTCTTTTGACTGGGTTCAATGTCTTCATAGCTAAAGAGAAATGGTTCTTTGAGGCCCAGGAAATGATTTTTGAAGCTTTAGAACCTTTATTTTCTTTTGTAGTCTTCTTCATGGCTTTTTTGGACTTAGTAGACTTGCTTTCACTACTTCCACCATATCCAAGTTCCACCACTTGTACTTGGGGACTACTTGGTAGGAGTAGGACAACATTCCCAAATGGGATTAGACTACTATGGGGGGAGAGAGCAACTATGACTATGCTACCTTTCAATTCCTTTGCCTTCTTCTTCTTAGCCTCTATTTTAGTTCCTATCAATGGTACTGAACCACCTTGACAAGTTTTATTAAGGGGGATGTTCTTGTTAGGATGTTGGTCACCTCCACCATTTGGTTTAGCAAGCCCGTGCATAATGGGGAAGATTGTGCTTGAGGCACCACTTGGGGAAGAGGGGGCTATAGCTACATTAGGAGATGCTTGGGTGGTTGTACCTTTTCTCCTAATTTTTCATGTCATGGTTCATTTGACCCACTTTCTAGTCCTCTTGTATGTTCAAGCCATCATTACATCTAGCTCCTCCCCGGTGTCTTCATAAGGCTCTGAGCTTATGGGAGTGCTTTTGAGCTTAGTCAAGTAAGTGTTTCTATACATATTTTGGCCATCATCTTCCACCCATTCTACATCAATGTTAACTTTGTATATCTTCACCTAATAAACTGTTAATCTAGTGAAGGCTCGATCATGACTCTCAAACTCATCCTTGTAGTCAGCCTAGTAATCTTCAATGGTGTTGATATGTTTTATCATACTTCCTATCTGCAAAACATCTCTAGCATACCTATTTGTGTTGAACATGGGCCTTAGGATTTCATACATGTCCAACTTATACTTCATCTCAAATACCTTCAACATGTTCATAGTGTCAAAGTATGTGTCATATTCATGGGGAATTCATATCCTTTCTTCTTCAAACTTCCACTCAATATGTTCACTTAAATGGCTTGCCACACAACCTTGATCAACACAAGCATGTTGTTGGGATGCCTTGGTAGCTTCAAGGGGAATCCATCAAAGGTTGCAAGATGTAAATAAGAGAAAGATGAGAATTGAATGAAATAACTCTCAAAGTATATGATAGTAGCCATGGCTTCAGGGCTAAATCTCATTTTCAAATGTCCATGTAGCTCCCTACAAATCCTCATAGTAAATGTTTCATTTACTTTCACATACTTTGCATAACTATTCTATAATTGTAAGCATGGGTAAAAATCATAAGATTTTACATCATCATGAAAACTCTCTAGCCTTGGGAGGCTTGGATGTAGTTGCAAAGAGGCCAACATATAAATTAGGAAAGAAGACATATAGAATGTATTATAAAATTTGGCTGCTTGAAAAGCATTGGATAGGATATTGCTTACATCTTGAGCCTAATCAATGTATTGAGTATCAAAGAAAATGACTTGTACTAAAAAGAAATACTACTCAACAAAATTCAAGGCTTCTATCTCACCTTTCAACCTATGTAGGAGAACTAGAATATCAATAATCTCTGGTTTGATGTTGGTGCCAAACAAGGTTTTAGGAACTTTACTCTTAGCATCATGTGGCTTCTAGAACCATGTCTATATGATTTCTTTCCTCTAGATCATTTTCTTTGTAGAGAACTTAGAAACAACTCCCCAAAAGGTCAAGTCTGAGAGTTCTTCCTTCTCTAGCACATGGAGGAAATTTACAATAGTTCTCTTGTTAATTGAAATTAATACTATGTTATCAGGCAACACAATCTATCTTGTTTCTAGGTTTTAATGATGTATGCACTCATAAATCAGCTCTGGGGCTTGAACTACAATTGGAAAACTAATGGCTTCAACTATCCTGCATCCTCAAAGTTTCTTAGTGATGGGGTGAATCTGTTTAGACTTTACTTTGTTTTGAAAATCCTCCATGTCATAGAAGTGAAGAGAAGTGTTTATGAAATTCTACAATTGGGATTTGAGTCTAGTCAATCCATCAAAACTCGTAAACCTAGTTTCCATGATTTTGAGAACAAGATTTGAAATCACAGAGATGAAAGGAATAATGAATGCGACAATCACTAGTTTTTCAAAAATCTATGCACATTAACAGAATAATAGTCCAAATAAAAAGTGGTAGCTCATTCAACTATTCATGTTTCTATATATGAGAGCCTTCATTCATTCGTTGTTCTTCAAAATTTGTGTCATAAGGATGGAATTTATGGAAATACTTGTTGAGTAGTAATTGTAAAATCTCAATAGATCTTTTAAGGGTCTTTTCACTATTTCATTGAACTCAATGGTAACTTTTCATAAATGCATTACTTTTCCATGTTGCTTAAGTTTTTGAAAGTTACCATTAGGGTACCCCATGGGAGAATGTCTGCCAATTGAGATCCTAACTATCATTTATTTTCCACAATGGTTTGATTCTCTTTAGTATCACTCTAAGATGTTCTAAATATGAATTTCAAATCCAAATTGAATACTAACTTGATTTTCCTTTTAAAATTGAAAAATTGTCCTCATGGGTTGAAAACCCAGTGAGGAGAAGACAACTTTCATTTCTTCGCTAATGTTTCATTTTTCAGTCATATTTTGGAAAATCACCCTTCTTGAAGTTGGAAATGTTTAAATGAGTTGTGAAGAACTTTCTAAGGACCAATTAACATCTATTTTTAGTTCAAATTGCCTCTTCAAAAAATTAACTTCATGGGTAGAAAATGCATCAAGGAGAAGTTAGTTTTTAGTTTTCTGCCAAGAACAATTATGTGGGCCACAATGAATCTAAACCATATTTAGGAGTCATAATCATAAATGAAACATTGATTGTCTACATGATGCCTTGTTACTTTCATGTTTCTAATACATGTGCATCATTTAATGCCATTTGTAGGAAATCATCCTCATGGGTAGGAATCCTGCTAAGGATAAGACAATTTCCAAATTTCCACTAGTATCGGTCTTTCAAACAGTGATATATTGTAAATGGATATAAAGTGTAGTTGATCTTTAAGTGACTAGTGAAATGAATATCTATCATACTAGGCACTAACTTACCTATTAGATCACTTAGAAAAATGGAAACCCACCCAGCTATGAATGAGGAGAGGGAGAAAAGGGAAAATCCAATAGAGACGTGCCTAACTTAAAGGGACTTAGACCTAGACTCAAACGAGACTGAAACTATGCTCTTTTCACTTCTATACAAGAACCCACTTTTGCCAATTGGTTAGAAAACAAAAAGTGGGGCAATAGCTAGCTTTGTCTAGGGACTCGGGCAATCTATGTCCTAGTGACAAATCCAAGATCTCTAGTTTCACAAAATTAAAAGGTGGCTACACAACAAAACTAGAGCAAGAAAAGCAAGGGAAACCTAACTAGGAAAAAAAGGGAACTAAACATAACTATAGTAAAATACAAGGGTTAACTATTTTTAATTTGTAACTTGATAGAGCTTCAAATCCTAACCATTGTAGGTCAGGGGTAGTGCTTCACCATTTGGATATGCTAGTTTGAGTGAGTTCTTTTCAAAAGCATAATGAATATTAAATGGGCCTTTCCACAGAGTATCAATTTTTGTGTGGATACCCCTTGGTGCCTTTCACTTATCCCATAGGAGTACAGTATCTCCTACTATAAACTTCCATGACCTTTCCTTTTTGTCGAACAAGTTCTTTACATGCATCTAATGTTGCGTAATGTGATCCACACTTTCTTCTCTCTCTTGTTTGAGCTTGCTTAGGTAAAGGATCCTATTTTCTAGTCCATCTTTATAGATGTCATCTTCAATAACTATCCTTAGTTTTCTTGTAGCCAATTCTAGGGGTAAAAGGAGACTAGCTTCTATTCCATAGACTAGTTCGAAAGTGGAGATGCCAATTACCCTTTTTGGGGTCACTCTATTTGCCCAAAGTGCCTTATGAATCTTTTTGTGCCAAGTTTTTTGATTATCTAACACCAATTTTTTAATGATTTTTATCAATTTTTTGTTGCTAGATTTAGCTTGACCATTCCCTTATGGAAAATGGTGCAGGAGCACGTCTGCGATAGGAAGTTTGGTGGCGACAGGAAGACAACTTGCAATATGACTAAAATGCAGGGCACAAAGCAAATATAAGAAAGTTTTGATTTTAAAATCTAAATTTTGAAATGTTTGTGTGTGTGAGTTTAGAGTTTTATGTTTTAAAATAATGTCCTATGATGTGGTGGCATAAATGGAGGAGTGAAATGATAAACTCTCCAAATATAGCCACTTAGGACCATGTGTGTTTGTTTTAGTGGAGTTAGTAGTGTGCAATGATTTAAGAATCTAATCATATCCTAAAAAAGGACAGATAGTTGGCAACAGGAATATTCATAATTTTTGAAATAGTCTCCTATTCTTGGAGAGGGACGTTTCATATTCCTTATTTAGGGAGTCAGTTTTTAGAGAGGAAGAGAGAGGAAGAAGACAAGTTTTTATTTTTGGGTTGAATTCGGTATGTTTGCAGAAATCAGTCTCAGTACGTTTGTAATATATCCCAAATGAACTGTTGGATTTTGATGAGCTTTGGATATGTTGTTATAGGCCTAATTATGCCCATCTTCACTAGAGAAATCGAAGAGTTTTGATCTGGTTCAAAAGTTATTCATGTCTGAGTGCAGGTCTATCTAGAGACAGCAAAAAGCAATATTTTGCAGAAAAATGTACTCTGATGCATGGTCAATATCTCAAGTTTGAGCCGTTAGATTTCTCTCAAATTTTTATATATTGTTTGAAACCTAGTTATTCCAAATATCAATGGTTAGATTGAGTAAATCTTTTTTGGTTCGAAAGTTATTCATGTATGAGTGCAGGTCTACCCAGGAGGCAGCAAGACTGTATTTTCTGGGCAATTTGTTTTAAAACTTTTGTTTAATGGATTAAGTGGATGGAAAAATATATAGAATGGATTTAGAGAGTATATGAATTTTTAATGTGTATGAAGAAACTCAATTAATACATTGTGATGTTGGATTTTTAGTGTGTGATCCTGAAGGTTGTAGATGCCCCTTGATGCAACTCAGTTGAGTGTCTGATTCCTCCTGAGTTTTCCAAGGTCTGGCTCTGCATCAGAAAATAGTCAAATGAATGACTGACTATTATGCCATACTCAAAACAAAACTCAGTAATCTCAACTAAAGAGAAATATGCTACATTATCCATTACTAGTTTGATGGGTACACCAAATCTATCCAGTATATTCTCCTTGATGAGCTTGAAAACTACTTTGGAAGTAGTTTTCTTGGTTTCTTTCACCTCCAACCATTTGGTGAAGTAGTTAGTTGTAGCAATAATGTATGTGTGACTAGCACTAGAGGTTGGACCAATGAGGCCAATGAAATTGAGACCCCATTTCTGAAAAGGACCTTCAATAATCATAGGTTTGAGAGGTAATGTAGCTTACTGAGGTCTACCCATGACCACTTTACATTTTTAACATTTTGACACCTAGTAGTTGGCATCCTTAAACATGCCAGGGCAATGATAATGCGATCACAATATTTTGAAAGTAGTGGCTGAGGATGAGAAATGTCCACCACATGCTTCATCATGAAATGTTTTCAACAACCTTTCTTGTTGTTGTTTATCCATGCACATGAGAAGAGTACCATCTATAGCTCTTTTGAATAATTTATCATCCTAAATCACATACTTGGAGGCCTTTAGCTTGAAATCTCTTTTTTGTTTCATTGTCATCCCTTCGAGACATTCTCCATATCTTAGGAGATAAGTGATATTCTCTAACCAAGGGTCTTGTAGAACTACAACTAAGGCTAATTTTTTCTCTTCTAGCTCTTTAGTAATTTTATTTTCTGCAATAGCCTTGAATAAGGTATTACATCTTACTAGCTTAGTGGGCTTGATTTTAATGTCATATTCCTATGTTTTTCTACTCACATTCCTCTATTATTTCATCCTACATCTTGTTGAGTCAACACACACTTCACCACTACATTAGGTACATGAACCACAAAATGTGAATGCAAGATATAAAATCTGAAATTTTGTAGTGCCTTGACTACAAAAAAGGCATGTTTTTCGATTTGAGAATGTTTCAACTCGTGAGTCTTTAGGGAAATGCTCATGAAGGTGATAGGGGCTTGTATTCCTTCCTTTTTATCTTGCATTAGGATGCCTAACAAGGTGTGTTCATAAGTGTAATAGTAGATCATGAAATATAGCATATAGTCTGGATGACATAATACTGGAGCATTAGCAATAATAGTCTTTATATTCTGAAAGTCTTATTTTCCTACCTCATTCTAATTAAACCTTGAAATTTCCCTTCATCATATATATAATACACTTAGTGGCTTTCGCAAAGTCAGGTACAAACCTTATGAGGAAATTCACTTGTCCAAAGAATAACTTTGGAATGACTTAACTCTTATTTTTCTTACAGGTAGACTTAACCTTCAAATGGCCTCAATTTGTTCAAGATCAATTCTAATACCTTCTTATGATAATATATGACCAAGTAGCTTTCCCTTTGTTATGTAGAAAATGGTTTTCTTAGGATTTACTAAGATTCCATGTTCTTAGCACCTTTGTAACACATTTTTCAAATCTTCTATGTGGTTTTTTATCTTATTTGAGAATATGATGAGGTCATCCAAGCATATAATAATAATTTGATCTTTGAAGTCAGCAAAATATTTATTCATACAACTTTGGAATGTGGCACCAACATTGATGAGGCTGAAGAGAATTCTATGATATGCAAACATACCCCACTGAGTGGTGAAAGTCATCTTGTGTTGATCTTTCTCTTCCACTTCTACCTGATTGTATCCCAAGAAACCATTGAGCATGGACATCATTTCAGCTCTAGCCACTATTTGTAGTAGATAATCCATGTTAGGGAGAGTGTAACTATCCTTCAAAGATGCTTAATTTAGATTTCTAAAATCTACATAGATCTTTTTTTCTTTGTTCTTCTTTCTAACTGGTACTATATTTGCTATCTAGGTAGATTGATGAGTAGGATAAATGATGCTTTCCTTTAGCATCTTGTTGACATTTTAGATTATAGCATCTACTACTTTTAGATTATAATTTCTCTACTTCTATTAGAAAGGAGTTGCATAAGGTTTTAAGGGAATCTAATGTTTCATTTTCCCACCTCTATAGCTTTACAAATCTTTATAACTCCAAGCAAAAACATCTTGATATTCTATGAAAAGTTGTTTGGTGGGTTCCTTCTCCTCAGATGAGTAATATTTTCCAATATTGATCATTTTGGGACTTTGCATGTCTCCAATGTTAACTCCTTTGCACTCACCAGTAGTAGGCTCTTTTTTTATCTTTTATCTTTATGTGGGTATCATGCATATTAAACAACTTTTCCAATGATATAAAGTATAGGGGAATGATATTACCTTACAGTTGAACTTCATCGATTTGATTTCCTTTTCGCTTCTCGTGAAGGCCTTCTTGATTGATTTCATTGGGATGATATTCGCGAGTAGCTTTAGAATTTTCTAAAAATAGCTATAGACACTTGTCATCTTTGAAAACTTACTAGGCTTCTATATTGTTGGGAACATAAGCTCTATATACAATTTCCACTTGGTACTTTTTTTCCATGAATTTTGGGTGAGGGAGCAACAAGGAGGTAGAAATAGCTAGTGAATCTACTTTAGAATTCATCTCCCTCGGCACTAATTCAATCATGAATACATTTAACCCCTTTATTTCATCCCAAATCCTATTTCTATAATTTTTTAATTTATGGTTCTTGACTAAGTAGTGTCCTTTGATCTATCGCACAATGAGCTCTACATCACCCTAGACTCTCAAAATCTTTATCCTCTTTTCCTTTGCAGCTATTATCCCAAGTAATAGAGCTTCATATTCTACTATATTATTTGTATTCCCAAATTCTAATTTGAAAGCCATGGGTTCAAGCTCTCCTTTAGGAGATATCAACACTACACCTACACCAAACCCAGATGTGGAACAACTTCTATCAAACTTCAATGTCCATATGGATGATGATTCTTCTTCCTCACTAAGGATTTTATTTCCTAGGTCATTGCCCTCTCGATTATTTAAAACATCTTTAGCAAACAACATGTAGTTACTGAATTCTAATTCTTGGTAGAGAATTTGAGCTTTGGGATCATTTGACTTTAAAACTGTAAATTTATCTTTCTCTTTAGGTTCCAATTAATCCTTCTTGCTTCCTATGGTTATGACTACTTGAGACCAATATAATTTTATTTCTTCTCCCAAATCTCTACAAAAACATTTACTTAAGAGCATGCCATAGCTTGTCGGGATATTTGCAACTAGGATAGTTAGCAAAAGTTTATTTTTCCGAGTGAGAGGCCAATGCTACTTGAGCTTCTTTAATTTGGCCAAGTACTGGGAGTTGTTTGGTATTCATAGAATAACATCTAACATGAACTTTGGTGAGAGTAAGAACTAGAGCTTTAGCTATGGGATAAGGCATCATATTTTCTTATGCACCTAAATTGATTATAAAATTACTTAATTTGCACCCATTGATATATAGTGATATGTAGAATGGGTCAAGTTTTTGTCAAGGGAAGGTCAGTAATATCATGGATTCTTCTTGATAAAAAAGATTAGATGTTAAAAGTTCATCTTTTTCTTTAGTGCTAAAGTTATGATTCAAATTCAAGTCATATCCTTTATAGTGATCCACTAATATTTTTAACTCAATGAGATGAGGTTTTAGGTAATCTATGGGAGAGATTTGGATTCTAGAATCTTTACAAAATTGGATGAAATCAAAAGGATTCTTGTCCTTACCTAGTTGAGATATAGTGGCTCCTTAATCAATGTGACTGGTACTTAAAGAAGGAATACTATCACTTCCTATAATATGACTAGAAGATTGGTACTTGTGTTTTTAGCTCCTGGTTAATATTGTATATGAATTTCCATCAATAGTTGCATAGCATTCACCTTGTTTCTTAGAGTCTAACTCATACTCTAAGTATAAATTTCTAGAGTCACCATTTGAGTAAAAATCTAACTCAAAACTAGGGGTTATAATGTTCAACTCATTAGTGCATAATGATTTCATCATATGAGCCATTTCAAGACAATTTTCATTATCATGATCTATTGTTAAATGAAAAACACACATATTCCTTTTCTTAGGTGCTGCTTCAATTGCCAACTTCTATTGTGGACCTGCAAATTGTGGAAACTTTCCATTGGTATTCCTTCCTAGTAGATCTTGGTAATTCCATTGGTAGGAGTGATTAAATCTAGATAGCTACCTCTTCATAGCAACTAGCTCATTTGAAATTTTTTGTATCATCTCATAACATGAAGTGGTATTACTAGAACTTCCTTTGGTTTAAAGTTCTTATTTCCATTTTGTAGTGGAGATCAAATCATCTTCAAATTCAACCACTTTCTTTTGTGCATATGCCAAGTCCATTGGATGGGATCTCCTTAGATCATAGTTGATATTCGATGGCATCGTGCTTATGAAGAATGATTTCAAATTGCTAGTAGTGGGTCTATTCGTGGTAGGAATTCTACTAGTGGTCTTATTGAAAGTTGCAACAAAATCCCTCATACTCATAATAGGTTGTTTTTTAATGGATGTCAATTTTTTTAACAAGATGTGCTCATCTTCCACCATTTTGAACCTCATTTTGAAAGCCATCCTCATCATATCTTAGTTTATGATTAAGGCATCACCTAAATGATAAAACTATTTTGTTGTGTTCTCTATTAGAGTTTCTACAAATAGTGTTACAACTACATCTTCATGAGCTACCCCCAAGATATGAGTAGCTACAAAAAAGGCTTTGATATGTTCATCATTAGTAACTTTCCCATCACCTAAAAACTTAGGGAAATTCTTTCTTTAGCTAGATGGGAGTAGGTGATATGTCGTATGTGCTAATGGACCTATTGTTGTGGCCTAGGGAGCAGCCATGATTGTCCTAGCAAGGCATGGTAGAAAACTAACAACTAGAGGAGAAATTATTCTATGTAAGGCTAATACTTGGCAAGTAGCATGTGACAAGTTTTGGTTTCTTTGGGGTGAAAGTGGCTTGATCCTACTTTTCTTATCACCTTTTCATTGAGGTACTTCTAGGATGGGGAATCCAAGTTCTATAGGCTTTTCAAAAATAGGGTCTTTCCCACCTTGATCTTTGGTGCTTCTAAGAAGCCTTTCTTCATCCAGGGTGTTGAATTAATTTTTCCTCTAGGCTTTGCATTCTACTTTTCTTTCTACTCTTTGGAGTCCTCTCCTTCACTTTGGCTCTAGCTTCTTCTTCTTCTAACACCTGGCTAGTGTTTCTGTAGTGCTCTACATTCCTCCTATTCCTCCAAAAAAAAATTTTATGAGATGAGATTATATCTTCCTAGTCATCTTGGAATCCAAGATTAGGTTGGAGTACTGGGACTAGGTTCTCATGAGGTAACACCATCTTTCTTCACACTATAGGCCTATTAGTGTAGTGATTGTTCATCTACCCAACAGAGTTACAAAAAATCTATTGGTAAACAAATTGTTCTTTTATTTTATTCTTTAGATGCCCAATATTTGTGAACAACAATTGATTACAAAAATTGGGAAGTTGTTACTAAGTGAATAACGCCCCTCTGGATTCTTAGGTATAGCTTCCTTTTGTATTTGTAATTTGCAATTAATTATGTTTATTCCTAACTCTAAGTGGGGTATGTTCTTAACCTGATAATAGGAAAGGTGAACCAAGTTAGGCCTAAAAAGGAACTAACTTAGGTGAGGATTTTAGTCTTAGGATTAGACAAATTTGTGGATTCACACATCTTATTAACTTGCAAATTTCAATAATTTAGCAATGAATGTTAACTACAACTAAACAGACATCAGTAAGATTCTAATTATAGGAATGGAAAAGACTAATTTGAAAGAAAAGCATAGAAAAAGTATGTCTCCTGAACTTCCAATAATAATAATATTACCTTTGGCTTGATGTTTTTGAAATAAGGAAACAAAGCTTTGTTCATTCCTTGATTCAATTTTGAAAAAAAGAGAACATAAAACTAATATAGAAAAGGAATGGAATAGAAAATGATCAATACAAAATACCCTTAACTTGTCTCTGTAGCATCAAGTATTTCACACCAAAAATTAGCTAACCTTCTATTAATCTTTCAGTTAGATACATATAGGATTCTGAGATGACCGTTACAAAATGAAATTTAAAATGGTTCATCTCCTAAAAATTGAAAAATGGAAAGGAGCCAATTGTCAGTTATAAACGTTACATTAAAATATGAAACGGCAAGAAAAAAATCACTTCACCTTCTTTTCTTTTTCTAACTTCGCCCTATAGGATTTGGTAGCAACAATGATTGGGATCAACTCCTTATGTCTATGAACATGAGCATTAGTATACCTTAAGTGCCACTTGGAATGCTCTCTGGCTAGATCTTTGATGGTATTCATCCACTCCAATATTTCCTTCATAGCCATGTGTATACACCCACCAAGTTTTTGAAGCTCAAATACTCAATTTCGATGATCCAAAGATTTCTCTGTTAAGCTATCTAGATAAATGGAGAAATTATTTTGCATGACAACAAATCCAACTATCCCTTTCCCTTGTCCACTAGCTTGAGAATCTCTATGTAGGCCTCTTAGTAACTCATAGTATTTGTTCTAATATTCCTTAACTTTAACCTATATTTCCTTTAACCCTTTTTGTTGTTGCTAGGATCATTTTGGATTTGAATTGCATGATTTGTAGCCATTCAAATAATGGATCATCTCCCTTAGGTAGAATCTTTTCCTCTACAACTTCCTTAGCCTTCATTTGGATGATCATTTTTGATAAGGAAATGCAATCCTCACTCTTGGATTTCTCTGCTGCTAGGGTAGCTCAGTTAGCTAAGATGTTATTCTTCTCTATTTTGAGCCTCAGTACTATATTGCCGATTTGCTCTTTGATTTCAAGTCCCTCAGACTTGAGTTTTCTGCTTCACTCTCTACCAGTTTTTCTAAAGTGGTTGTATTCCTATAACTAGGATATGATAGCTTGATTGTTAGTGGCTATAGGATCAATGGTGCTTGACATTCCTGAGATGCTTTCTAGTGGTGTGAATAATTGCCTAATGAAGCAATTAAGTTCATGGATATTTTCCTTCATTCTGACTTTATCTAGCTTAAGACTTTCAAGTTGTCCTTCTATCACATCATTTTTTGACTTCCATAGGCCCACATTCATATCATGTCTAACTTCTCTAAGATCCATAGAATGTAAGGTGAAATGTTTTACAACCATGTCTTCAATCCTCCCTTCTTTAGTAGCTTAGAAATTTCCATAGTTAGATGCCTTGTGCCAGGATCTTGTCCAAGAATTGACAAGGTCTTATACTTCATGACTTTACTCAATGTTGATCCACAATGGATAGCCAAAGATAAAGTTTCTTTGTCTAGAACACCCTCTTCTTTCCTCTTCCACTTCATGTCCAAGGTGTCTTCCAACCATGATTCTATGCTAATCACCTCAGATATAGTCCTGAGCATGTCTACACTAAACATTTTTGTTTTGACCTGGTGTTGAGCTATCATTTTTCTTGATGACAAGAATCCTTTCAAATTAATCTCTTGAAAAGATAATATGGGATCAAATCCAACATTCTAGGTGATCTTGCAACCTACTAGAATCTACTTAGTAGAAGATAAATGTGAGTGTTCATGAGGAGGCCTTTGCTAGTTCTGAACAATTTGGATATGATTTTGAATCTGCTTGCTACCTCAAAAGACTAACCACACAAAAACAAATATATTTTTTGTATTTTTCTTTTTTTTAATGAATGCAATATAATAATGCAACTATATGAATTCCTAAATTAACCAAGTGTTTTTAAAATAAAATAACAAAGATAGGGTAATAAGAATTTTAACCCAATGATTTGAAAAGTAAATTCCTAATGGACATAAGCTATGGAATCAACACATCTATGAGTTAAGCCTTTAAAAAGATTAGTAGGTAACCAATATAAATAGGATCAGCACATCCTCAATTCCACTAAAGCAATCATCAATTGGAATTTAATAACTATAAAATGTTTCGCTTTTCATCAAATCACAAGGCCATGGAAAGTGCACTCATGCTAGAAAAAAAGATATGTAGGAACAATAGGGTGATCTCTTCTCCAACTAAGTATCTTAGAAAAATTTGTAAACATGTAGAAAACACCAAAATTAAAAGATCGCTCAATCAAAATAACACAATAAAACTATTGGATTCATTAGATTCCATGAACATATATTCACAAAATATAACACACTTAGGCAAGAATAAATACACTTTGAATGAGAGCACCAATAACATATATTTTTGCATCAAAATAATGACCCAAAATACATATTAAATTCTTGAATTTATAAGAAATCTTCTCCTCAATTTATGTTGAGTGAGATATCCATTTATTCAAACATATGCTTCTAAACTAATAAAACAAATATGTTTATGTACAAATTAACTCTCTAACTGGTGCTAACTAGGACTCCATCCTTATATATATTATTTAATGGATGCATGATCCTTTAAATGTCTTAACAAAAACAAAATAAGAAGAAGAAAGCCATTAGATGATGTAAGAGTCTCTTGAGGTGCCAAAAATAGAATCTCAACCTTCATTGGATGTTTGTAGGAGTTAAACTATTATCAGAATGTATTTTTGGTGCATGGAAAGCTCTAAATTTGGAACTAGTAGTTAACTGTAAATGCAACTTTGAATTCTTCAAAAATATCTAGTGCACCTTGGAAGACGCACACCTAGCACACCTCGAAATCTTGTGTACCTTGGAAGGTAGGTCCAAAAAATGCAAAATTTTACCAAGTATCAAAACTAAAGTTCTAGCTTCTACATTTTGTTCCCCTTCATATCAGAGTTATGTTTGGGTATTTTCTCTTGAATTTCTCTATAATATCCATGACTTGGGTTGCATCTAGAAAATCTAAAGCATTATACTTATCCTTTACTTTTTTCCTATAGGTTCCTACCTCTATGCGAGTCTCTAAAAATCTCCCAATTTCTCATCCAAATCTAGCAATGCATCTTTGGTCTTAAATGCCTATCTGATATCCTCATAAGTAGAAGGTTTTTCAAAATTCTTCCAAAACTATTCAAAAAATGCTTCTATACCTATCAATTTATCCCTTGAATAATCTTCAAAAATGTCTAAGCAAGCATCACTGTAATGTCTCTCTACCTCCAAAATTTGCTCTTACTTTGATCCTTGAGCTTGTGAATATCCACATGTAATAATTCCATTACTTTATTGCTATTTACAATATTCTCTATCCAATCATCTATTCTATCTAACTCATTTGTAGTATATACATCCATTACCTTTCGATATCTCTAACCTTTTATTGACTGTAATGCTTACAGGTCTTTACCCCAGGTATGTACTTTGTCCATTAACCCAAAATCCTAGTTTAATATAGCAACTAGATTATCTGAATTACTCTATATATGGTGTAGCAATTTAAGATTTCCTTGTATAATTTGTATACCTTTATCTTCAAAAATTTCTTTCCATTGTTGACAAGCCTTCAAAAATGGATGTAGTTGCATAGTCTCCTTATCCCTCTTATAAAGTGTTGCATCTAGAGTCTACTCAAGATTTTTTGGATCCAATGGACCAACTACTTTGTTTAAATAACCTTTTAGGATTTCATTCTTCTTCTGGAGGTTTATCAATTTAGTCTCATCCTATTCTAAGTGCCTAAACAATTCTTTGATCCTCGTAGTAACCATCAATTTGGTAGTATCCATAGTGGGTTTTCCATTCATGACCTCCCTAATTTGATAATCTTTTGGAGTCAAATCCTCAATATCTATATGTGGAGGAGGGATAGCAACATGGGTGAACAAGTCTTGATTTTGGTCACTCATGACAAAGGCCAGTGTTTGTGCATCACCTACAGGTGGCTCAGGTTTCTTGAGAGCTTCAATTAATTATCCCATTCCCTATTTTTCAATAGAATACAACTACCTTTTGTGCCTAACCATCACCTCTTTCCTCAACCATCTTGGAGTATTTTCCATCAAAGATTTATTTTTAGATGAAGATGGAGTCTATACCACTATTCTTTTTCCCTTATCATTCCTCTCTAGAGTCTTCTCCTTTTGTAAGATATCCACATCAAGCATATCTATATATATTGAGTCCACAGTCATCACCTTTGTATCTTGGGAAGTCTGTTGAGGTTCCCCATATATTTGTCCTTCTTCTGACACTTCATTGGTGGCTATTTTTTATGTATCTTCTTCCTATTTAGTTCATACCTATTCTTCATTTCCTAGAGGGAGAGGAGTAATTGAACCTTTATCCATGCAAAATGAATCTTGATTTGGTGATGGTGGAGCAATTTTGGGTCCTTGTGGCTGAGGTAGTAATTAACTCCAATCCTCTTGCTGAGTTTTATTAGTTAGGGTATCCCTTATCTTATTACCTACCAACTTAGTACTCCCAGGCATCAAATCAAAATTTGACATCTAAAGGCATTAGGTCCTTAGTCTTCTTGATCATCGATCCATTGTTGTAATTCATCCTCTAAAGTTGTAGTCTGAATGGGTTGTGTAGGAATAAATGGTGGTGTTATAATGGAGCTTCTTCTCCATTCTATCTCTATAGCCCTAGCAAGATGAGTCCTTTGACTCAAGGGAAGGTTTTCTACTTCATCTTCATCATCCACTTTTTCCTCTTTTGGAAAAACTTCTGGGACTGATGGAAAGGGAAGAACCTTTCTTATCACTTTTTGTCTTTGTGTCCTTTTAATCAGAGTTTTTATCTTTCTTATATTGGTAGCTAATGGGGATGTTTCTTCCTCTTGTGTAGTTAGAGACAATTCTTGTGTTTCTATTTTAGCTCTTTTCCCTTGTTCTAGTGGTGCCACTAGAGGATTATCCTAAGTCTAGATAACTTCCACATTTCTTACCCCTTGTACATTCTCTGCCCCTTATTGTTCTAGTGCTTGACTTGCATCTTCTCTAGGCTCATCTTGTTGAGGGGAAGTTTTTTTCCTTTTTCTCTTACCCTTCTACACCTTGAAGTATCCAACTTCTCTGTCAAGTTGATACACTATTTCTGTCCTTACTGAAGACTGAGCTATGAATGTTGGCATTGTCACCTTTGCTCCTCTACAATTCACTGGGCAGGCTCTAGCTTGGAAAACTACAGTTTCTAGAATCAGATCTAAGTTGAATGGTCTTTTAATCCAAGCCTTGATTAATTGGATGGCATGCCTTGTTCTATGATTAATGTCTATTTTTTCCTCTTTATTAATTTTTGCATTCATAATAGGTCAATAAGATATCTTACCTCTATTGTACACTAGATTAAGGAACCTTTACTATCCTTTTGTACTATCTTTAAAGGGACCTTTATTTTCAAGGCATTACCTACCAAATAGAGAGTCATCCTACAATAATTCCTTATTCAAATTTCATAGTCATCCATTGCATTCATCCGATGATCTTCTATGACATCTTCATGTTGGAGTTGTTTCCCCACCAAGTAGTGAACTCTTCCAATGTTATCAAAATAGGGACGAGGAGAGTTATATTCCTCCAAGGGATATTGTTCCCACTCAGCCTCAAAGGTTGGAATATCCTATTTTTGGACAACACTAAATGGATGTATTGTGATTGGCCATACCTAGGTCTTCTTATGTTGCTTCCTTACTATCTCATATGTAGACAAGAGTTGTCATGAAATCTCCAAAAATATGAGTCTATCACACAGATACCTAGGTAGCTTCTTTGGATTGACAGTCATTCCTGCTACCCTCAAATAGGTGAATGTCTTAAATTGGATGTAATAGGGGCCAATTTATGTAATCTTTTCTACTACATCATCTAACATCCTTTTCACATAATCTCCCTCAATGAACAAAATGATTGCAAAAATGAAGGCATCATTCACTATTTTGTACTGCTTACTATGCTCCAAAAGCTTTTTCTATACCAACTAGGGGTATACCACATATGGACATGCATTTGCATCTTGTATGTTGCCCCTTTTGAACAACCTAAGATAATCTATTTCTCTTACAACTAACAAATATACCAAATAAGATGTCATATAAAGAACTTTTGATTGTTCTTGACCACAACTAGTTGCTCATCTAAATTCTCAATGAAGTGTACCATCCATATGTTCAGGTGTCCTAATGCTGGTAATCCCATAACTCTACTTAAGAGAACTATAGAATATCTGATACCATCCTTCATATAGCCCCTTATCATGTCTACTTTTCCTACTTTTCATCCAAGATGAGTCTTATCTATGAGATACAAAGATTAGATGATTTTTGATGCTCTGTCTCCATTCTCTTTGTACCACCTTTCTTCTTGATGATATGTTAATCTAATGTATTTATCTTCTCTTGGAAGATGGAATACCTTCTCTATATTCTAAGATCTTAGATCTAGGACTATCTCTCCAATTATACTTTTCACAACCCTTTCCTCTGAAACATAGTTCTCTGGTAATGCCATGATCAATTTTGACGAATGTACTGATACTGAGTGTGACATCACATTGACTAGCCCTAATTTGATAAGTGTAAATACCATTAGAGACCTCTTAGTTGGTTTGTTGCATAAAACTAGGTAGGCATTCTAGTTGATATGGCTGAGCTTAGTGTCCCAGATCTCTAAATATTCCTCTTCAAAGCATGATCTTGTTGGAACACCTTAAAATTTGAAGAATACTAGTTTTGGAGCCATTTTTGTAATGAGGGAGGACGAGGAGGAAGCCATTTTGGAGTAGTTTCTGAAAATAAAATCAACTAAAATATAACCTAATTATGAGAAAAAATGACCATGAAACCATAATCCTCAAAAAATTACTGAAAATGCCTAAAAACCTAATAAAACTCTTTGGAAGATTAAAAAAATGGCACACCTTGTGCACCTTGGAGGTGCAATTGGTGCACCACATTTTATACAAAAAACCTTTTACCATAAGGGTGTGCACCTAGTGCACCTTGTGGGGTGGGCTAGGTGCTTACTCTTATAACATGCTAAGGAGTTTGAAGGTTTTTGAAAGGGGTGCACACTTAGCACACCTTGCGAGGTGTGTTGTATGTGCATCCTTTTCCACTTGCTTAGGAATTTTACCTTATTAAAGATGTACATGTGCACACCTTGGATAAGTGTGCATGTGTACACCTTTATCATGGGTAGAGCTTTATTTTAGCTTAGGTTTTAAGTTTTTTAAGTTTTGTATGTTAGGTTTTGTGTAGAAAACATGTGCATGGTGCACACCTTCTTTTCTTTATTTTTTAACACTTTACTTATGTGTAGGTGATGGAGAGGGGGTCAAATTTAGTGGCACACCTTGGAAGCTATGGAGGCATAGTGGCTAAGAGCTAGAGGAAGGAAATGAAGTAAGGAGAGGGGTAGAGTCATGAGCTTTATAGGCCCAAGGTTTAGTGCACCTCTTGGAGGTGTGAAGCTGCACAATTCCAAGGGGTGTGTGCTTTTCTTTAAGTGACCAGCACACTAGCACACCTGGTGAGGTGTGCTAGGTGAACTAGTGTGTCCCTTTACCATGCAAATTTTCTTTTCTCCTTTAGAAACATGGTTTTCAAAAACTAGGCTTTTTGATAGAGACCCAGATTAGGCCAGAACTTTATGAATAACCCAAAAAAAGACTCTGACCCCAAACTATGAATCTAGAAAGAATAAAAATAAAGTAGGGGGTCCCCATTTCTAAAAAAAATTGGGTATGCATTGTGAAGCCACAACACCAAGGTCAATGTCTTTGTAGTTGAAGAGAAAGGGTTCTTTGAGACCTAGGAAATGAGTTTTGAAGCTTCAAGACCTTTCTCTATTTTTGTGGTCTTCTTTGCAACTTCATCAGACTTAGTAGACTCACTTTCACTACTTCCACCATCATCCACCACTTGCATTTGGGGACTACTTGGTAGGAGTAGTGTAACATTTACAGATGGTGTTAGACTACTATGGGGGGAGAAAACCACTATGGCTATGCTATATTTCAATTCCTCTGACTTCTTCTTCTTGGCCTCTATTTTAGTTCATATCACTAGTACTAAACCATCTTGAAAAGTTTTATTAAGGGGGATGTTCTTATTAGGAGGTAGATCACCTCCACCAATCAGTTAAGTAGGCCCTTGAGTGATAGGAAAGATTGTGCTTGAGGCACCACTTTGGGAAGAGGGGGCTATAACTACATTTGGAGATGTTTGGGTGGTTGTACTTTTTCTCCTACTTCATTATGTCATGGTCCATTTGACCCACTTCGAGCTTATGGGAGTGCTTATGAGCTTAGTTAGATAAGTGTTTCTATACATATTTTGGCCATCCTCTTCTACCCCTTCTACATCAATGTTAACTTTGTATATCTTCACCTAATCAACTATTAATCTAGTAAAGGCTCAATCATGACTCTCAAACTCATCCTTGTAGTCAATCCAGTAATCTTCAATGGTGGTGACATGTTTTATCACACTTCCTATCTGTAAAACATCTCTAGCATACCCATTCGGATCAAACATGGGTCTTAGGACTTCACACATGTCCAACTTATACTTCATCTCAAATATGTTCAACATGTTCTTATCATCAAATCATGTGTCACAACTAAAAGCCCCCACCTTCATGGGAATTTGTATCCTTTCTTCTTGAAACTCCCACTCAATGTGTCCACTTCAATGGCTTGCCAGACAACCTCAATCAATATGATCATGTCATTGGGATACCTTGGTAGCTTCAAGGGGAATCCATCAAAGGCCACAAGACACAAATAAGAGAAGGATGAGAATTGAATGAAATAACTCCTAAACTGGTTGATAGTGGCCATGGCTTCAGGGCTGAATCTCCTCTCTGGACATCCTTTTAGCTCCCTACAAATCCTCATAGTAAATTCATCATTTGCTTTCACATACTCTGCATAACAATTCTGTAATTGTAAGCGTGGGTAAAACTCATAAGATTTCACATCATCAAGAAAAATCTCTAGTCTTCAAAAAAAGACATATGGAACATATTATAAAATCAGGAAAAAAGACATATAGAACATATTATAAAATTTAGCCACTCGAAGAGCATTGGATATAATTTCACTTACCTCTTGAGCCCAATCAATGTGTTAAATGTCAGAATAAATGACTTGTACCAAAAAGAAATACTTCTCAACAAAAGTCAAGGATTCTACCTCACCTTTCAACCTATGTAGGAGAACCAAAATATCAATAATCTCTGGTTTGAGGTTGGTCCCAAACAAGGTTTTAGGAACTTTACTCTTAGCACCTTGTGGCTTCTAGAACCATGTTTGCATGATTTCTTTCCTCTAGGTCATCTTCTTTATGGAGAACTCAAAAATGTCTCCCCCAAAGGTCAAGTCTAAGAATTCTTCTTGCTCTCACATGCAGAGGTAATTTACCACAATTTTCCTATCAATTAAAATTAACATTGTGTCATTAGGTAGCACAATCTGCCTTGTCTTTGGGTTGTAATTATATATGCACTCGTAAATCATTTATGGGGCTTGAACTATAACCAAAAAACTAGCAGCTTAAACTAACCCACATCCATGGAGTTTCTTGATGATGGGGTGAATCTATTCAGACTTTACTCTGTTTTAAAAATCCTCCATGTTGTAGAAGCAAGGAGAAGTGTCTATGAATTTTTGCAATTGGGATTTGAGTCCAATCAATCCATCAAAACCTATGAACCTAGTTGCCATGATTTTGAGAACAAGATTTGAAATCATAGAGATGAAAGGAGTAATGAATGTGATTATCACTACTTTTTCAAAAAGCTATGCAAGTTAACATAATAATAGTTCAAAGAAAAAGTGGTAGCTCATTCAACTATTCTTGTTTCTATATATGAGAGCCTTGATTCATCCGTTGTGATTCAAAATTCATGCCACATGGATGGAATTTAAGGAAATACCCATTGAGTAGTAAATGTAAAAGCTCAATGGACCTATTAGGGGTCTTTTTACTATTCTATTAAACTCAATAGTAACTTTCCACAAATGCATTACTTACTTTCCTATTTTGCTTAAGTTTCAAAAAATTACCATTAGGGTACCTTGTGGAAGAATGTCCACCAATTGAAATCTTGACTATCATTTTTTTTCCATAATGGTTCTATTCTCTTTAGTATCATTCTAATATGTTCTAGATATGACTTGCAAATCCAATTTCATCACTAACTTGATTTTCCTTTGAAAATTGAGAAATTTTCCTCATGGGTTGAAAATCCGTCAATGAGAAGATAACTTTTGTTTCTGCACTAATGTTTCCTTTTTATATCAAACTTTGGACAATCACACTTCTTGAAGTAAAAAATGTTTAAATGAGGTGTGAAGACCTTTCCAAGGACCAATTAACATCTATTTTCAATCCAAACTACCTTTTTTGAAAACTAACTTCATGGGTTGAAAACTTGTTGAGGAGAAGTTAGTTTTGAGTTTTCTACTAAGAATGATTATATGGGCCACAATGAAACTGAATCATATTCAAGAGTCATAATCATAAATGAAACATTGATTTTCTACATGATGCCTTATTACTTGCATGTTTTTGATATGCCTACATCATTTAGTGCCCTTCGTGGGGAATCATCCTCATGGCTAGGAAACCCATGAGGAGAGGATGATTTCCAAATTCCAGCCAACATCAGTCTTTCAAAAAACAATACACTATAAAAGAATATAGAGTTTAGTTGATATTTGAATGAATGAAATGAATCTCTATTGGACTAGGCACTAGTACAATCTACCTGTAAGATCACTTGGAAAAATGGAAACCCACCTGACTATGAATGAGGAGTGGGAGAAAAGGGAAAACTTGATAGAGACTCACCTAACTTAAAGGGACTTAGACCTAGTCTCAAATGAGACTAAAACTACATTTTTTTACTTATATACAAGAACCCACTTTTTCTAATTGGTTAGAAAGAAAAAAGTGGGTCAATAATGTAGTGTTCTCGATAACATATGAGGGACTCTATGGAAAAAAATGATGCTAGTACTAACCTAAGCATGACCAAATAGAGCTAATAGATTAGATTATTTGATCCAAAGATGAACAATTTTAAATTTACACAAACTTTCTCATTTGAACTAAGAAACACGGTAAATTTTTGCATTATGCGAGAAAAGGATGCCAAATCCAAAAAAAAATGGATATCCTAAAATTGAGATTGGTTATTTTAGGGATTGACAACATGATATTGTAGCACCTATGTATTAATACCTCACATGAGATTGAAGATATGACTACTCAAAGATCAATGTCCAATGTTTCTTAGAGACCCTTAGGGACACTTCTCTACAATGTGCTTGATAATGTATGATATATTTTGTGGTTAAAATGAGGTTTGAACTAGCCTAAGACTAGCCAATCAAAGCTAATGGTAAAGACAATTTGATCCTAGGATGAACAAATTGTAGGTGTACACCATTGGTAAGAGTCGAAAATGAGAATGAAAGTGGTGTCATAGGTGTTGTAGTAGAAGTTATTCCCAAATAAAATGGTCATGATTTTATGTACAATGGTCAAATTATTAATCATGTATTTTTTGTATTGGAATGTATGAAATTTTTTAAAAAATTTCTAGAGGTGGGAGATAAGAAAAAATATTTGGTAGTAGGTCTAAATTTGCTTCAATAACTAAGCCTCATTAGGTCTATTCTTTCTCCAAAAATTTGTATTGATAGATTCTTTGAGGAGGTAGAGGTAAGGGGATATTAGGGAGGTGGAAGAGTGAAAAGGGAGAAAGGTATGAGGGAGAGAGAGGATAGAAAAAAGGAGAAGGGTTGCAATTGGTAGAGGGAGAAGGGGAGTAATTGGGAGAGGGAGAGGAGTGGGAAAAGGAGAAGGGGAGGAAGTGGGAGAGGGACAAGTTGATTAAGTGGGAGTGGGAGAGGGGAGACAAAGGAGGGAAAGGGAGAGAGAGAGAGAGAAATGATCTAAGATTAATAATTGGGGAGAAAGATCTTTTCTTAGAAATAGATAAGAACATATCTAAATTATCAGCCCAAAATAAGGGGTATCTAGACATAGAAAATGTACAATTAGTCCTGCAAATAGGGGATCAAATGAAACATATCAATATTCCATTTTCATATTGAGAATATTTAGGAAATATTAAAATAAGAAAAAGACCTAAAAACATATCTTATAAGCTTTGGAAAACTCCCCTAAATGGTAGAGACCCCTTTGAGGAAGCAAAAGGTGCTTAGCAGGAAAAAAATCATGTATACTCAAAAAGAAATGAGGGACCTAATATTCTAATATAAATAGAAACATCAATTAGTAGGACTATGGCTATAAACTTATAAAATATAGAGTTAATTAAGGAGAAGGAAGAAGCAAGAAGGGCTGAGTTAGAGAGCAAACAATTATGGGAAGAATTTGGAGTAATAGAAGACGTCAAATATAACATGGGAAAACAAAAAGAAGACTAGGAAATACTTATCAAATGAGATAGAGAAGGAATTAGAAGATGAAGGAATAGAGATAGGGAATTAGTTAATGCATAAACTATAAAAGGAAGAAGAAATCATAGAAGATGAAACAATAATCAAAAGTACTGAGAATGCAAGTGAGAATATGAATATATTAGGCATCTCAATTAATAAAGATGGCTTAAAAGCACCAAGATGTGGAAAAGAAAAAATGAAGAGAGGAAGAAAGACCCTCATTGAGCTAATATTAGCAATAGGATTAGCAAGAAAAAGGAAAAAAATTAATGAAATATTGAATGCAAGGAATAGGGAGTTCCTTCCCAATGAGTAATGAAGATAACTACATGGAACTCTAGGGGTCTAAATGCTCCTAGAAAATAAAACTTACGAAACTAAAATTTGACCAATTTTGACTCTAAAATTATTTTAAACCAAGAAAGTAAACTAAGTAAAGAAGAGGGAATGAAGTTAGGGGGAAAGTTGGGTAATTGGAAAGTAGAACTAGTAAAATCACATGGAGCATCAAGAGGAAATGATATTATATGGAAACCTCAAAGAATAGACTTTTAAATAACAATCATGAACAATAATTAGATGGGGGGAAGGTTAAAAGCATTAGAAACAATCTATACCTAACTATCTTTTAATGTATATGGGCCTATTGAAATAGTTAATAAAAGGGAAATGTAGGAAGAAATCAACAACTTTATGGAAATTAATCACATAAACAATTTTTGCATTGGATGTGATTTCAATACAATTCTAAATATGGAAGAAAAATATTGTGGAACCCAAACAGTATCATAGGTTATGATAGATTTAAGAGAGTTGTTTAACAAGAACAACCTAATGGACATATCTCCAAGCAATGAAAATTATACATGGAATAATAGAAGAAAATATTTATGTCATATAGCCAAAAGACTAGATAGATTAAATTTTTAAAGGGGAACATAGTAACTTCAAAGTGGTATTTCATTCCACTAGCCTACCATATGCAGGATCAAATCATTTTCCTGTCAGAAAAATAATTGAAGAAGATTAGAAACCATCAATAAATCTATTTAATTGTGAAAAAATGTGGCTTTTGGATGCCAATTTCATGCACAATGTCCAACAATGGTGGTAGGAAAGTGCCTTTGAGGGATCCAAAATTTATTTCTTTGCATCCATACTTAAAATACTTAAAGAAAGTATACTTAAATGGAATAAGGAACACTTCAATAATATTTTCTAAGAATAATTAGAAAATGAAGAAGAATTAAAGAAACTAAATGAAGAGATAATTTAAAAAGGAATGGATAATGACAAATATACCAAAGATAATGAACTACTACCAAAACAAGAAAAAAAATTAGAAAAAGAAGAAATATTTCAGAAATAAAAATCAAGAGAAAATTGGCTAAAAGAAGGGGACTAAAATTCCAAATTCTTCCACAACAGCACAATAAATAAAATAAATATAAATAAAATCACTAAAATTAAAAATACAGAAGGTAATATGGTGGAAGATCCTATAAAAATGGTTGAGACATTAGTAGACTCTTATAAGAACACCCTTAATAATTATGAAAGCTCTAGTAGAATAGCTTAGGAAACTATGCTAAGTGTGATTCCTAAAATAATCTCAAATGAGGATAATAAGTTTCTTAACAAACCCTTTACTTTAGAATAAATTAAATAAGTAGTTTTTAGTCTTAATACGAATAAATCTCCTAGACCTGATGGATTCCAAGCCTTATTCTTCCAAAACTGTTGGGATATCATAGGTCACAAACTTTGGAAAGAAATGGAATCTTCTCACAATGTAGGATCACTCTTGACATAAATTAATCATACATTTTTAACACTAATCTCAGAAAAAAGATACACATGAGGAAACAAGTGACTTTAGGCCAATAGCTTTTTGGAATACTATCTAGAAAATCTTATCTAAGACATTAACTAACAAACTAAAAAATATTTTATCAAAAATCATATAAGAGGAATAAAAAATATTTGTCCCAAGAAAATCTATTATAGATAGAATTATTCTTATTTAGGAATATATACATTCTTCTCAAAAGAATAAAGAAGCATTCATGCTCATGAAATTAGACATGCAAAAATCTTATGATAAGGTAGATTGGAGATCCTTATGTAAGATGCTAGAAGCATTTGGTTTCTATTGACAATGGATAAATTTCATATACACTTGTATCTCCACAACCAAGATATCCTTATTAATTAATAGTATGCTGGAAGGATTCTTCAACATGTCAAGAGGAATATGACAAGGAGATCCTATATCACTATTCCTATTTATCATCATGGCTGAAGCATTAGGATGAAAAATTAAAAAAAGCACAAGAAGAAAGGAAAACTCAAGGAATAACTATATTTAGTAACATGCCCAAGGTGACACATTAATAATTTTCTAATCATACAATCCTACTCAAGGAAAGTAGAAAAGAAGAAGCCCTTAATTTTAAATGTATAATTTCAAAATATATAGAAGCCCTAGGACAACTGGTCCATGTTAAAAAATCTAAAATTTTCTTCTTAAACACCATCAAATAAGGAAGATGATATTTATAATATTATGGGTTTCACAAAAGGAACATTCCCTTGTAAATACTTAGGAATTCATTTACAAAAGGGTAATTGAGGTGTAGTGCCTACCCCTAGTTCACATTTCTGTTATCATTGCTAAACTCTTTTAGGCTAGTTTTATGTTTATGCTTAGTGACATTGTTTTAAGATTATTAGATATTGCTTTTGATTCAGTTGATTTTATGATGAGATTACTTGGTACTCTATATTTCATGTATGCATAATGATTATCATAGTGTTTGCAGTTATTGATGATGATTAGTTAGATGGATTATCATATGTATTTTCTTATGGATACTTACACCATACTATGGTGTACGTGTTTATTTTCTTTATGTATGGTGTCTCTGATGTGGTTAAGGAAGGGAGTCGTAGTCACCTACTAGTCAGGATCTACATGATGCACCACTTCTTGCCATTGCCTATTTAGCTTAGAATATTGTGTTTGTACATGCGTGGATTTTATGCAGGTTGTAGGTATCGAGTATTGACTTTCCTAAATTGCTAGGATGAGTGTACCCTATCACATTATCTCAATGGTAAGAGAGGGGAGATAAATTCTTAAGTCCACATCCTAAATCTTTAAGCCATTTATCCTAATTGATAATTAGGACAAGTATCTGAGCCGAGTACCCTTTGAATGTGTCGGATGACGTTAATTCATGATTATAACCCTTTAGTTTGATTTTGTATGCATTTTTCTATGATGGGTTTCATATGTGGTTTTATGAGTCCTTGGTAAATTTTTCTGTTAATTAAGTCTAAATTAAAAGATTAAATTAATGATTTAATTTAATAGAAAATTGCTATGTGTAGACGCTTAAAATCATCCCTAAAGACTATATTAATTTATTTAATATTGTCTGTGACATTATAATTAATTATTAATTATATTGGTCACATTCTTCTACTTATTTAATTAAATTAATTAATTAAATAAGTTCATTTTCTTGAGTATTTAAATTTAATTTAAATTCTCTTAGCTCTAATGTGTTAAATTAATTTAATACATGATTCTCCATAATTCCCTTTTTAAATAAATCTTATTTATTTAAATCTCCATATCCCATTAATTTTTCTAAACCTATGATTAAATTAAATTATATTTAATTTAATCTTAAGCCTAGCCTAAAACCTAGCCTATGCCCATCATTTTCATCCTCTTAAGCCTACTTCTTCTCTAATTCCACTTAATTATCTTAATCTCCTTCCTTATCCCTCTCATTAGCCTAAGTGTGTGCTCACACATGTGTGAGAAGGCATGCCTACACACTCCCCTTTGCACTCTTGTCTCCCACTCTTCTTCTCGAGTTTGCTCACATATGTGTGAGAAAACTTTGAATTTTTGACCACTTGCATGGTTTGCATGTCACCTTATGTGGCACCTACATGGATGCCACCTCACCAAGCCCTCCCTCAAGCCTATAAATAGAGACCTTGTCTCAAGCATTTCCATCTCTCATTATTGCATTGTTACCATGCCGGTTTGAGATTTCAGCTTGCATCATAGTTTGAGCTTTCATTGTAGTTGAGTTTGCATGGTAGTTTGAACTTTCATAGTAGTTTTCATGGTGATTTTTAGGTGCATACTAACCATTTGGTAGCTGGTTTAGCTTCTTATTTGCATTATTAGTCTAGTTTCCTTGCATTTTCTCATCTCCATTTCATTTGCATCTCAATTTAACTTGCATATTAGTGTAGTTTCTCTTATTGCATTGCATATCATCATCATTGACTGCCTTAAAGTATGGCTTTATCCATAGTCATTTCTTGAAGTGTTCTTCATTTCATTGCATCTTAGGTTCATATTTCATCATTACTCACATTTGCACATCCACTCAAGAGATTCACTACATTGTTGTGTTTGAGAGAGCACACTAAACATACCCTTTATCCTAACACCAACAAGGAATCTCATCAGTGCCCTTGTTGAGCTATAGAGGTGGATGGAGGATTTGGTTTGTTGGCTACTTAGAGTTGTAAAACTCAAGAAAACATTAGTTAGTTAATGTTCTTTCATTTTGATGGGTCTTTGATGCATATTTGAGATTTTAAACTAATGTTTGTTTATTGATTCGTGCTCCCAATAGGTCATTTCTTCTAGCACACATTTTGGCATGCCCAGTGGGACCCACATCCCTGGTTTCATTTCAAAAATTTGCAAACAAACTTTGTTCAGTCGCAAAATATTGCATTGTCATCTCTGTTGGTTGTAGCATCGTTTGCATTCTGTCATCTCCGCAGATCAGTGTCTATGAAGATTAGAGTCTATGCAAATTGGCATCTCTGCATGTTTTTCCTACATTAAAAAAAAAATTCTATTCTATTTTCTCCGTATTTTTGTCATCTTTGACTTATAGTCTATCATCTCCACAATTATTACTCTCTCGTCTACATTGTGGGCAACCTAAAAAACTAGTCATTTTTATAAGCTATCATCTGCACCTAGTAAACTGTCGTCTCCACCTCTAAAACTATCATCTACGCTTTTTGTGACCTATTTTGTTGTCTGTGCTTTTCCAGTGACCTTCTGTTCTATTGTCTGTGCTTTTTCAGTGACTTGCTATTTTTTCGTTTGCATCTTTTGTCATCTATGCATTTTGTCATCTATGTCTGCATTCTATCGTCTACGATTTTTATTTTATTTTATTTATTTATTATATATATATATATTTTTTTAAAGTATAAATCAAATTTTGAATTTTGGTAGTTCTGTAAGAATTTGGTCATTCTAAGCTTATTTATGTATAGAAAAAATAATAATAAAAGTTAAAATAAATTTTTTCATAGTAAAGCTTTCATTTTGGTGTTTTTCTTGTGAAGCTAATCAAGTTTGTTTTTTCTTGCAGATTGGAGCATTTTAAACACCTAACCATATTTTCTTACATGTTTTTCTTAATGTTTTATTGCTCTTGAAAATTAACCTTGATAGACATAAAACAAACCAATAGTGATTTTCATCACTAAGGGAATTTGTAGTGATTTTTATCACTTTAGACTCAAAAGTTAATGAGCTTGTATGAATTAATTACTTTCATTTGAATGAATGAATGTTTAGGATAGCAAACATTTGGACTTGGTACTTAACATGGACATGAATGTTTAGGCTAACAAACATTTGAACTTGGTGCATAAAATTGACATGAAAGCTTAGGGTAGAAGTAATATTTGAATTTGGTGCATAAAAAAGAACTCACACTATCTTGAATGCCTTAAAGGAAATTTGACATGTATGTCTAGGCTAGAAAACATTTGGAATTGGTGCTTAAAATGAATTCACACACTCTTGAATGTCTTAAAGTAAATTGATTTAATTTTCAGCATTTTTATTTTTAGCACTTTATTTTCACACACTCACTTTACTTTATTGATGAGGAATCCACATTTTTCATTTACGTTGGTGCCATTTCAAGTTGGAAAGAACTTTGCATGTGTTAATCATGAGTGTCTTCAAGTAGATAGAAAACTTAAAGCTTCATTGGGAAAAGAACGTGTGTCTTTTAAACCCCAAGGCCACTTACGTATTCTCTCCCCTCATGCCTTCGGGTGATCTTGGGTGCACATAAAATAAGTGGTCTTGTTTTTCTTTTTATTAGGAGGCTTTCTTGGGGATTTCATCACCCCTTGGGATGACCTCAACTCTAGTGTTCTGGCAAAGTATAAAAATTGGGAGGTGAATCGAAAGACACCTCTCTTGGAAGTAAAATCTTATCACTCCTGGCTAAGCCCCAAAGAACTTTATACCTTTGGGAAGTGAAGGAGGAGATTTGGGTTACCATCTCCTCTCAGCTGTGTGGCATTATTTTCTTTCATCTATAGATTTGGGCTTCACGTACCTTGAGTATATTGAGGACACCCCTAGTTGAGCTTGTATATCCTATTCAAAACCTTATAGGATTGTTGGTGTGTTTGACGTTCTTGAGTGTTTGAAAAAAACTTCCCTTGTAAATATTTCCATGTTTGATTCTGCATCTCAAATTTGAAAAACCCCAAAAAAATCATAAAACATAAAAATCCAAAAAAATTCAAAAACAACAAAAACAAGTCTTGGTTTAGGTCCCCTTAGTCAAGTTGTCCACATCAATTCCACATCACATATTCTTTCCATCCAAGTCATCACCCTCATACATCTCATCTTCATCATTCAAATCATCCCTTGACATCTTAATCATCTCCATTTATCCAAATCATTTCCTTGTTATTCAATCTCATCCATAATCTTCATCCTAATCATGGTTCATAACATACATCAAGATCCAATTCCCTCATCCAATGATTCATCCTCATGATTCTTAATCCAATCCCTTGTAAAATTCATTATTTTCTAATAAATTCCTAAGTCAATTCATCTACATCTTCATCAATAATAAATATTTCTAATTTCATCAATTCAAGTCTTCTTCTAATTCAACTTTTCATCAAATCTTCTACTTTGGACATAGGAGCATTTTCATGAACATCAAACTTTCTTTCATATCCAACATTCACTCATGTACAATATCATAAGGTTTTTATCAAATTAAATCAAACCCTCATCCATTCAATCAAATCAAATCAAATCAAAATTAAATCAAATCAAAGCAAGAAAAAATCATTTCAAATCAAATCAACACATAGTCCAAATTTGCTCCTAGTCCTAGGTTCATATTCCATCCATTCTCGAATCTTTCATCACTCTTCGTCTAACATCCATGGATCCAAATTTTCTTAATCAAATGGTTGGAAATCTTGCACGACAATATGGAGTTATACCTCCCATTCAACCTACATATAAATCCATCCTCATAACTTCATAACCCACTCTCATCCATCTCATGTTCATTATTCTTCTACGTTTGACAAGGGAAATCCACCTCATTATCCTTCTACTAAACATGATTTCATTCATAGCCCACATGATTACTCAAACACAAATGACCTTTCCACAAAAATTGAGCAACTAAAGAATTATCTCCTAGCAAGTCAGCAGAAAAAAGCCACCTTCCATGCCATGTGTCCTCTTCCCCCATGTTTCGAAGATCCTAGTACTCATGTCCCATCCAACTCAAATCCTCCATGAAATTCCCCATACTTTGAGCCTATTCTCAAAAGCCATCATCTTGATCCTCTACCCATACCTCTACCTTCACACAATCCTAATCCTCCAAAAACATCATCCCCACCTCGTAAGGGTTTTTTTGCATCACTCTTGGCTAATTGTAAAGAACAAGATAAAGTGCACCAACCACCCAAAGTCATACCCCCAATTCCATCTCATGACCTTTATCCAAAGCATGTCATTATAGATTCCTCTTCTCCTCTAGATCCAAGCATTTCTCTATCTCATTGTTCCCTTATCGCTCAAGATCCATTTATCCCTCCTAGTCCATCTCATGATTCCCTTCCTAATCAAGATCAAGACATTCCATGTACTATACATCTTACTGATTCCACTCCATCTCAAGAGTTAGCATCCTTCCATCCTCCACTTCATGAAGAGTTTCCTTCCACTCCATCCACTAATACTCCTCCATGTCAAGATCAAATCAATCCATCTCATGATTCCACTCTCTCCAATCCATTATATGATTCTAGTCCATCTCATGATCCACTCATTTCACCACATGATCGTATTTTAAGTCAAGATCAAAGCACCCCTTCATTTTCCTTTCATGATCCCACTCCATCTCAAAATCCTATTATCCCTCATAATCCCCTTCATGATCCTAATCCTCCACATGATCCTATCACACCTATCCAATCAACTCATGTACCCCATATACATTGACTTACATCTTGTGTTGAAAAGAATAAGTATCCCATTGAAGAAATAATGTCTCAAGATATTGGTACACCTTCCACTCCTTCGAAATCCAAAGTTACTCCATCCAAACCCCAATGTTCCCATCATCCATATTCCAATTCTATTTTGGGACCTTATATCCATATTCCCATCCCTTACTACCTTCCATCTATTCTAGGTCCTTATGTTCGACATCCAAACCCTTCATCCCTTCCTTCCATTTTGGGTCCTTACATGCATCCATCCACCATATCAAATTCGTTCACTTCATCTACTCATGCTTCTAATCAAGATCAACAAAGGCACAAATCCTTGAAATCCTTCCAATGTTCACCATCCATACGCTCTCCTTCATGCACCCATACCACATCCAATGGAAGCAAATTGGATGCCAAAGAAAAAGTGACTAAAGCCAAAAGTCCACAAAAATCCAAGGATCAACATGTCCTCTCTAAATGACATGTCCAAAAAATGACAAATATGATCCAAAGCAAAATTAGAAGGCCACAAAGGCTGAAAATAAAAAATACAAAAATTTTGTGGATCCCAAAGCTACTAAATGTAGAAATGAATCTCAAAGAAAGATTCCAAATGACATCCAATTTTGCTAATCCAAAGGCTTCCCTCATTCATAAATCACCCAAGCCTCCATCTCCTTCATCCATTTTGGGTTCTTATATACCAAAATCCACCATCCCAAATCCATCATCTCCTTCATCCATTTTGGGTCCTTAGATCCAAAAATTTAATCTTTCTCCTACACATCCTCCACAATTTCCTCCTTTCCATCACCCTTCAAGGTTTGTACCAATGATGATATTTCAACTTCCTTGACAAGTCTTCCAACCTGGCATACATCAACCATGTCTTCCTCCCACCCAGTCCACCCCCTTATTCCAAACTTTTTCATAGGTCTTTGTCCTCCATTTCCCAATCCACTTCATCCTTCTTTTCACTATCCTACCAACATCTATGATAAAATAGTACAAATTCCTTGAAAATAAAAAAAGAAAGGAAAAAAATATCAAGGGATACCATCCATATATCTAGATGCTTTAGTCCTCCCTTTTTTCTCCTATCATGTATCCATTGCCTTCTAATTCCCCTTATCCATCCATTCACTTTTCCTCTTCCACTTGCAGTCTACAATGGGGGCAAGCTCCATCCATACCACACTGCCTTACATATCTTCCATACTTCCATCTACCGTTCATTATCCTTTTCTATCTATGATCTTGACTTTCACTTTCCTTTCATCCATTCATATGCACTTTCCATGTCCTTTTCTCATTATCCATACATTATCCTATATGCATCCATAATTCTTCCATATATTTGATCTTGACATGTTATCCATATCTTGCATTCCATAGTCCTTGTCATGTTCATTTGTCCATTTTCCCATCCTCCTTCCATACTCCTACATATTTTCATCCACTTTTCATATGTCCTTGATCTGGGTTATCCCTTCCATTACATTTTATCCATATCATTATCCCTTTTTTCATACCCTCCCTCCCATATCCCTTATTCATTCCCTTCCATGCTCATGTTTGTGATCAATACTAGAGGCACAATAAAAAAAGGTTTATACATGCTTTGGAAGAAGACATGCCTTCCCATCCTCCACACGCTAGCCTTCGTACCATCTTTCCCTTTCCATGCATCCTTTCCCACCATATTGTCTTCCATTTTCCTATCCTTGGTATGGGGCATTTGAGCTCCTTTGAAACATGGTCCTTGGCTCCCCATTATCTGATACCATATCCTTCCGTCCACCCATTTATTATTCCTCCATTCAAATATCTCCCCCCTTCCCATCCATTTCCCATTCCTTGGTTATCCCTTGTCATTGGTTCTACTCTATTCCACCTTCCATCAATTTTTACCTCTTCCAATCCATTCAATCAATTCATTTTTCCTCTAATCTAATCATATTCCCTTGTTCTAATCATTTCATTCAAATCAATTCCATAATCAATTCCTTCATTTTTCCATCTATTTGCATATACCTTGATCAAATTTCTAGTCTTCCATTCAACACATTTTCCTCTAGAGAACTTTATCATTTTCTCTCTTGCATCCCCCTTCCATTCCAATTCAATTCATCCATTATCTTATCATATCTTATCCAAATTCTTCTATTTATCTCATGATACTGAGCTTCAACCCATCAAATTGAGCTTATCAAAATAGTGATTTCAAACAAACTTACATAAATTCACACTAAGACTAAATGATTTGAGAACATCATTCCTTTCACTTCCATTGCAAACACACAATCACAAACATTTCAATACAATTCAATCAAACAATCAATTTTTTCCTTACAGGATGAATCCTTCCTACACAGGCTTAACAAATTTTACTATCAAAATTAGGTTCATGGCAAGCACAGTGGATTGAATGACTACTTGGTCATAAGGTCTTTTTTTTTGGTTTTATCTTTGTGTGTCAGTGATAGCCTTCCCAAGTGTGCCTCGATCTTCAGTATCTTGGTATCATTTGGATGGCTTAATCTAATTAAACATGTCATTTTGCAATATGATCTATTTTCATGATTCTTTAGCACACCTATGTGAGTTTCAAGTTATGATTATGCATTGCTCACTAGGGGCAATGAGTTAGCACACTTTCCACCAAGATCCCTAACAAGACTTTGTGTGTGCCCAGACCTCTCTAGTGTGTATATGTCATTTGTTCCATCATGACTCTGAAACCTACATCTATTGTGTTGAGAGTCTAGTCCACGCAAAGGAATATTGTCATCTATGCTACTATAGCATTTGATGCATAACTCCTCTTGCAATATAAAAATAAGGTGTGCTCTCCCATATGAACACAACTGAATCTCATGTGTACATGTAGTTAAGTTGCATTCAGATTAATCATTATCCACTTCACCCTGCGTAACATCAATCTTACCACCAAGTCATGCAAGGCCTTTTTTGAGCCTTTTTGTTTCCCTTTTCCTTCCCGTGTCTATTTTTGAGAAAATGGGGCAAAATATATTCATTTTCGACCCATTTCCTTGAGGGGGCACTCTCCTCCTCTATTGTTTCCTGTAGGACTCCTATCCTTCTCTGGGGCAACCTATATTTTCTTTTCTTTAATATGATGTCATTTCGACATCACATCAAAGAGAGGCAAAATGTAGACACTTAAAATCATCTTTAAAGACTATATTAATTTATTTAATATTTCCCGTGATACTGTAATTAATTATTAATTATATTCGTCACATTCTTCTACTTATTTAATTAAATTAATTAATTAAATAAGTTCATTTTCCTAAGTATTTAAATTTAATTTAAATACTCCTAGCTCTAATGTGTTATGTAACGCCCCGCCAAGGGATCCAAAAGAATTAACCTAAAGTTTCACTACGTTTGCTAAACATTTTTTTTTTAAAGTAAGAAAGTATGACATACACATCAAACAAATAGTAGCGGAAGTAATAACATGTAATCATCGACAAACATACATTGCAAGTTACATTTCTTAAAGATCCCAAGACGTTGAGTCACATTTAAATTTAATTAATTCTAAGTCTAACAACTAACACATTCATATAAAAGAATAATCAGAAACTCCAATGTCCATAATATACATTTGTTCCGAATGCTCCTTGGCAAATTAATTCGGAATGCTCATTCATCCACTGTACATGTCACAGGGTATGAAAGGCTTAAAAGAATATACATATGTAAAGATCAAGATACAACATCCTCAAATCCATGATACAAAGTACAGTAAAAATATATGAAACTATTCACCATACATGATACATCCATACATCCATAATGATAAAACATCTATCATAAAATCTAACCATCCATCATACTAATCCAAGAACATAGTGTAGATAAATGCTAGTCACGAAATCTCCAGCCACGGTGACCACGGAACGGATCTCAATGGTAAGAGTAAAAGCACTACCGCCCGACCGCGTGGAACCTAAATGGTCCACTCCCACCGCGCTGAGGAGATAGTCTCAAGTCCCAAATAGGATAACAAAACCTATAATCATAAATACTCTCTAAGTCCAGGAAATCCTATAAGTATGCTAACTCAAGGGTTCCTAAAAAGATCGACATCTAAATCCCAGAGGTACCACAAGACACGTAGGAAACCTAATATGCAAGCGGGAAAGTGTCATCGCAAAAGTCATGTAGAAGTTACCCGAGCAATCCCTTAGGAATCCCGGGTCCCTACTGATCCTGCGGCCACTAGTATCCTCTCGTACTGACGAGGCATACTATGGAATGCAAGGTCGTAACCAAGCGTCCTCTCTACCCCATCCTAGTCTGTACTAGCACTCATGGCATGGGAGAGAACATACAATTATCTTGTTAGGTTCATTTTCTCTCATTTAGTGTAAATGTTTTCACTTATTAAAAAAATGACTTACAATGGGTTTCTCAAGGCAGCCTCTTAGGGCTCCGACCCCCATTGCAAGCCACTTCCTAACTCTACACATAGATAACCTACCCTAGCTCATGAACTCGTAAATCAAAGAATCATAATAAAACCATCTCAGTCCTATACGAGCAACTGAAAATATCATAAAAAGATAATCCACAAAATATATCAGTTCTTCATGAGCAACAGATAACATCAAATAGTAATCATGTAATCACGACAGTTCTCTATCAGCAACTGAAGGCATCAATAATAAGTCACAAAATCCAATGGTTCTCTAATGCAACCAGAAAGTAATACAAGTATAACTGATCGAGACTCAGAAATGGTTATCAAATATAACTGATCGAGACTCAAAAATGGTTAAGTTAGGTATTCTCAAATACATACACCTCAGCTTCACACAAGGAAACTGGAAAGCAATAACAAACAGTAAACACAATCATGTCATAGAGCACTTCATCACATTACCATGGTCAGGTTAAGAAAGATCGAGACCAAATCATCAAGACATCACATTCACAACCCCGAGCCTCTGGTAACAACCTGAACTGGTCAACGCTAAACCAACCCCAAAACATTCAAAGTACAAAGTCAACATCAAAGTCTCAGAGATTGGATCTGAAAGTATATTATTTAAGTTAAGGTAAGGTTTGTGTTTTAGTTTAATGTCGAATTCAAGTAACAAAGTTTTCACAACTACCCTTTTTCGAATAACCCATTTCTATAATAACTTTCATTAAATCAATATCCAAATTTATAATTTAGTCAAATAAAATTCATTATTAATTAAATTAATTAAACTAATTTTAATTAAATTAATCAATATTCATTAGATCTAATTACTTATTTTAATCCCACTAATAATTGTTAATTTATTAATATTTAAGCAAAATTATTAATAAATTAAAATTTACAACTATATCTATGCAATTAATATTTATTTATTAAATATTTAAAAAGTTTAATCTATTATTAAAATAGAATATATTATAATTTTATTATTTAAAATTTTTAAATAAATAAAATTCGTTTTAATAATTTAAAAAAAATTATAAAAAAAAATAAAACTAAAAAAAATGAATTCAAAATTCTCCCACGTTTATAGCCCGTCGGCTTTGGCCGCAGGCCTGCGGTCGCAGGGCCTGCGGCGGCAGGTACTCTGTACCTGCCGTCGCAGTACCTGCAACGTAGGTACTGTCGCCTGCTGACAGTGGGGGGCGGGTACAGGGTGATTCCCTCCCCCCCACCAAATATGATAATATATATATATTTATATATATATATATATTTTTTATATTTGATTTTATTTTATTCTAATACAAATAAAATAAGTTTTATTTTAAAAATTAATTTTGTTTAATCTTTTTAATAAAAACAATTTCTTCTAAAGGGTAAATATGTAAAATATAAATATATATATTTATATATATATTTATTTATTTTTTTGTTTATTTATCTAGAACTTTTCAAATTCATTAAAACAAAACCCTTATCAAACTAGATCTTAATTTCTAAATCAAGAAAACAATGGTTCTAATTAATTCATCCAGTCTCCATGGATACTGAAATTATTGACGAATAATTAATAAATTCACAATATTGAAAGCTTAAAGCTTTCATCACAGAGAATTCAGATCTACAAACCCCAGACACGAAGAAGGCAGGAAGGGATAATTGCATATTTAATGGATAAAAAACACAAGACCCTACCTGATCCTGATGCTATTATGCAATCTCCAGGAACTGTATGCGAATTCGCTCCTCTCAATAACCTTCCCCTTCAAGACTTTCTTCATATCAGCCTTCTGAAATTTGCTTCCAAAAATTGTCTTCCCCCAAAAATTCTCATCCAAATTCGTATCCCCCAAAAATGAACCCCCAAAGTTGTGATAAGCAAATTCTCCTCAATTCGGGGCACTAATTGTGCGTTTACCCGAGAAGACTCTTTGCACAACTCAGTTAACTCCAAATTAACTTTTATTATCTTTTCTAATTCTTTTGCATTCAACTTTCATGCACATTAAGTTGAATTATTAAATAACTTTATTTAAGATTTCACTTGACTTCAATTCTTAATTAATTTATTACTTTAAATCTTATGTGCACTTTTAAGAAATTAAAATAACATTATTAATTTTTATAATTTAATCTTTTAATTTAATTCTTATATTTAACTCATGTTTAGATCATGCGATCTAGAATTCTTAATAAATTAATATCTTTCAACTTTTTAATTTATTTTAGAACTCAATTGATAACATATTTAATTAATTTAAATAACAATAATATTTAGCATTTATTTAAAAATGAACTTCAAATATATATTATTATTAAATTAAATAAATATTATCCTGTTCTAAATATATATCTTGAACTTTAATCTCCAACATTAATTCTTTTATTTAATTAATTAATTAATTAATTAAATATAAAGATATCATAATAATTTCTTATTAAACTAAATCATTAATTAGTCCTTTTAATTAGACTTAATTAATAGAAATTACACCAAGGACTCATAAAGAAACATACGAAAACCCATCATAGAAAAATACATACCAAATCAAACAAAAGGGTTATAATCACCAAATTACATCATTTGATGCATTCGGAGAGTACTTAACTCAGATACTTGTCCTAATTATCAATTAGGACAATTGGCTAAAGGGTTTAGGATTTGGACTTAAGAGTTTATCTCCCCTCTCTTACCATTGAGACAGTGCGATAGGGTACGCTCATCCTGACAATTCAGGGAAGTCGATACCCAGTACCTGCAACCTGCATAAAATCCACGCATGTACAAACACAATATTCTAAGCTAAACAGGAAATGGCAGGAAGTGGTGCATCGTGTAGATCCCGACTAGCAGGTGACTATGACTCCCTTCCTTAACCATATCAGAAACACCATACATAAATAAAATAGCATGCACACCATACACATGCAGTATGGGGTAAGTATCCATAAGAAACACATGGAATAATGAACCATCTAACTAATCATCATCGATAACTGAAACCATTGAATAATCATCATACATGCATGAAATATAGAGTACCAAGTAATCTCATCATATAATAAACGGAGTGTAAACATCATCTGATAATCTCTAAAATAATAATACTACTCATCAAACATAAATTGGCCTAAAAGAGTTTGGCAATCGTATCATAAATGTAGCTCGAAAAATATAAACTAGGGGCAGGCACTACATGTTAAATTAATTTAACACATGATTCTTCATAATCCCCTTTTTAAATAAATGTTATTTATTTAAATCTCCATATCCCATTAATTCTTCTAAACTTATGATTAAATTAAATAATATTTAATTTAATTTTAAGCCTAGCCTAAAACCTAGCCTATGCCCATCATTTTCATCCTCTTAAGCCTACTTCTTCTCTAATCTCACTTAATCATCTTAATCTCCTTCTTAATCCCCCTCATTAGCCTAAGTATTTGCTCACACATGTGTGAGAAGGCATGCCTATACACTCCCCTTTGCACTCTTGTCTCCTACTCTTCTTCTCAAGTTTGCTCACACATGTGTGAGCAAACTTAAATTTTTGACCACTTGCATGGCTTGCATGTCACCTTATGTGGCACCTACATGGATGCCACCTCACCAAGCCCTCCCTCAAGCCTATAAATAGAGACCTTGTCTCAAGTATTTCCATCTCCCATTATTGCATTGTTACCATGTTGGTTTGAGATTTGAGCTTGCATCATAGTTTGAGCTTTCATTGTAGTTGAGTTTGCATGTTAGTTTGAGCTTTCATAGTAGATTTAATAGTAGTTTTTATGGTGATTTTTAGGTGCATAGTAACCATTTGGTAGCTAGTTTAGCTTCTCATTTGCATTATTAGTCTAGTTTCCTTGCATTTTCTCATCTCCATTTCATTTGCATTTTAGTTTAACTTGCATATTAGTGTAATTTCTCTTTATTGCATTTCATATCATCATCATTGAATGCCTTCGAGTATGGCTTTCTACATAGCCATTTCTTGAGGTGTTCTTCATTTCAGTGTAACTTAGGTTCATATTTCATCATTACTCACATTTGCACATCCACTCAAGAGATTCAGTACATTGTTGTGTTTGGGAGAGCACACCAAACATACCCCCCATCCTAACACACCAACAAGGCCTCTCATCAGTGCCCTTGTTGAGCTATAGAGGTGGCTTGAAGATTTGGTTTGTTGGCTACTTAGAGTTGCAAAACTCAAGCAAGCATTAGTTAGTTAACGTTCTTTCATTTTGATGAGTCTTTGATGCATATTTGAGATTTTTAACTAATGTTTGTTTGTTGAGTCGTGCTCCCAATAGGTCATTTCTTCTAGTACACACTATGATATTTTAATATTTAATTATATTTAATAAATTGATAAATTAATTAAATAAAAAGAATTAAATTCGGAGATAAAAGTTATGAGGATAATTTTAGAACGTGATAATATTTATTTAAGTTAATAATTATATATTTAGAGTTCATTTTTAAATAAATGCTTAATATTATTATTATTTAAATTCATGAATATTTTATCATTAAGTTTCAAAAATAAATTAAAAAGTGAAAACATATTAATTTATTAAAAGTTGTTAGTTCACATGATGTAAGGAATAGATTAAATATAAGAAATTAATTAAAATATAAAACAAGTGAATTTAATAAAGATATTTTAATCGCATAAAGTTGTGCATGAGATTGAATTTAATAAATTAATTGTAAAGAGAAGTCAAGTAAAAATTAAATAAAGTAATTTAATAATTCAATTAATGTGCATGAAAAAGATTAATGGAAGATAAAAATAAAGATTAAGAAATGTTAATTTTAAGTCAAGTTTGGTGAGCACAGAGTTCTCCTAGGTGAACACACAATTAGTGCCCCAATTTAAGGAGAGAACTCTTTATCACAATTAGAGGGTTCATTTTTGGGGGAGACGAATTGGGACACAAATTTTGGGAGCAAATTTTGGAGAAGGAAGGAATTTTCAGAAAGGAGGAGGTTCTGAGAGGAGGAACTTCCATACAATTTTCTTGGGCATAGCAATTAGCATTAGTGTCCAGGTAGACACTTGTGATTATTCACTAAAGAAATTAATTATGCAATTTCCTTTCCTATCTTCTTCATGACTGTGATTTATTTGGTCGAATTCCCTGTGGAAAATCTTTCAATATTATATTTTGGAATTTACTGGAACATTCGTGGGTTTCTTTTGTATACATGGTGATTAAAATAAATGTTAAACCTCTTTCAGTAGATGTAAAATTGTAAATTAAATGGAGAAGGGTTTGTTATGAAATCAATTAGGAACCCTCATTCCATAGATGAAAGGAATTAGATTTTGATTCAGAAAGGGTTTGAAATAAGAAGAAAATTTGAAATTAGTAATTTGATTGGTTATTTGTATTTTTCCTCCTAGACTTAAATTATAAAGGTAAAAAAAAAAAAAAAAAAAACAATATGTATATATAAATTATTAGTTTGTATTGGGGATTTTTTTAATTTAAATTTTATAATTTATAAAATTTAATAAAAACAAATTTAATTAAAATTGATTTAAAAAAAATATATAATAATTTGATTTTATATATATGGGAGGGTGTTTGATAGAATTTAATAGAATTTACACACACACACACACACACACACACACACACACACACACACATATAATATGCTTGGGGGATGTGGGTTTGTTTATATCATTAAAAAGGGAAATTCATATAAAATAAATTTTAAAAAATATAACATACAACTTACCCCCACTTACCTTTTATCTACTTTGTTTGGTGGCCCGCACCTATGTCAACACTATAATCGCAGTGTACCTGACTAAGATGGGTGATAAAGAGGGACCACACAACTATAATAAAGAAGTTGACAACTCATTTAAAATGGTTGCATGACTATATTAAGCCAAGCGACTATAGATATATGTGTAATGTTATTTTTTTAATATAGTTTTAAAAAAATTATAAATTAGTTTATATTATTATTATTTAATAATAATAATATATAAGTTTTAAATGTTATTTATAATTTTATTAATAAATTTTAATACATTAACTTTATTATTATTTAATAATATTTTATTAATATGTTTTAAAATATAAATTATATTATTTAGTAGTTATATTAATAAATTTTTAATATTAATTTTATTAGTATTTAATAAATCTTTTGGAGGGGTTTTAATCATTAAATTAATCTATAAATGAAAATTACTAATATTGTTATTAATTATTAATATTTAATAATTAATAAGACGTTCAGGGGAGTAAAAGATTTATTTAATTATTTATAAATTCAATTTTTATGCAAAAGTTAACTATTTTATTTAAAATCAATAGGGGTTATTTTAGATAGAAAATTATCCTTAGATCTTTTGGATTAATGGACTTAAAAACTCAATTAGGGTAATTGTGCAACTATCTAAATGAAAGAACGAGTTAGTTCATAAGGGTAACTATGAATTTCATATGCTTAAGCTATATGTTAGAAAATGAAAATTGGAAACTTACTATAAATTGAAACTATGTGCTTTCAAATAAAACCCAAACTATGAGACTATATTGCTTTATTTGTTGTCTGTGCTTTTGGGTTTTAGGGTTGTCCTAGTGTCGACCATTCTTAGGTTGTTACCAGAGACTTGTGAGTTATGAGTTTGTAATGTCATGCTAATGCTTTGATCTCAATCTTTTATACCCATCCATGGTAATGTGATGGTATGCTCTATGTTATTGTTGTATTTACTGTTGTTATTGCTTTCCAGTCTTCTTGTGTGAAGCTGTGGTGTATGTTTATGAAATATCTAACTTAAACATTTTTTAGTCTTTGATTAGTTATACTTGGGTTACTTTCTAGTCGCCTTGATGGGATTGAAGTGTTTGCTTTGATCTTGGTGATGTCATGTTGTGACATGTTTGACTTATCATTTTGAGTCATTGATCAGTAAAACTAGGATACTTCTTGGTTTCTCGTTGAGAACCGATGGATATTGTGATTTATCATTTGATGCTTTTTAGTTGCTCATGGAGAGCTGATGTGATTATTATGGATTATCTTTATGATGCTTTCCAGTTGTTTGTATAGGATTGAGGTGATTTTTATATGATTATTGATTTGTGATTTTATCAGCCTAGGGTAGGTTATCTACTTGTAGTGTTGGGAAGTGGCTTGCAATGGGGCTGGGGCCCTAAGTGGCTACCAGGGTAACTCATTGTAAGTTATTTAATAAGTGAAAATATTACACTAAATGGGGATTAAAATGAACCTAATAAGATAATTGTATGTTCTTGCACATGACTCAAGTGCTAGTACAGAATAGGATGGGAGTAGAGACAATCCTTAGTTATGACCTTGCAATCTGTAGTATGCCTTGTTAGTATGAGAGGGTACTAGTGGGCTACATGGGGATCACTAAGGACCCTGGAGTCCTAAGCTAACTACTAGGGTAACTTCTACATGATTCATGTGATGGAACTTGCCTGCTTACATAGTAGGTTTCCTATGTGTCTTATGTGCCTCTGAAATCAGATGTCATTCTTTATTAGAACCTTTGAGTTAGAATACTTTTAGGATTTCCTGGATGTAGAGAGTATTTTGATGTTTGGATTGATATCCTGTTTGGGACTTGAGACTATCTCCTCAGTGTGGTGGGAGTGGGCCATTTAGGTTCCACATGATTGGGTGGTAGTGCTTTTTCACTCTTACCGTTGAGATCCATTCGTAGTCAGCATGGCTAGAGCTTCTTGGGATGCTTGTTTTTCATATTTAGATGATGTTATTTACTGATGCATTTCCTTATATTGATGATTAGCATGTTAGATATCCTTATGCTTATGTTGGAGGATGTTTTAGTAGTGATGTCCCTATTATGATAGTACTCATGATCTATTCGGTGGCTTGGGATGTTATGCACAGGGGATAGCTAGGGCCCATGATAGTCTAATGATGCTATTGCTAGTTGGGAGGAACCGCGCACTTAGTTAGTTGTGTTTTATGATGGATAGTTGTATTTCATGTTGGATGTTTATATCTTTTATGATGGATGGATGTATCATGTATGGTAGATGGTTTCATTTATTTTATTACTTGTATCATGGATCTGAAGAGGGTGATGTGTTTCTATTTTTACATATGTATATTCTTTTAAGCCTTTCATACCCTGTGACATGTATAGTGGATGATTGAGCATTCTGAATTAATTTTCCAAGAGGCATTCACAACAAAGTATATTATGGACATTGGACTTTTTTATTTTTATTTCATGTGGATGTGGTAGTTGTTAGACTTAGTATTAGATTAGATTTAAATGTGATTCAACATCATGGGATCCTTATGGAATGTAACCTATTATGTATGCTTTAGTTGAGTGTTTGTTATTGCTTCCGCTACTATGTGTTTGATGTGAATGATTTATCTATCTTCATGTTTGAAAAAAAAAATGTTGGAAAACTTAGTAAAACTTCAGGTTAATTCTTTTGGATCCCTTGGTAGGGCGTTACAGGAGGATTGAAAGCCTAGAACCATATACTGGAAAAGTTACACAAAAAAATTGAAAGTTGGAAAGAGAAATGGTTAACTAAGTAAAGAAGAGAGAAACAAATTAAAGTAGTGTTATCTATTATTCTCACATACTAGATGTCTTGTCTTCCCTTGCCAAAAGGGGTTATAATGAAATTGGATTCTAAGCCCAAACATTTCTTCTAGAAAGGACAAGAGAACAATAAAAAAATAGCCTTAATCAATGAGATAATATTTGTAGACCAAAAGAGCTAGGAGGGTTAGGAATAAAAAAATTCAATTAGCAAAATAAAGCATTGGGAGCCAAACTAGTTTGGAACATGTACTAAGAAAAATAGATTAAATGGGCACAAATCTTGTACAAAATGTATCTTAACAATATCGATCCATTATCAATATTTAGGACAAGAAATCTACCTAAAGGATCCTCTATTTGGAATTTTATGCTACAATGTCACCCCATTATTAGTAATAATCTAACCTAGGATATATGGAAAGGTGGGGAAGGCCTATTTAGGAAGACTCTTGGGATGGATTCCTATCTCCTAATAGCTATAATCTTCCAAATATAATCAAGGATAATCTCATTAATTTATGGGGAACATATGTGAATGGATATATTAAAAAAGAAGAAGAGGAAGACAAGAAATATGGGAGTGGAAATTAGTGGAAGAAACAAACTTAACCTTGCAAGAAAAAGATGTGTATCAAACTTTCTTTCACAAAGATAAATTAATCATAAACATAGAAAAGATAAATTAATTTGGGGAGCATTAAAAGATCGAAATATAGTGTTCAAAAAGGCTATGAACTCATCACTGTGTACTAAAATGTTGATACAATTCTATGAATCATTATATCAAAGATTGCTCAAGAATGAAGTCTCAAATGATAACTCATAGCTCTCTATTCATGGAGTGTAAGGGTTTATAATGGAGGCCCTTAGTTTAGACCTAGTTTGTGCCTATGCAAGTACACCATAAAATGAGAGATTCAAAGAGGAAACGAAAGAGTTCTAGTCTCCATGATCATCAAATATGCATGCAAATGAAAATGGAAGTTATTCTATATGATAACAACATATGAAAGAAAATGATCTATGAAAGGAAATACAAAAGAAAGATTATTCTATGCAAGGAAATATAAATCTAATCTAACATGAAAGAGCAAGAGTAATCTAAATGGATTACCATGGATGCATGAGAGAAGAAGATAAGAATAGAGAAGTTGCAATGTCCAAGCTTAAGTGCTCAAGCTCTCCAAATCACAAGCATAACAATAAAATCTTGATCTATGCTGAGACATTTTTATAGGTGATTTTAGTTAAATCTCATAGGTAGAGTAGTCCTAATAGGCTTTACCAAATCCTTTAACAGGGTGACATTCCAAGTGAATGACCTAGAGTCCTTTAATTAGGCACACTTCTAATAGGGTGTTGAAATTCTCTAACAAGGTGGGACTTAACAGTCCTTGTAAGCCTTTAATAGGGCAGGCCTTTCACAACGAAAATCATGATTTATAGTTAAATCATTGTAACCTTAATTGGCTACACTTTATTGTTGTAGTGTGAAGATTTGTGGGTGTCATCCCCACCTCAATTTTACATTCTCATTTGGAGGGTTTTTGGGTAATCATATCTAGTGTCAAGTGTGTGTGTTTAATTACTTATATGATTTAGATGCATTTACTTTACATGTTATTTCAGTATGTTAATGCATGTGATGTATGAATGGTAAAAATTTTATGGGTCCAAGTTTAAACTCCTGATTCACACTCCCTCGCCCTCTCAAAATTTTACCTTTCCTACTTGTAATTCCAATAATTGGTATTAGAGACAAGTTCTTAGAAGTCTACAAATTGGGAAAGACCATTGAGAACCAAGAGATTGAAACAAATCTCATACTACATCAATTGAATGAAGATAGAGATGCTTTGAAGAGTTTCTTGAAGAGAAGGAACAAAATTGCCATTGCAGAAAATGACACACAATACAGAGAGATCGACACCACAAAGCTATTTTCAAATGGTAACTCCAATGAATTTGATGCAGCAGTTGTAGATCTAATGGAAAAAAATAGAGCACAAGCTAAAGAAATCATAAATCTCAAGTTGGAGCTAGAATCACAAGCTATACTACTATGTGAAGTGACTAAACAAAAGAAGACAACCATGAAAGAAAAAGACATAATTGAAGAAGAAAAAATAATTCTAGCAAACAAAATAGAAGAGAAGTAAACATAGCTAACCAAGATCTCAAACATGCAATTGGATACCTTGAGCCAAATGATGAATGCTCATCATGAGTTGAATGTCAAAGACATTGAGATAACTACATTGAAGTTGCAAAATGAACAACTGCAGAATGACCTGAAAAGAGAAAAGGAATTTGGTGAAAGTTTCAACAAGCCAAATGAAGCCATCAAATACTTTGAGCAATTACTGAGATCCCCTAAATCTAATAGAGATACATCAGGATTGGGATACACAAGCATTGAAGAAGGAGAATCATCCAAAGGGTTTGAAGAAAGGAACATCAAAGCTAATAATTCCAGACCACCTTGTCACTTTTGTGGAAAGAAAGGAAATGTTTCTAATGTGTGCAAGAATAACAATACAAATAAGAATGCTAAGCATAAGAACATGACTCATTTTCATAAGTGCAATAAACATGGTCGTCATGCACATGAATGCAAAACCAGAACCATGCATGCACCAAAATTTGAAGGATATTGCTACAACGATTAGAAGAATGGACATAGAGCCTTTGAATGTAGATCCAAGTCCATCTGATCATCAAACAAGCCAACAAAGGTAAAAAGCTATGAAAACTCTTATAGTTGGGATTAAAATACAAGATATAGCCACCACTATTATCAAGAATATGGACATGTTTCTGAGAATTGTATTAGGACTCACTTCAATGGTAACTACAAAAGGTGGTTGAGTCAAACCACATGCTTTAGCTATTTGAAGACTGCTCATATTAGTAAGCATTGCCCAACTAGGTTAAAGGCACCAAGTTGTGAGTTTGATAAAGACAAAGGCAAGGTAGATGTTGAACACATTAGGAATGAGATGAATAAGACATGGAAGAAGAAATATGGTTGTAGTACATCAAATGGAGAAGGGATCACTTCAACCAATGGGTCAAGTGATCACACTCATCAAACTAAGAAAATAAGAGGTATGTGGGACTAATAGTTAAAGTATCATATCATACATTAGTTCTAAAAGAAAATAGTATTAAAATGACTACATTAGCATGAATGAAGATGCAAGATGTTGTTGAAAATTCAAGATTAAACTTTTAAGTTTTCATGTTGTTGTCAAGCATGAAAAGTTTTCAATAGATGCTAAGTGGAATACTAGTTAGTGCTGAGCTACCAGATTAGCTAGTTGATTTCAAGTCTGTAGTAGCTACTAAGTGATGGTAATATCAATGCATGCCAAATGATTTTAAAATCAAGTTGATGCAGAGTTTATAGTTGTACAAGCACTAAGCATTAATTGTAAGGGTTTTTGAAGGGTATATGGTCATTTTTCACTCAATTCTCATCATTTCAAATTCAAACAAGAACAAATAGAGTAGAAGACGATTTAAAAATTTGTTCAAAGTGATTGCAAAGATCTCAATGATGATTTCACTCCAGTTCTTTAGATTTTTAAAGGTATTTATCATAAGCCAAGCTACGTAGTTTGCATTTATAAAAACCCTAGTTTATCACAATAGCATCTAGCTCAAGAAATGTAGAAGGGAAAGATGTCTTGAATGTCCAATTAGTTAGTAATGAGGTAAAATAGCTAGATTTCAAAGCAATTCCATATGTTTCTTACAAAAAAGATCCTTTAGGTGTGTTGACCATGATTCCCCCAAAAGTCATTATGGTTCAAGATGTCAAAAAATGTTACAACTATAAGATAGGGGGAATAGGTGACATGGAAATAAGGGAAGCCTATGATAGATTATGTGAAAATGGTGTCTTAAAAGAAGAATTCAAAATTATTGAAAGGAAGGGTTTGAATCATGCCCTAGAATTTCCTACTATTTTCAAGATTGAATGGATCAAAATTGTCTTATGCCAAATACACAATGGATCCTTATGGTTGGAAGGTGGACCAATAAAGATATCAAAGAGAATAATCCACAGGGTGACTAGTTTCCCAACCCTAGATTGGCCAAAGACTCTGCGGAGTGATTCCAAAGAAGTAATAGAAAAGAATATAGGAGCAAAGTGGATTAAATGAGGAATGCCAATTAACAATATTACATATCTACTACTAAACTTTGCAGTAAGGGTTGTTTCTCAAAATTTTTATCAATCCAGTAGATTACACAGTGTACCCTATATTATAGTAGATGTTGGATACAAAATTGTGAAGAAAGATCATACTTATGATCTAGCTGAGCTTTAACAGGAACAATTGATGGAAAACCTTGGAGCAGTAAGGAAAACTAAGAGTGCATAGTACAAATTTGGATCAATTCTACTTTGCATATTTTTCTATGTAAATAATACATTCCCATCTTTTGGCAAAATAGGATGGAAGAAAAATAGGTCAATTACTGCTCAAATAAATGAGTACATTGAGCAGATGGGAGAAAATTTTGAATTTATCATGACAAGTTACTTTGAAGACTTTAAGAAGTCTATGAAGCAAAGGATGAGGATACCTATTTCTTTGGTTGAACAATATTACAATGATATATGTTTTCTTGTAGATATTGATTACACATATGTATAGGCTACCACACCTAGGGTAAGATGTCTAAGACCCTTAGGTTATAAAATCAATGTTGATCACTACACTTCTAGCTGAGGAAGTTGACAAAACAACAAAAATCTTTGGAAATTATGATGTAATGAAGTTAAAGGTAGAAATGGAATTGAATACAACCTCTACACTAAAGAAGAAGGACAAACTAGTGAAGAAACTCAAGGCTAAAGTTGGTGAAGGTGTTGAAGAGGAAGAAGAGGAAGGAGATGAAGAGGATGAAAAGGAAGAAAAAGAAAAAACCCAAGAACCTCTTGCATTGACCCAAGGCATGGGTGAGGAAAAAGAAGAAGAGGAAATAGAGGGTGTTGAGGAAGCACCAACACATTCTGAGAAAAAGAAGAGAAAGGCCAAGGCAAAACATGTGGCTAAAGCAAAGAAAGTTTCTAAACCAAGCTAAACAAAGCCAATAGAACCTGCCACTAGAGAAAGCACATGAGCTACCTCACAAAAGGCCAAGGAGAAAATTAAGTAGATAGAACAAGGAGGCTAAGAGCAAAAGAAGTAGAGAAGGAAATATATTGCTTAACCCGAATCAAATGAAGAGAGAACTAAATCAGAAGATACAAGTCAATTCAAAGAGGTAAGTCATACACCACTTTTTGATCTTGAAAATTTGTGTGAAAATATCAGAAATAATGTAGATCTATTTGGTCTTAAAAATGTAAATTTTGATAATTTGGGAAAAGAGGAGAAAAAGTTAGTAGAAGAAGCACTATATGCAGTGATGTCCAAATTTTAGACTATGCCATTAGAATTTGCTAACTCAGTACCCAAGCCATTATATGATTTAGTTGACCAAAAATGACATTATTTTTTAAATTTGGAAAAGGAAATAAGGGAAACTACTCTGGCCCAATTAATTCCATAACTAACAAAAAAGACAAACAAGAAATATGGAGGAAGGTTTACACCAAATTATAGAGCCTTCAACATTCTCCAAAATGACATTGAAGATGCTGTGAAGAAATCCACACAAATGTGGAAATTGGTCTATGGATTAACTACTGTGAAGCAAGGGGAGAAGGACCCCTTTGAGGGTAAAAATGATGATAAAGAAGAGGATGAAAAAGAGGACAGCAAGGAAGAAAGAAATATAGTTGATGAGGAGACTGAGAAGATGGATACTGAAATAGCAACAACTAAATAACAACATGAGGAACAGATTGTGCAAGAGACACAAATGTTGAGTGCCAGTGCTCCTCATGACACAAGTGTACCTATAAAAACCATCATTTTCAAGGATGTATATAATGCATTAGAGTAAAACATCAATGCATTAACTACAAAAGATTTAAAGAAGATTCTAGATCAATCTACATTGCAAGCACAATTATGTACAAATCCTATTTTGATCAGTGTAGAAGAACTTCAAAAGGTAATAATTGAGGTTACAAGGGATAAGGTGAATAAAAAAGAACCACCTTCTATCATCCCTTTAGTTATTGGTGATCAAACTTTGATTCAAACAATTGTAGACACATTTATTAAGGTTGACACAAGTGTTAAAGTGGATATAGTTGAGCAGAGGCAGATTGCCAAAGAAGAAAAAGAGACAACAATAGAGAAAATAGGATAGATAGATTTATATGTACCTAAAGCATAGACACAAGGTTCAAGTCATGTCATTGTCATAGATCAATATAAGTCTGAAGAAGGTGAACAAACACCTAAGGTAAAGGAGTAAGAGGCCATCCAAGCATTGATAACTTTAACAACATCTAGCTCTTCACCTACAAAAATTTTTCAGAAGCTAAGCATGGAAGCTATACCCCTGAAAATCTCAGTGCCAGGCTCAAGCTCTTCTAAGGTTGAAAAGGTAATTCACTATGGTGATATCACTTTAGATGAAGAGATAATAATTCCTAAATTTGACTATGACACAATGATAATAGATCAAATAATCATTTTACAACAAGCTTTAGAGAATAAGAAGCATCAAGAAATGCTTAGGAAGGAATATAGGCAGAAGAAAGCACTGTAAGAAATTAGAGACATCTTTTTAGATGCATTCATCTTTCCTATTCCTAAAGAAACTGAGCCACTACTAGAACAACTATCATATATTGTGGAAAAGGATAATAATGAAGACCTGGATACAAATGCTAAACTTTTAGAATGGTCTAAAAGAAAGTTTCAAGGGAAAGTAAATGAAAAGATATTTGGTGATATAGTAGTGACTCAAGTTGCATTGGCAACCAAGGTTGAGGATGTAAAGAAGGTACTTGAGAATATCTTCTCATTATACACCAAACTATGTGATCCCACACTCTTCACCCAAGACACTAGATATAGAATTATAAACCTGGAGAGGAATCTAAACATATTAGATACACAACTACCACAAAACCCAGCTCAAAGTGAAAAGCATTTCCATACATTGCTTCAATCACAAAGTCAATTAGCTATGTTAATAGTAGAAGTGGCTAACATAAGAGCCAAATTTATAAATATTTAGGCCTCTCTCACCCCACACATGGAAATTCTCCACAAAGAATTAGGCTATGTAGAAACTTTGTTAAAGAAAGATCCCAATCTTTCTACACTAGATGGCCTAGTACACCTTGCAGTCGAGCTCACTATCCAAGTTAAGTCATTGGATGTTTCATGTGACAATTGGGATAAAACTCTTAGAATAATAATGGAAGTACATAAATCCTTTTTGGATAAATACACTATAAATGTATAGCCCATTTGACATAAGTATCAAAAAGGGGGAGTAAATAAGCAAAGTAAAATGAGGGAGTAAGTAAGCAAGGGGGAGAATAATGAAAGGGGGAGAGATACAAATGAAAATATGGGAAATAAAGAATGAGAATAAAGAAAAAGGGAAGCATGAACAAAGGGGGAGTTATCAATTTTTGACCCTAGTAATATACATTTTTGAGAAATACAATGCAGAGATGGAAAAAAAAGTAGAGTAGATATTAGCTAAGGGAGAGCATAAAGAGTATAAGTGCATTGAAGTCAAAGCGTATCAGTTAGCAAAGAAAAATCTACTCAGAATGGAGATAAAATTTTGGATTAAGAGCAGACATATTAACTTAGGGGGAGTTATACTTTTTGAGGTGCATAGGTTATTACAAAATTTTGAAAATTTTGTAAGTTATGTATATAAGTCAAGTCATGGATATGTTAGACTAAGAAGATTAGATTGATGATGTATATTCAAGTATTTTTGAGACTCATGTCAAAGGGGGAGATTTTTTATCTCAAATTGGTTTTAACAAGTGAGTGTCAACACACTTAAGACATTTACTTAGTTCATGTTGAAGTAGTAATAAATGTCAAGTACAACATGTAAATATTAGACCATGCTGAGTTGCAATGAGTGCTGAGTCACTCATGTGCCAAGTCACTCATGTGTTGAGTAGATAGACCATGATGAGTGATCCAAGTGCTGAATAAAAAGTAGATGCCAAGCAGTTCAGGTGTTGAGTCAGAAGCAGAATTATAACATATGTTGGGTAACATAGATTGGACATACTTGTTTGTTATGGACCAAACAACTATGTAAACCATTTTTTATCTGACCTAAGGATAGATTTTTATCTTTAGAGATAAGGATGAATCTACATGCAGTTTCCCTATGCAATTAGATGTAGCCAATCAGAAAATGGGAAGGTTTAAGTGGCAAAATAGATGAATCTTAGCCATAGATTCATAACTAACCCTAAGCCGCCTCATTCTTCTTAAGGAGGAAAAAGCCCTAAATTTGAAAGAGAGTTAAAAGCATATCAAAGGGGTGAATGATTGAGTTGGAGGAGTGAATAAGATAGTTTGTAGAGCAGTCATGGTGACTTAGCAATAAGAGTGAATTGCAGAATCAGTTAAGTGAACAACAGATGATAGGGAATACAACATTGATACATCAAATCATGAAGGATTAATCAAAGATTGGATAGAGGTGATTTGTTATTAGGAAAGCAGGTACCAACTACAAGATCTATGCTGAGACATTTTGACTGGTGATTTTAGTTAAATCTCCTAGGCAAAGTAGTCCTAACAAGCTTTACCAAATCCTTTAATAGGGTGACATTCCAAGTGAATGACCTAAATTCCTTTAACTAGGCAAACTTATAATAGGGGTTTGAAATCCTCTAACAATGTGGGACTTAATAGTCTTTGTAAGCTTTTAATAGGGCAAGTCTTTCATAGGGAAGATCATGATTCATGCTCAAATAATTGTAACCTTAATTGGATACACTTTATTGCTGCAATAGCGAATATTTGTGGGTGCCATCCCCACCCCAATTTTACCTTCTCATTTGGAGGGTTTATGGGTAATCATATCTAGTGTCAAGTGTGTGTGTTTGATTACTTATATGTTTTAGATGCATTTATTTTACATGTTATTTCAGTATGTTAATGCATGTGATATATGAATGGTAAAAATTTTATGGGTCCTAGTTTAAATTCCTAATTCAGCCCCCCCCCCCCCACCACTCTAAGAAGTTTACCTTTCCCACTTGTAATTTCAACACACGGAAGAAACATACAAATCAATTTTCATAAGGAAAGATTCTAGAATTTTACTTAGGTGTAATTAGGTAGTCAAACATTGAACATAATTCTTGGAAATCGGTTGCCACATTATTGTGATTAGTAGAAGGAATCAAGAAATAAACCTAGTTGTGAGGCCTTATTAGTTACATCCATATACAATAAAATTCTGGACAAAGAATCCAAAATCACATTCTTATCTTCTTCTTGAATATTCTCCTATTGCCACTTCTTTCTACTTCTTATGAACTACCTCTAACCAAGCTTCATATATAGCTAGCTAAGCCACAAGTTGGCTAGTTAGACATTTAATTACATTAAAGGTTCAACCTTGGAAGAGTAAACCAAGCCAAAGAAAATATAAACATGAAGCAACTTGCACTTGAAGGAGGATCCACATGTGTCCAAAGAACAACATGCCTCATTGGAAGAGAAATACAAGAAACAAAGACTGAAAAGAAGAACACATAACTCAAGACATAGGGATGATCAGGGCTTGCACACTTAGGATAAATATCCCAAATAGGTCTTTGCCAAGATGTTAAATTTGCATACTAGGAAACTACAAGTAGAAACAACTACTTCATGAACAAAAAATGGGTACATAAAACAAGAAATATTTTTGGTTGATGCAAGATTACTCCAAAACCTAGGATGCTCTTGCATCAAAATCACCATATGTAATGAATTCACACAAAGTTAAGTATGAGTAGATTTGATGATACAAATTTTGAATGGTATTTCCAAGAATTGCAATAGGCTAACTTGTGGCCATGCAAGTATTTAAGGAGGGTTTAGGTAGTGTTGTAGGCATTGATGAAAAGATCAAGAGAGAAAGGGAAGAGATCCATGAAGGAATGAGGAGTTGAAAATTTGAGAGAAGAGTGAGTAGTTGCATCTTAGGGAACAAGGAGATTTCTTGGTGGCTTGCAAGCACAAGTCTAGATCTTCTTGAGGTTTCTATTAGAGTATTGTGTTATAGATCTAGACTATCTAGGGTTGGGTTGGATCTCAAAGGATATTGTTGAACTATTACTTGCTTTGTATTTGACCATAAACAAAAAGGCCTCATAGCCTAGCACATTGCATGTAATCACTTTTTTTGTGAATGCAGAGTTGAGTTTGGATTAAGATATTGTATCTAGTATTATATTTTCATTGCGTTGTTATTTCTTGGGAACTAGATCACCTCCATTGGGGTTCATCTAGTTCTGCACTGCATTAGGTGGTATCAGATTGAAGGTTGGAGCTAGTTGATCTTGTGGATTTTCTTCTTTGGGTTTGTAAAGATCTCAGAAGATGCCTCCTAGTAGATTAGACCCTAGGGTAATTGATTATTTGTATAATTCTATGGAGACTAGGATTTTAGAGGCAATTAGATTACATTTTAGATCTAAGATGGAGTTAATGAAGAATGAGATCATGAGAGCTATTTTTGGTGTACTGAGGAATGTGGGTACTAAAGATGGTTATGAAGAATTTGTTGAGGAATTTAAAGTTTTTGGATCTAGTGGTGAAGATAGAACTGAATGCCCTGAGAGACCTATAAGATGGGGCTAGTTAGTTTGACAAATCTAGAGCTCAATTGAATTTTAAGCATAAGATGGATGTTTCTAACTTCTCAAGATATTGGTGAGTTGGAAGACTACTTTGAGCTATAGGATATTGGTGATCCTCTTAGAGTGAGATTTTCACAAACTAAGTTGAAAGGACATGCTGCTCTTTGGTGGAAAGAATTGCATAGAGATAGGGAAGAGGAAGGTGAAAAGAATATTACTTATTGGATATTATATACTTACGGAAAAAAATTAGTGCAAAAGGGGTATGTGTAGATAAGGAGAAAATCAAATCTATTAGAGTATGGCCAATACCCAAAACCCTACTTGAACTTAGGATGTTCATTGGGTTATGTAGCTACTATTAATGTTTGTATAAGGGTTTTCTAAAATAGTATCCCTTCTCATGGAATTAACAAAGAAAGGGTCCTTTTCATCAAATGAATTATGTAAGAAAGTTTTTGAAAAAATCAAAGAAACCATGTGCACTTGTCATGTTCTAGCTATTCCAAATTTCACCAAACTATTTGAACTACACTATTATGCATTAGGAGAGGGGTAAGAGAATTGCTGATGTAAGAGAGAAAACTAATAGCCTTTGAAATTCATAAGCTCATTGAAGAAGGAAATAATTACTAAATATATTATAAGGAAATGTTAGATATCATGCATGCCTTAGCAAAGTTTTGACAATACTTAGTTTGTGGAACATTCATTGTGAAGACATATCACAACGACTTAAGATTCTTATTAAATGAAAAATATCTTAATGATAGACAACAAAAGTGGGTAAGCTAAATTCAAACCTAAAACTTTGATATAGAATATGTTAAATGATTTAATAATGAGGTTGTAGATTCTCTCTCAAGAAGACCCCATAATATTATAAGCATATCCAAGGATTGGAAATGAGACATTAGAGAAGAGTATACCAAGGATCCCCAAACACATGAAATATTAGAAGGAAATTTACTTAGTGGAGATTTCAAAATATGGGATGGCCTAATCCTTTACAAGGGAAGAGTATACTTCACTCCACAACAAAAAAACTAAAGGAAAAATAGTGGAGGAGTACCATGACAACCCATTAGCATGTCATCAAGGGTACCATAAAATATATAAGCACATTAGATATAAATACTCTTGAATGGGATTAAAGAAGGATGTTTTTAAATATGTACAAGAATGCATGAATTTTCAATGGAACAACGTAATATCAAAACACCTTGTAGGATTACTACATCCATTACCCATATCGAGCCAAAAGTGGGAACACATATCAATGAATATCATAACAAGAATTCCAAAAATCCATGGAAATGATATCATATTTGTGGTTATAGATAGAATTATAAAGTATGCACAATTATTTGTCATCTCTATAGAATACAAGGTGATGTGACTCAAATTTTCATTCCCCATTTTGAGTACCATTCCAAATTTTGAGTCACCTTGAGCCCTATAAACACATTTTCATGCTTATGTACCCAACTATCATTTTAAGACTTAAAAGGTATTTTATATTTCCAAAACCTTAAATTCCACATATCTATGCATTATATGATGATAAATTAACATTTTGAATCATTCTACAAAGTTTTGTTTCGAGCAGTGTTCAGTGCTGCATTTTTGCCTAAGTGTCAAACATCGACAAGAGGCCTAGTTTGAATTTGAATATCTTGTACCCAGTAATGTTTCATGACTTGCCACTCTAGGATTATTTAGTATATAAACCATGAACTTATGTTTCAATTTTTGAGTCATTTCAATATGTTTTGACTAGGTTTTGAATCCCTCAAAGTTGGTTATTTATCTTTGTCATGCTAATGCATATATCTCAAAATTTTGGGAGGCCCTATTTGACAGTTTATAACTTTGACCTAGTTGACCCTACTAAGAAATATCCTTTTGCATTGCATTCTAGAGGTTACACACTTGCTACATTCTAGATTTGAGCTTGCGATGGATCCGTTTGATTAATTTTCAAACTCAATTTTGAATGCAATTTATGACTTTTTACTGGCGTCATGAAGTGCAGATTGGTTGGTACCCCTATTTGAGATGTCATAAATTGAAATATATGATTGGTGAAATTGAAATATTTGTTCTACTGCATTCTACTCCAAAAATACTTCAAAGGTGCCAATTTGTTAACCTTAACGAATCTATCTGCACATTTTCCTAGGGCCATTCCATTTGCAAAAAACCACTTTTCTACTGAAGTACCCTGCTTTGCATGCTTGCCAAATGCATTCTGTTATTTGTCATGAGCCTGAATCATATAATTACTTTCTCCTCATGGAAAGGAACTATTTCCCTAGTCTTTGTAACCTCAAGTACCCATTTGCCCAATTTTCAAAGCTAAAACCATATGTGTTTTATGGTTTTTTAACATGTTTATTTGTGGATAGTTTTAATTGGGCAATTTTGAATGTCAGTATCTTTTGACTGAGTGGTCGTGATGTGACAAGATTTTGCAAGGTCCAAGGATTCTGAACAAAGGAGCAATATGTCATATCCTAGGGCTCAGTCAGGTGTTTATGTCAGTTTTTAAAGCCAAGTGATAGGCCCTCTTAATAGAAAATCATAGTTGGTGAAAACAAGGTAAATGGGTTTTTAAATGATGATTCAATGTCCAATTTTGTTTTTGAATAGCTCAGGAAGATCAATGGATTAGTTTGCAATGTCATTTGTTCAAAAATGAAAAAAAAATTAGCCAATCCCGCTTTGGAGCTTGACCGATTACACCAGATCAATAAAATAGTGGGGACCAAAGACATTTTAACATAGGTGATTGCAATATTTCAAACAATTATAACATCTTCATATGGACATTTTATTATTGGAAGTCAAATGGGCACGAAGGCTTGCACATGCACTAAAATATAGGGGAAGAGGAAAATATGAAGTTTTTCCACTTTCCATGTGAGAAGCTTGTTTCCAATTTTTTTCAAATGGCCTGGGAATCTACTCCTTCAATTATTTTCAATTGATGAAATTGTTTCTTTGTGTGTGGACAATAAGGTGAAGGTAATGAAAGCAAAGTTTTAAGATAAATGAAACATAACTTTTAATACAAAGGGTCTCCATGAAAAAGCCAAATTGTAGACCAAAGAAAAGTGCAGAGCACCCACAGTGAAGGAGTAATAATCCACATAGAAGAAAGGAAGCAATCATCTTCAAGGTGCCAGAGGAGAATTAGATGCATGATGTATTCCATGGTGGCAGAAATGATAATTAACCCACATAAAAGGAATAGCCCATAACAAAGACAAAAGGGTGGCAGCAAGTTTTTAAACCATAGGGTAGAGCTTCACATAGTAGAGGAGGTAGATAGACCATCCATAGTGGAAAGAAGCCCACGACATGGTGTTGTAGGGTCACTGTTAGTGTAGGGTATTTTCACATTTATCTATCCTACATTGGGTAGGTGATGGTAAATATTTGAGTTTATATGCTTGAGTGCAAAGTCAACAAGTAACTCAAGTAGTCCACTTGTGGATGATGTGGAGTTTGTATGGTGGAGCCCACCCAACCACTTGAATGGAAAAGTCAACATAATTTTGACATTCAACACCAAAATGGAGTGCCACATGGCTAATTCATAGAGGCCCAATGTGAGATCACGAGTAAGGTCTTGAGGAGGTTGTGATCTTATGATCTTATCATTGGATCATAAAATAAATTTTAAGGGGTCATGATGCTATGTGTGGTCATGACCAAGATTTCAAAGGGTTGTGATATTACAACCAAGAACAAGAGATAATTGTGAGATCAGAAGCTTGGAGAATTTGGATCACAATGCTACGATTTTGCATAGGATTAGGAGGCTTCAATTTAAGGTCTAAGATGATATGCATTATCATATAATCATAAGCTTGTAGCATTAGGTGATGAAATTTCAAAATTTTAAAGTGTTTTATTAAATGCATAAAATTGTGTGAGGCCCCACCCAGATATAGTTGATGAATCAAAATCTGACAAGTGGCATCAATGGACTGGAGAGATAAGGGGAATAAGGAGAAAATGAATAAAAAATTAAAAGCCAAGGATATTCAATGCATGAAATTCAAATAATGACAAATTTAAATAAATTTATGATATTATATAGTTCAACTATATAGTATTTAAGATTTTTCAATTTAATACTGTGTTCATGACTCGGGGCCTAAAATTTTGAAAGCACCATAGAGGCATGATTTTTATCTGAAACATGCATGTAATATACTATTTGAATTGGGAAGAAATGAACTATCCATTTCTATAGTTGGATTTCAACAAGTATTGACTAGATGTAGCTATAGGAAGATTTTTATTTTTGGGGGTATCTTGAGTGCAAATGTAGATTTGATGTTTTTAGAAGGAAATAGGATTAGATATAGCCAAATTTTTGTAATATTTGATTTCACTGGCATCTTTAAGGATGATTTGATTGTTTTAAAGGCATTTGGAAGCAATGAAGTTTTTGCCAACAATATAGTTGAATTTCATTGCAAAAGCAGAAGTGAAAAGCCAAGATTAGATTTGAAGCTCTAACACATTCTATGATGTGTATCTGATATTTTCTTCAAAGGATATTTTGTTGATTATTTTAAAGGGGAATATATCTTATATTTCTACAATAATTAATGGTTTTTGATTATAGGCATATGAAGAAAATCAGTTTCAACAACATTAGAATGAAGATAATTTTAGTTGGACATATGTCAATTTTAGATTCCAGATCTTGAAATATCTCTTCTATAAATCTTTCTTCTCTACTCTTTGTACAGGTTCCAATTTTTACGACTAGTGAGACCACAAGGTTGGCTCCAGTTCTAGAGTTGTGATACCATTTTCTTCTTAGTATTCCTCTATTATGAACAATAGTAGTGCATTTCTTTTGAATCATTTTATACGACATAGTCATTCCTTGGTGTTACTTTCTAAGTTTTGACATACAAATGGTGTATTTCTCTCAATGAGATTAATACAAGAGCTTCATTTTTCTTGGTTTCATCTTGATTCTCATCTCCTTCTTCTATTATCTACAACATTTTATGTTTAAGAATAGAGAGCTTAACCTCAATTGTAATCCTTTAAGGTTGCATGTTAGGATAGGTTTGCCATTGGAACGAAGAGCCAAGTAAATGCTTATTTACCTTGATAGGGTTGCAAGTTTCACCAGGAGGATATTCAATAAGTATGAGAGTTTTTATGAAGATAGATGTCTATTTACAAGTTAAATAGAAAATTAGATGTCTAAATATATGAGTATACTTCAAGTGTCCATGTGTGTGTTAAGGTTTAGTTGATGCCCAATAAATAAGGGATTGCTTAGCTTAGAGATTGCATGTTCCCTATTGTTGCATACCTGGGTTATGGTGAGATCCAAATCTTTAATTGAATATCAATTTACCTTTTTATGTATTGAAGAACTAAAAGTGTTGGTCATTTCTATTTTTTGTTACTTTTTTATTGTAGTTAGCTACTACGATCATAAATTTTATCAACAAATCATAGAAGAATACAAACCATTTTTGCTATAGGGGATAGTCTTGTAGAGAAGAGTATCAATTAATAATATTAATCCCTAAGGTTTCCCACCTTAGCCTTGTAGAGCCTAAAGTGAAGTGAGTCATAATGACTCTATTAATATTGGCCTAGAACTAAGATTTAGCCTTGTTGAATATAGGATTTAGCTCATCCTTAGGCTTGTCCCTATCTTTGTTTCTTGGCATCAAGTTTAAATCTACTTGATATGTCCTTACTAGAACTTAGAAAAAATGGTGACTCTGCTAGGGAGAGACACAATGAAATACTACAATGGTAAGGAATTGTAAGCTTCTTCTCATCTGCTTGTTGGATCTATGTCTCTCAGTTATGCCTTATTCTTGACAATAGTAACTTTGAAGATTAGTAATAGATAAATGAACACAAAGTTCTGATGTGAATCTAAGGATCAAGAATAAATTTTTCTTTCACTTTGTTAAGGGTGTGGAATTCCAAGGTTGTGTGTAAGTTTTCAAGTACCCATTGTAAATTCTGGACCAGCTTGTTGTCTTGTGTAAGTTAGGCAAATATTTTCTCACTTAGTGAGTGGTGACTCAATGTTATATCTCTATACTAGTGCAATTGTAAAGTTAAGAGTATTTTGAAGGTTGCAAAAGTTGGAATGTAGATTTGAAGAAGTCATCTCAAGTCCTTAGCAATAGTTGTAAAGAAAATGTGTGATGATATGTAAGAGTTACTAAATTAAGACGGGATTTAATTTACTATTGTTCATAGCACTGAAGAGGTTTTCTAGCATCACATTTAAGGTATTTTCCACTTTCTTGATATTTATTTTTTAGGAAAGTAAGTTATACAAAATGTTTCTCCATCAAATGATATTTTTAGCATTAAGTAGGATAAGTGTTTAATGCATATCCATATATTCTATTAAAGACAGGTTCAAAAAATGTATTCACAACTTGGAGTATGTTAGAGATTAAGTTGGTGGATGAGTTTTCAGATCTACTACAAGCTACAAATTCTGAATGTTATTTTGGTGAGTTGTAAGTTTGTAAGAGATGGTAGATTTCTCTTTACCTAGTATGTAGTCCATTGACCAAAATCATAGACCTATCTTTACAAGAGGTATATTCCATTAAATTTGATGGCATTCATGGTTTCCTAAACACCATGCCATATGATTTTAGAAAACATTTTCCTAAGTTTAGTGGGAACCATTTGGATTCAACTAATCAATATATTTAGATGTTCACTGATTTGATTAGCAATTTTGAGATTGCTAATGAAGATGTGCATATGAAGTTGTTTGTTTAAGCTTTAGAAGGTGACACTAGAGATTGGTTCTCCCTTCTACTGACATGTTCTATTTCATCTTGAGACAAGTTACATTCAACCTTCATGCAACAATTTAGGGAAATGGTAAGCATCTCTGATTCTTTTGAGAAGTTGTTGAAAATTCAAATAAGGAATGGTGAACTTATTCCTGCTTTCAATATCAGATTTGCAAGAACCTTGAATGAGATTCATGATAAATATAGATTGGATCATTGAGTGTGTAGTAGTTTATCTTGACAAATTTGATAAGAAAATGAGTTATTGGTTGAGGGATAAAGAGCCCAAGACTTTTTATCAAGCATTCATGATAGAAATAGAGATTAAAAATAATGAAAGGTACAAACTATTTAGGAGTCATTTCTCTAAGGATGTTTTCCTGCATGATGAAATCAAAAATAAAGAATGGTATTATGTTGAGTATTCAAATACAGATCAATGTATACACTCCCCTACTATTTTAGATAATCTTATTAAAAATTTAGAATAAAAAACATGTGAAGTTGAAGTTGAAGCTTCTTTGTTTGAAAGGAGAGATGATCTTGTTCTTTCCAAATAGTGTGCATATGTTTGTAATACTTCAGTAGTAGATGTTAAGGTTGATTCACTTGATAATTTATATATGCAAGATTTAATTTCAGTTGTTTCTTCTCTAATTGATGATTTATTTTGTGTTGAGAATGTAACTAATCATGAAGTTGCAAGGCATTCATCTTAGTTTTATGTGGGTGAAGAGGCTGAAAGTTGTGTTTCAAGTGATGTAAACAATGATGTTGATTTGGTATATGATGAAGAGGCATCATATGAAAAAAGATGATGAGAGTAGTTACTCAAACCAAATTGAGGAAAATGATATTACATGTTCATCTTCATACGAGTCTAATGCAAATTGGGAAGAAGAGAACAATGAGGAAATTGAGTGTCCTGATCCAAGTAAAGGTATGGACTCTTCTTCTAGATCTAAAAATTAAAGTGAAATTCCATTTTTGAGTTGTATAAACTAGCATCTAGTTGAAATTTTTGAAGAGGAATGGTGTACACAATATGAGGACAAAGAAATTATTTACAAAGATGAACTACCTAGCTATGTAGATGAATGCCATGGGGCTATATGTAGCTGTAATCATCAGCATATAAGTAATTCTATGGTTACTATAGCAACATCTAGTGATAAAATAAGATATGATTGGTGGGCAAGTTGTTTGGATCATCTTAGTGAAGAAGATGTGAGTAATATTGATTTTTATTCTACATCCTTAGTTGATGAAGTGGATGTTATGTCTTCAAGTAATGATGATGACAACTCTATTTTTTCCTCTTCACATACTGAAAGTTTTCATGACAATGATGTTGGAAATGGTTTCAAGGTTTTCACTAATCCGTGTATGGTGAAGAGTTTGATGTTGATTAGAACATCACTTGTGGTAATGCTTACAAGGGAGCTCCACATGGAACTCTCAACCCACCTTTTGAAGAGCACATGGAATGTTCAAATTTGGTTGAGCCCGAGCTTGATGTTGATACATTATCTTACTATTGTCAAAGATCAAAATCTTCTTCTTCTAAGTGTGATAGTGATTATAATGATGATATTTCATTTTGTAATGATGATGGTGAGGTGTTAGATGAAGTTGTTATTGAAAATTTGCCTTCATCTTGCAAGGAATTTTATGATGAATTCTCTAATATGATTGATCCTTTTTTTGATTTAGAAGAATCAATGGAGTGCTCTAGATTAGTTACAATCATTGACATGGATAAAATTTTTGAGAATAAATCTGAATACTCATTTGAATACCAACCAGCTATACATAAAGATACACATTTTCAAGGTGTCTCTCATTTTTTTCCCCCAAGTTGAGTACAAAATCTTCACATTCAAATTTTATATCATGCATAATTCATCTTATGAAGAGATATATCAGTTTGATCCTAATATATTTGAGCATGCTTACCCTTGTTCTCATAGTGAGCATTATGTTAAGGATGTCCCTAGTATGCACTATGAAAATCAGGAAAGTTATTTTGTTTTGCCAACTAAGCTAACTAAGAATTCTAACGTGTTTCCTAAAAATGATGGAAATTTTTTTTCTAGCTTACCTCAGAGAGATGTAAATGAAAATCATGTGTTTGATAGAGGTAAGAAGTTTGGAGAAGTTTGGTGGCCTGGGGCTACTATCTTGTATAGTTAGAACAAATTCCTTGTTTTTAGTAAAGTTGTTCAAAGAAAGTTGTTTGTTCAAGTGGTCTTCTTCCTCCAGAGATCTGATTTCTTGCCACACCCATAAGGGGCATGCATCCCTAGATAGAGCCACTAATGGGACTCAAATTTGCATTCCCCATTTTTGAGTACCATTCCAAATTTTGAGTCACTTTAAGCCCTATAAACACATTTTCATGCTTAAGTACCCGGCTATCATTTTAACACTTAAAAGGTGTTTTATGTTTCTAACACCTTGTATTTGGCATATCTATGCATTCTATGATGATAAATTGACATTTTGAATCATTCTTTGAAGTTCTATTTTGAGCAGTGTTCAGTTCTACATTTTTGTCTAAGTGTCAAATAGCAACAAGAGGCCTAGTTTGAATTTGAATATCTTGTACCTGGTTACAATTCATGACTTGTTGCTTTGAAATTATTTAGTATGTATACTAGCAAACCTATGTTTTAATTTTTGTTTCATTTCAATATGTTTTGTCTAGGTTTTGAATCCCTCAAAGTTGGTTATTTATCTTTGTCATGCTGATGCATATTTCTCAAAAATCCAGGAGGCCTTGTTTGAACGATTATAACTTTGACCCAATTGACCCTACTGAGAAAATTCCTTTTGCATTACATTCTAGAGGTTGCACACTTGCAACATTCTAGATTTGAGCTTGTGACAATTCTGTTTGATTAATTTTTAAACTCGATTCCAAATGCAATTTATGACTTTTTACTGGTGTTATGAAGTGTAGATTGGTTGGTACCCCTGTTTAGGATGTCATAAATTGAAATTTTTGATTGGTGAGATTGAATGGTTTGTTGCACTACATTCTACTTTGAAAATACTTCACGTGTGCCAATTTGTAAACCTTGACGAATCCATATGTAGACTTTCCCAAGGCCATTCCATTTGCAAAAAAACACTTTTCTACTGATGTCCCCTATTCTACAATTCTGAGTACCCCACTTTGCATGCTCTCCAATGCGTCCCATTACTCTTCATGAGCCCAAATCATAAAATTACTTTCTCCTCATGGTAATCAACTATTTCCCCAGTCTTTGTACCCTCAAGTACCCATTTGCCTAGTTTTCAAAGCTAAAACTAGATGCATTTTATGGTTTTTTAACATGTTTATTTGCAGACAATTTTAACTAGGCAATTTTTAACATAAATATCTTTTGACTGAGTGGTTGGCATGTGACAAGATCTGGCAGGGTGCAAGGATGTTGAACAAAGGAGTATTTTGTTAGATCCAAGGGCTTAGTTAGGTGTTTATGTCAGCTTTTAAAGCCAAGTGATAGGTCCTCTTAAAAAAAAATTATAGTTGGTGAAAATAGGGTAAATGGGTTTTTAAATGATGATTCAGTGTCCAATTTTTTTTTTGGACAGTTCAAGAAGATCAATGGATCAGTTTATAATGTTAGTTGTTTGAAAATGAAGAGTTTTTTTAGCTGAGCTTGCTTTGGGGCCCAACTAATTACACCAGATCAATAAAATGGTGGGGATTGAAGACTTTTTAACATAGGTGATTACAATATTTCAAACAATTATAATATCCTTATATAGACATTTCATTATTGGAAATCAAATGGGCATGAAGACTTGCACATGCATTAAAATACAGGGGAAGAGGAAAATATGAAGTTTTTCTACTTTCCATGTGAGAAGCTTGTTTCCAATCTTTTTCAAATGGCCCAGAAATCTACTCCAATTATTTTTGATTGATGAAATTGTTTCTTTGTGTGTGGACAATAAGGTGAAGGTAATGAAAGTGAACTTTTAAGACAAATAAAACATAACTTTTAATACAAAGGGTCTCCACAGCAAAGCCAAATCATGGGCCAAAGAAAAGTGCATAGCACCCACGGTGAAGGAGTAATAATCCACATGCAGGAAATGGAGTAGTCATATTCAAGGCACTAGAGAAGAATTAGATGCATGATGTATTCCATGGCGATAGAAATGATAAGTCACCCACACAAAAGGAACAACCCATAACAAAGACAAAAGGGTAGCAACGAGTTTTTGAACCACAGGGCAAAGCTTCCCATAGTAGAGGAGGTACATAGAACATCCACGGTGGAAAGAAGCCCATGGCATGGTGTTATAGGGTCACCATTAGTGCAAGGTGTTTTCACATTTATTTGTCCCACATTGGGTAGGTGATGGTAAATATTTGAGTTTATATGCCCGAGTGCACAATCAACAAGTAATTCAAGCAGTCCACTTGTTGATGATGTGAAGTTTATATGGTGGAGCCTACCCAACCACTTGAATGATGAAGTTAGCATAATTTTGACATTCAACACCAAAATGGAGTGCCACATGGAAAATTTATAGAGGCTCGACATGAGATTGCAAGCAAGGGCTTGAGGAGGTTGGATCTTACGTTCTTATCATAGGTTCATAAAGAAAAGTTTAAGGGGCCATGATGCTACATTGAAAATGAAGTTTCCATGTGATCGAGACCTGAATTTCAAAGGGTTGAGATATTACGACCAAGACCAAGAGGCAATCATGAGATTAGAAGGTTGAAAAATTTTGGTCATGATGCTACAATTTCACTTAGGATTAGGAGGCTTCAATTTAAGGTCTAAAATAATACACATTATCTTATAATCATAAGCTCGTAGCATCAAGTGATGAAATTTCAAAATTCTAAAGTGTTTCAAATGCATAAAATTGTGTGGGGCCCACCCAGATACAATTGACGAATCAAAATCTGACAAGTGGCATCAGTGGATTGGAGAGATAAGGGGAATAAGGAGACAATGAATACAAAATTAAAATCCAAGGATATCCAATGCATGAAATTCAAATAATGATATATTTAAATAAATTTATGATATTATATAGTTCAACTATATAGTATTTTAATTTTTTCAATTTAATAGTTTGTTTAATGGCCCAGGGCCTAGAATTTTTAAAGCACCATAGAGGCATGATTTTTATCTAAAACATGTTGTATAATATATCATTGGAATCAGGAAGAAATGAAATATCCATTTATGTAGTTGGATTTAACACATGTATTGACTAGAAGTAGGTACAAGTAGATTTTTATTTTTTAGGCATCTTTAGTGCAAATGTAGATTTGATGTTTTCAGAAGGAAACAGGATCAAATATAGCCAAATTTTCATAATATTTGATTTAATCAGTAGCTTTAAGGATGATTTGATTGTTTTAAAGGTAGTTGGAAGCAATGAAGTTTTTTCCAATAGTATAGTTGAATTTCATGGTAAAAGCAGAAGTGACAAGCCAAGATAGATTTGAAGCTCTAGCACATTCTATGATGTGTATTTGATTTTTTTGATGAGGCTAATTATTGCCTCTATTTCATGATAGTTTTAAACACTTTGTTAATCTCTCTTTCATTTTCATCAAGACATTTGTGGATCTATGTTCAGCTAAACCAATGATTAACCTATGGGTAGATAGTATGTCATCTTTTGCCAATATCATATATATGATGTAGTATTTCATATAATTATCAAAATATGTGTTCTTATATTTGAATTTATTATGAAAAGGCTTATTTGAAATTATCTATGCATTGTAACTAACCTATTAGCAATGAAGCTGAAAGATGATTGGAAGAATTCAAAAATGAGTGTGAAGACAACCAACAACATTTAAGGAGAACAGAATGCTAAGATGTAGCCATGGTGGAGGAAATTCATAACGGTTCCAAAGGACATGGAAATGAGTATGGAGGAGCTATGAAGACTTACTACATTCTCTACATTTATTCCTATGGCAAGTGGATGTCAAGACTTTATTATTCCTAGCTTAAGCTGTTATGTCTTCTTCTTGCCTTGAGTTGTTATTTTCCTTCTTTCTCTCCTATAGATTTATAGCTAGGTTGTTTACTTTTCTATTTTAGAATAAGCGTTGACCTCATATATATAGGAATCAAACCAAGTGTGTTAGTTTAGTTAGAAGAAAAGAGTTTATGAGAACATATTGTTAACTTTTATAGGGAGTTGTGTTTTTACAGTTCTACGTGTTGTTTCCATGTAATGAATCTCTGAAATGTAATGAAATAGTTTTTGGCTTCTATCTTGTGTTAGTAGTTTAGTTGAAGCTAACCAAGGGGGCCCACTTGGAAGGTGGATTAGATTAGGATAGTATAGATTTATTTCCAAGTATTTTTACTATTGTAAGTACAAGTTGTAAGTTCCTTCCTGTAGCATCATACTTCGTGAATGTTCCTACAGCATATGTGAGAATAGTTATAGTGGATGAACTGAGTTGGAATATTTGTTAGCCTTTCATTGTATTTATAGTATTCTTAGAGTTAAATATGTTAGTTTCCTATAGCAATAGCAATAGTGTAAGTTCTTTTCCTTGCATTTTACTTTCCTACAACATAAGCTTAGTGACTCATTAAGAGACCTAGTGCACATACTGTACCAACCATTTCAAGTATATGTCCTTGGGTTGACAAGATTAAATGGACCTCATAGTGGGAAAAATAGTCCTTAGATTGAATACATTATTCCTAAGCATGGTCCAGAGCATGACTATAACACACCTATTGTGAGGTAGACCAATTTTCTTCGGAGGATATTTTGTTGATTATTTTAAAAGGGAATATATTAAATATTTCTACAACAATTAATGGTTTTTGGTTATAGGAAAATGAAGAAGATTAGTTTCAACATTAGAATGAAGACAATATTAGTGGGACACATGTCAATTTCAGATTCCAGATCTTGAAATATCTTCTCTTCTATAAATCTTTCTTCTTTACTCTTTGTATAGGTTCCAATTGTTTTACTAATGAGACCACAGGGTTGGCTCCAGTTCTAGAGTTGTGATACCATTTTCTTCATAGTATTCCTTTTTTGTGAACAAAAATATCGTATTTCTTCTGAAGCATTTTATATGACACAATCATTCCTTTGTGTTATTTTCTAAAGTTTTGACATATAGATGTTGTATTGTTCTCAATGAGATTAATACAAGAGATTCAATTTTCTTAGTTTCATTCTAATTCTCATCTCCTTCCTCTATTATCTGTAATATTTTGTGTTTGAGAATAGAGAGCTTAAACTCAATTCTAATTCTTTAAGGTTGCATGTTAGGATAGGTTTTCCATTGGAATGAGGAGCCAAGTAAATGCTTATTTATCTTGATAGGGTTGCAAGTTTCACCAGGAGGATATTCAATAAGTATGAGAGTTTTTATGAAGATAGATGTCTATTTGCAAGTTAAATAGATAGATCATATGTCTAAATATATGAGTATACTTCAAGTTTCCATGTGTGTGTTAAGGTTTAGTTGATGCCTAATGAATAAGGGATTGGTCAACTTAGAGATTGCATGTTCTCTGTTGTTGCATACCTAGTTTATGTTGAGCTCCAAATCTTTAATTGAATATCAATTTACCTTTTTATGTATTGAAGAATTAAAAGTGTTGGCCATTGCTTATTTGTTGTTACTTTTTTATTGTAGTTAGCTACTATGATCAGAAATTTTATTAGCAAATCATAGAAGAATACTAACCATTACTGCTATAGGGGATAGTCTTGCAGAGAAGAGTATCAAGTTAATAAGATTAATCCCTAAGGTTTGCTCGCCTTGGCCTTGTAGATCCTAAAGTGATGTGATTCCTAATGACTCTATTAATGTTGGACCAAAACTAAGATTTAGCCTTGCTAAATATAGGATTTAGCTCATCCTTAGGCTTGTTCCTATCTTTGTTTCCTGGTATTAGGTTTAAATGTACTTGATATGTTTCTTACCAAAATGAACTCCAACACAAGGAACACTAGGTAGCTGAATTATTCTTTAAAGAGGTTTTTTGACTCATAGGCTCCCTCAAAATATTGTAAGTGATAGAAAAAAAAATTAAATTGGTGAGGGAGGCTTTGAGTATAGAATTTTTCCAATCTATATTTTTCTTCAATGTAAAAGAAGGCCTTCATCCACATGCTTCATAGGTTTCTTGTATATAAAGTTAGTAAACCCATACCTTTGAATCGAAACAGTTATTTATGTAGTTCTTTTGCCTCCCAAACTTGGGCTCATTTTTGCAACTTATCTACCAATGTGATGGCATTATCATACACAATTTTGGAGTCCAATATAAACTTACTACCATTGTAGAATACTCCTTCTAGCCATTCAGCAAATACCTAAACTTGAACCTTTACACTTCAAATCTAGATAAGAAAACTTTTTAGTGGCTAGAGAAGTAAGGCAAAATGATTGATGCAATTGTACAAGGTGTTCTAGGACTAGATTGTTGAATGCATTAATGTATTAAACCATTTTTATGGTATATTTTAGTTCTCTCTTATCCTTTTTGTCTTTACATAACCTAGAAAATATATTCTTGGTTAAAATTGTTAGGATTAAACCACAAACATAAATAACAATTGCATGCAAATATAAAAAATATCAAAAAATAATAGATCACACAAAAAAGAACACAAAACACCAAGATTTAACATGGTTCACCCAATCCCTGGGCTACATCCACCAAATAGAAAGTTTGATATTATTATGATCCAATGATGACAACTTTATTACAATCCATAATCCCTTACAGCTTAATACTGCCACAAGAACCAATTTTTGCATCGCAATAATGAAATAATCCCTAACCCTAATCCCTTTTATACAAGTATTTTTACCAAAAACTAATAGAAAATTCAAAGTGATGAGTGTTCCCTCCCTTATTAGAAGTGCCTAAATCTATCTTTTCCACATTGTAGTCCTTTCGAGTTGGAAATCCCTTCTGATTTTGTTCGATTAGTCACTTCAACTACCTAATTACCCATTTTTAAGTCAATGTGTACCCTAAAGGTGGTCTTTGACTTCTTGGACATAGGAAATTTGGTATTTATATTTGTTGACCATATATCCTAAGAGGGGAGAAAATGACACTATGTTGCACTTCTTGTTTATAGAAGCCATCATCCATTGAGGGGTAGTGTCTATTGAAAATTTAGCAGCATTGGGTTTGTTAGAATGTGTTGGGTCATAACAACTGAGCCATCCAGATCTAGGAGATCATATTTTAGTTAGTTTGAATCCAATAATAGTGGGTTGGTACTGTTACTCATTTTTATCACCATGCACAAAATGGATAGGTTGACTAGTCATATTTCTTAGGGTGGTGAGAATGAAATATTTTAACTCATTAAATGCCCATACAATTAGGGGATTCATAAAATGTTGACCATGATTTATCATTATATGCCTAGTTTTTAATCTTCTAAATCCTCATGTCCTATGGTTATGAAAAAAATTATTTATTATAATATTTATGCCCTGGGGGTCCCATTTTTGTCACAAAATCAGAAAATCATGATAGCCCTTGATCTTTAACAGATCAAGCGTTATTGATTTTTCACTTTGGGGAGTTACAAGGTATTTATCCAAAGCGATATAGCAAGCACTTTCTAGGTGGGTATGTGGGGTCAACTTTAGTTGATGAGCCGCAATATGAAAAAGGCAATGTTAGGATAGGTTGGTATATGGATGCATTCCTATTGGCTAGAGATTTTGAGGGGCACAAAGAAGATTCAACCATATTTTCCACCCTATATCTATGGAAGATCTATGATTATCACTTTATCACTAATAGAAATTGCAAGGTCTTTATCTATAGTGAAAAAGTAACATGTTAACGTGTGTCTTAGTGGGGTCAGATTAAAGGCTTAATCTATGCATTAATAAAGGGATCAAAGCAAGCCAAATGACATGGAAATGCCTAATTTCTCAAAAGGGTTGACTATGCAAAGCAATTCTCAACTTTTGATGACTGTAGATCTCATTTGATCCAATGGATGTCACTATGTCACTTTGTGAAGTTACATGTTCTTTATCTATAGCAACAAAGCAAGGAGGTGACACGTGTCCTAGTGGACCCAGTCAATGAGCCAACAGAGGTAAGAAAATCAATGGCCAACATGTGGCACCAATTTTTTTTAAAGAAATAAAGGGTCAAAGGAAAATGGTAAGGTCACCTTTGAAACAATTTTTATAAGGTCATCGATAGAGATGGGATGATTCATTCAATGTCTTTCAACTAAAAAGGAATGGTTTATGATGTTATGCTAGTCGTATGATTGTAAAACTAATGAAGAGGGCCTAAGATGCTACACTCAATTGTGTGGTCATATCATCATAAGATTGTGCTAGTCATAAGATTGGTTCTAATGAAAAGGGAAGTTGAGATGTCATGATAGGCCTTCAGGTTTCAATGTCACAATACACAATGTTTCGTAAGATCGTGAAGGTTAAATATCAAACCACCCACTGATGCTACACCACAGGAACTATAAATATGATCGTAGGATCATAGGGTAGTCAAAAGGAAGATGAGATGCTATGCTAGTGAAGGATGTAGGGTTTGTCATATTTCATAGAGCTATTTTCATGGGCTTGTGATGTTGTGATCCAAAGGAGATTTCTAACAATTGTAAGATCATGAAGTTGGGGTCCTCATGGTGAGATATTATGAAGGATTTTTCCTCTCCAGTATGTCATAAGTTCATAGTATTAGGAGATTGAGAGTCAAAGTTTAATGTTGACTTTCCAACTATTATGTTTATGACCTTACTAGATAGGCATTTGTGAAATTAACCAAAGGTGGTTGTGTCCATCCTATCATGTTGTAACATGTGGATATGTTTTGGTAGTTAGTTAAATTTTGACCCCAGGGTGGCACAATATCAATGCAGAAATGAAGTGGCATGGGTTGGTATCGATCAAGGAGATGAGTCAGTGATTCAAACAACCCAATTTTAATGAATATTAGATCTTCAATTGAGTATAGGTATGGGGGAGATCAGATCAGATCATTTCCATGGGATGACCACCAAGAGAATATGATTCATTCTAGAAATAGTTGCAGCTATTAATGGCTACATTGGAGGGGGTAGTTGAGGATTTGTTCTTTGGACACTATAGGAAGAAAAGAATGTAGTTAAGGTCCTCTTGTAACAAGAAACACCAAGCCTTACCCATGATGAGGATAGTATAGAACATAAATGTGAATGTAAGTTCTTGAAAATATTTGTACTCTTCCAATGGATTTTTGACATGTGCCCTTCCCATCTGAAGCTTGTTGCAATCCGAGTCTATTTAAGGATTCCCAAGATATAGAGAAAGAAGTTGGCATTTTAAAGTTTTATGTGTGATAGCATTGTGGAGATCTCTCAGGAGTCCTGCATGCCTTTCTCAATAAATCAATTTATTTTTATAGTCAATCTAGATGAATGTTGTTTAGTGACCTTTGAAATCTAAATGAAGGAATAGTCTTAGAACCCTTATTGTGTTTTCTTGTTACTTGAGTTTCTGATTTGATAGAATCTCTTTAGATTTACTCTTTCAATCCCCAAGTTCTGTCTCATTTTAAAGTGCAAGTGAGATTTGATTGTTCATGTAGCTTGCAAGTTGAGATACTCCACTATTTTTTCAATTTGTGGCATTGTGAATGTTAGCATTCCCTTCAACTCCTTGTCTAAAGTGCATCCTTCTTATGAAATATTTATATGTTAGTGACTTGTTGCAATATTATGTTCTTGTTAGCTATCCATAAGTGTTTCATTGAGTTAGGCCAGCAATATCTTCATCTTACCATATAGTGTATCACCCCATTCTACTTTTTCAATATTTATTTATAAGAAATCCTTCTATCTCTTTCTTGCTCAAGTTTATCTTCCTTTCTCAAAGAAGTAAATGAGTGAGACATCAAGAGGAATCAGCCTATAACATAGAGATTCACTCCTAACTTAGGTACTTCCCACTACCTACAAGTGTTTCCATGTTACTTAAAGTGACTAAACACTAGAAACTAGAGTTTGGTCTGCAACTTTTAGAGATAACAAGTACACTATTTTTCCCATCTCTCCTTCTCCTCCTAGTTATAAGTCCACTAGATATTTTCATTGCTCATTTCTTTCTTCCTCTTACTCTTTTCCTTGACCTAATCCCTCATATAGTGGAGCATGTAATAGTAGAACCCATAAGCCTCTTGTTGGTGATTAACTACTTGGTACTAGGCCTCGTTCTACCTATATCATAGGATAGAACATCATTAGAAATCAAGGCTAGGGGAGGTGATTTAGGAGTCCCTTTAGACACCATGTATTGGGATTCTATATTCTCATTTTATTATTCTTCCTAAGCTAATTCTTAGATCTCTTTATTGTTGGGTACAATCATTTAATTGTATATTGTCTTTGATGTTACATAAATTTCAAGTATATACTGAGAAATTAGTGTATGTCAAGCTCTCTTGGGAGTCAAAGAAAGTTGCAGTGTATGATGAGAATCTTAGTGTTTAACAAGTTTAGAATGAGTCTTGACCAAGCTCACTCAGATACCAAAGGCATTTTGCAAGAAGACAGTGTCTACCGAGTTCACTTGGTAGCCAAAGAAAAGTTGGCATTGAACCAGTGTTAACTGAGCTCACTTGGTTACCAAAGAAAGTCTAAAGGGAAATCATTTTTGAGTTAGTGTTGACCAAGTTGGTTTGACTAACGAAGGATTTTCCTATACCAATTTTTTTGGTTAGTTCTAGCCAACTCATGTGATAAATTTTATTTATTTGAAATTGTATTAAAGCTGAATTAACAAGGTAAAACATATAAGTATAAGGTCAAGTTAAGGATTGAATTGTGAAAGAGAAGAAGCATGGGATTAGAAAGATAAATCAAGGAAGTGAATTGATCGAGCAACAAAGAACATTCTAATTAAGGAGGATCAAGTATTCAAGCCAGAATAGACATCTAAAATCAAAAAATACAATTTGCATTAGTAATCAGGTCATATAATTGTTACTCTCTAATAATTGTAGTAGTGAATCAAATCTAATAATAGAGTTAGCTTAGTAGCTATTTTCCAAATCATCTAACAAGGTGACATTTCTAGATTTCAGTTTCTAGAGACCTCTGACAAGGCCACTCATAATAGGGTAAACTAAATCCTCTAATAGGGTCACACTGAATAGTATGTTTTGTAACCTTTAATAGGGTTGGCTCCTAATAGGGTTCACTTTAAAAGATTGAAAGATAGTAACTAGTTGCAATTGGTGGTTTTTCCCAAATTGTGTTTCCATGTTAAATCCTGGTTTATTTGCTTTATGATTCTACAACTAAGTTAAATAAAGTTAATCACACTTAATATCATAAGATTTGAATGTTCAATTTTAACAAAGTAATAGTGCATATATTCACTATTAATTGAGTTTTTACCAAGTGACAGTGATTGTTAGTGTAAGCTAAGTTACTATGTTAACCGAGTGTTCCTTTGCTAATCAAGCTACATCAACATATTCAACAGAGTTTTATTTTGTTTTGTACTAACATTTTAATGGAACTAGGATTTTTTTTGTGATAACTAATTCATCCCTCCCCTCTCAATTAATCCTCTTACATTTCCAAAAATTGGTATTAGAGCTTTTGGTGTTTGTAGAGAAGGTTTCAAGGATGTAAGCTAGAGATCAAGATATCTTATAGAAGGGAGATCCCTAAGCTGAACAGAGATAATTTCTAGGCATGACAAGAAAACATAAAGTTGCATTTGGAAATAATTGGAGACTCAAGCCTAAAGTATCTAAACACCAAGTATTTTGCACCTACTAGAACTATGATTATTGAAGACATTACAAAAAAGAAGAATTGTAACATTATGATGATTTCCACACTCAAGTATGCTTAATTTAATGAGGTAAAAGATTGTGCTACTGCTTATGAGATGTGGATCAAACTAAAAGCTATCTATGGAGGTGATGATAATGTAAGGAGAGCTAAGGAAGAAAGTATCAGAGGTCAAATTAAACAAATGAAGATGAGAACATTGTATAGTATAGTGAAAGAAGCAAAGCCAGTGTGTGTGCAATCAGAGCCTCAGGTGGGAAAATTGATGATGTAATAGTTATGCAATCAAAGTGTCTGATATTCAAGAAATGAGATGTGATCCTAAGAATGATATAACCTTGGATGCACTCGTGGGAAGGTTGACTACATTTGATTTAGATAGTTTTGATAATTATGTTCCTAACTCTAGTAAACTTGAGTTTGCATTCCAAGCCAAGCTATTACTCAAGAAGAAAGATAAAAATTCTAAAAGAAAGAAGTTTTATAGTGAAGATGGAAATTGTTTTAATGATGATCTTGAAGTCATTAAAGTATTTCTTGGAAGAAAATTTCCCAAAGGCAAAGGAAAGTATAAAGGAAAAATTCCTTTGATCTTTTTTTCTTGTGAAGAAGTTGGTCACATAGCTACAAGGTGTTCAAACATAGAAGGAAAACAAGAAAAGAAGCATGAAAATTACAAAGGAAAGAAGGATTTCAAAATCTACAAGGGAAAAGGTAAGAAATCTTTCTACATTGCTAAAGATTTTGATAGTAGTGAAGAAGATCAAATGGTTTATATTGTTGTTAAAGATGAATCAGATGATAAGAATGATAAGATGGCCCTTATCTCACATGTTAGTAAGAATCATACTTGATAAAGGTTGTTCTTTCGACATGAACGATGATAAATCTAAATTTGAGCACTTGGAACACTATGATGGTGCAAGTGTCAGATTTGGAAATGATGATCCATGTTATATGAAGGGAAAAGGTTGTATTGCACTAACCAATGATCTTAGATGTGACAATGCTTATTGAGTTGAAGGACTCAATCATAATCTTCTTAATATAGCACAATTGAATAACAATGGATTCAAGGTAGAATTCATGAATAAAAAAGCCAAGCTATCAGATGGAGATGGAAATCTAGTTGTGACTGGTAATTAAACAAGAGGTAATCTATTCTACCTAGATCTAAATATAAATTCATGTTTCATAGCTCAAGTAGAAGAAAGTTGGTTATGGAAAAAAAGGTTGCATCAAGTGAATTTTGATAAACTAGTCAACATAAGTAAGAACAAAATGGTTAGAGGCATTCCAAGCCTGAAGAAACTTGATATGGGCATGTGTGGGAATTTTCAAATTGGTAAGATGGGAAAGAAAAATTTTCAAAGAAAGAACTATCATTATAAAGAAGTCTTAGAACTAGTTCATACAGACCTTTATGGACCTATTGGCATACAAAGCTACACTAGAAATAAGTACTTTATTTTGTTTGTTGATGATTATTCTAGGATGATGACAATTATGTACTTAAAGGATAAATCATAAGCTTTTCAAAAGTTTAAATGGTATCTGGGTAGAGTTGAAAAAGAAATAGGAAATAAACATAAATGTTTAAGATTATATAGAGGAGGTGAATTCAATGAATTCTACAATAAAAGATGAAGTAAAAGACAAGTATCTACACCTAGTATACGTTAGTGTAATGGCATTGCTAAGAGAAGGAATAGGTCAATAATGGATTGTGCAAGGACATTGATGATAGAGAAAAATATTTCTATCAAATGCTAGAAAGAAGCAATCTACAATATAGTTCATACCTTGAACTAAGTTCAGTTGAAGAAGGACTCAAATCAAACATCTTTTGAATTATGGTATGGCTATAAGTATTTGGAAGCAAATGTTACATTCTAAAGGATTCAAGAAAAGGAAAATTTTATGTGAAAAGTGATGAAGGCATATTCTTGGGATATTCTAATAAGAGTAAAGCATACAAATTTTTGAATCTATCTACTCACAAAGTTATAGAAACTTCACATGTAAATATTGATGAGTTTGCAGAAGAGTCTGAAGAACAAAGCAAGAAAGAACTTGAAGACTACAAAAACTCTATTTACTATGAGCCTGATTTGTACCTAAAGTTCAAGCAAATGGCAGTTAGTAGTCTCCAACACGTGAGTCCCCAAAATCCCTAGTTCAAGCTAAGTTGCAACAAGTGCAACGCAAGTCATAGTCTGAATGAACCAAGTCATAGACAAAAGGACTTGAGTTTTAGCTAGTGCAAATTGAGTCATCTAATGGACCTGAGTCATAGATAGTGGGACCCAAGCATGATTTAGAAGTTCATGGTGAACCTAGTGAATTAAGATAGGAGCCTAGACTTGCTAGACATGTTAGAAGGCATCATGAACTCAAAAAAATCATTGGAGATTAGTCATTTGGTACAATGACAAGGAACAAATTAAAAGTTACATGTTTTCTTACTGAATTTGAACCTAGATCTATCAAAGATGAATTAGATAATGAAAGTTGTATAGAAGAAATGAATGAAGAGATTGATAAGATAGAAAGGAATAAAACTTGGACTCTTCTTCCTAGACCCAAGGACAAGAATGTAATTAGAACAAAATGGGTATAAGCTGAATGAGAATGGAGAAGTTTCAAGACATAAGGAAAAATTAGTTTGCAAGGGTTATGATCAAGAGGAAGGTATTCACTATGGAGAAAATTTTGCTCATGTTGCTAGAATTGAAGGTGTTACAACACTCCTTCCATATGTAGCACACAAATAATTCAAAGTCTATCAGATGGATGTGAAATCAACATTCTTGAATGGAATCTTAGAAGAGGAAGTCTACATAGAACAACTAGAAGGTTTCATTGATCCTAGTAAATAGGACATGGTTTGTAGACTACACAAGGCTCTATATGGTTCCAAAACAAGCACCCAGAGAATGGTATAAAAGGTTACATAATTATCTCATAAAGATTGGTTTTCAAATAACTAATTATAACAACAACCTATACATCAAAGAAGAACCCGATAAGAAGATTGTGTTGGCAAAAATCTTTGTGGATGATACATTATTTACTAGAAATGTTGATTTGTGTAAATCTTTTTCAGTGGAAATGAGCAAAGAATTTGAAATGTCAATGTTTGGAGAAATAAAATTCTTTGTTGGCTTACAAATTCAATAGATGAAAGATGGTATCTATTTTAATCAATCAAAATACATCAAGGAAATACTAAAGAAATTTGGAATGGAGGATTCTAGACTAGTTGGAACACCTATGTCTACTAGACATAAGCTTTCCAAAGATGATGATTCCAAAGAGTTAGATTAGACTACATATAGATCAATGATTGGAAAGCTTTAGTATGTGGTAAACACAAGACTTCATATAGCATTAGTAGTTGGTATGGTGGCTAGATTCTTTGCTAATCCTAAAGAAAATTATATCATGATAATAAAAATAATCATGAGATATTTGAAAGGTACCGAAGAGTATGGTTTGTGGTATAAGAAAGGAGGAAACTTTTATTCGAAGGCATTTATTGATGTAGATTGGGCAGGAAGTTTTGATGATAGGAAGAGCACTATTGGAGGAGCACTTTTACTTGGAAAGAGGCTAGTATCTTGGACAAGCAAGAAGTAGAATTGTATCTCTTGGTCTATAGTAGAAGTGGAATATGTTGCTACAGTAGTCAATTGTTCCAACATTGTGTGGTTCAATCAACTATTATTAGGTATGCAAGAGGAGATCAAGGACCCAATTGTTATCTTTTGTGATAACACAAGTACAATCAACATACCCAAGAATCCAATGATGCACACTAAGACCAAGAACTTTTCAATAAAATATCATTTCTTAAGAGAATTGGTACAAGAAAAAGAGGTGAGGTTGGAATATTGCAAACATATTCACCAAGGCATTGCCTAAGGATGCATTTTTGTGTCTAAGAGGTAAGATAGGGGTTATTCCCCTCTCCAAAGATCACTAACCAGATTTTAGTGATGCATCAACTAAGTATGTTGAAGATCAGACAAGTTGATGCAATATTGTCAAAGCATATTGCATTTAAATCTATACATCAAGGTACATGGAAAATACATTGATTGTTGTGTTTGGCATAAGATGTCAAAGAGGGAGAGTTTTTAGTCATACTATCAAAGAAATTTTATGTTTAATATGGAGAGTTTGTTGTTATATATCAATGATGTCAAAGAGGGAGAATGAATTTGGTTGATATCAAAGAGCAAGACTTTGATATTGTAGTCATTGCAATCAGACATTGATGATAGAGGGAGTTCACACTAATAGAGGGATTTCTCATGGATAAGAATTAGAATGAAACTAAGGATATTATCATTACTTAATTTTTCTCTAAAATTTCTATATAGCATGACATGTTGTTCTTCCATCAAAACCAAAGAGGGAGATTGTTGGATAAAATCATTTAATTGTATGTTGTCTTTGATGTTACACAAATCTCAGGTATACACTAATAACTTAGTGAATGTTGAGCTCACTTGAGAGTCAAAAGAAGTTGTAGTCTATGGTGAGCTTCTCAATGTTTACCAAGGTCAGAACGAGTGTTGACTAAGCTCACTTGGATACCAAAGGGATTTTTGTAAGAAGATAGTATCTATCAAGTTCACTCGATAGCCAAAGAAAAGTTGGCATGGAACCAGTATTAATTGAGCTCACATGGTTACCAAAGGAAGTTTGAAGGGAAATCATTTTTGAGTTAGCGTTGACCAAGCTGGGTTGGCTAATAAAGAATTTTCATGTATCAATTTTGTTCATTATTTCTAGCCAACTCACGAGATGAATTTCATTTATTTGAAATTGTATTCAAGATGAATTGACACAGTAAAATGTATAAGTATAAGGTCAAGTTGAGGATTGAATTATGAAAAAGAAGAAGAAGCATGGGATTAGAAAGATAAATCAAGGAAGCGAATTGACTGAGCTACAAAGAACATTCTGATCAAGGAGGATCAAGTATTCAAGCTAGAATAGAGATATGAAATTAGCGAGTATAGTTTTCATCAGCAATCAAGTCCTATCATTGTTACTCTCTAATAATTTTAGTAGTGAATAAAATCTCCTAACAAAATTATGTTAATAGTTATTTGCCAAATTCTCTAACAAGGTGGCATTTCTAGATTGAAGTGTCTAAAGACCTCTAACAAGGCCACTCCTAACAAGGTGAACTAAATCCTCTAAAAGAATCACACCTAATAGTTTTTTTTGTAAACTTCAATAGTGTTGGTTCCTAACAAGGTTAGATCTTAACAAGGCTCACTTCAAAAGAGTGAAAAACAAAACCTAGTTGTAATTGGTGGTTTTTCCCAAATTGGTTTTCCATGTTAAATCCCATTGTTTCTTATGTTCATGTTATTTTCTTTATGATCTTACAATTAAGTTAATTAAGGCTAATCCCACTTAATATCATAAAATTTGCATGTTCAATGTTAAAAAAGTAACAATTCATATATTCAATATTAATTGAGTGCTAACTAAGTTACTATATTAACTAAGTGTTCCTATGCTAACCGAGTTATAACAACATATTCAACAAAGTTTTTTTTTTTTTTTTTTGTATTGACATCTTAAGGGATCTAGTATTTTTTTTTTTGGTAACTGACTCACCCCTCCCCTCTTAGTTACTCATCTTACATTTCCAACATTTATTACACTAATGGTCCTCGATTATATATATTTTTCTTCATTTCTATATATTTCCCTACAAGAAGAAATTGATTCTTTATCTCTTCAAATTTTGGATCAAGTATATGTTGGATACAGTTGATTAATTTTGTGTTGATGCAGAGCCACACCTTGGAAAACTCAGGAGGAATCAGTCACTCAAATGAGTTGCTTCAAGGGGCATCTAAAACCTCCAGGATCACACACTAAAATTAGATTCAAAACAAAACTTTGAAAATAAATCCCCCAAAATTTCTTCTTGCTGCCTCCGGATAGACCTGCACTCAGACATGAATAACTCTTGAACCAGATCAAAACTCTTCAATCGCTCTGGTGAAGATGGGCATAATTAGGCCTATAATAACATATCCAAAGCTCATGAAAATCCAACAGTGCATTTGGGAGATGTTACCCATGCACTGAGACTAATTTTCTGCAAACATACCGAATTCAACCCAAAAATAAAACTTTTTAATCTTCTGCAAACTATCAACTTGTTTCCAGTGAGAAGATAAGAAAGATCCATTCAAAACTCAGACCATCGAAAACTTGCACAAAGACAAAATAAAAAAACATTCCATATCTCTCCAAATTCGATTCGTCCGCTACATAGCCGACTGGCTCTCCTTTTAAAACCGACTTTCTTTTTCTTATTAAAGGATGTGAAACGTTTTCTTTCTATCTAGAAAAGAAAAACGTCTTCTATCCAAAAAAAGGATAAGAATCTGAAACCTTCTTTTCCTACCAATATTAGACAGTCTAAATCAGGAATATTCCAAAAACTACCTACTACCTATTATTGGATTCTAAAAATCATTAAACACTCCACCTACGAACTAAAAAAAACTATTCTAATTTAAGATCCACACACCTGGTCCTAGGTGGCTATATCTGGAGAGCTTATCGAACTGCTACTCTAGGTATGCCACCACATGTAGGACGTTATTACAAACTTCAAAAACTAAAAGCATTTAAAACATAACATTAAATTTCCTATTACATTTTCAACAATGTTGCCTACTATAGTGTTTCTCTTCTCTGCCACTGCAGCATGTGTTGTCTTTGATGTTACACAAATGTCATATTAGTTGACAGTCAATGCATGCCAAAATCACTTGGTCAGTGAAGATAGCTTTCCTTATCTACCAAGCATTCCTAAGTTTTCTCTATATAGAAGGCAGTATCTATCGAGCTCACTCGAGCATCAAAGGAATTTATGCAAAAAATAACGTTAACCAAACTCACTCGATTAACAAAGAAAAATTGAACAGAGCTAGTATTAACTAAGTTCACTTGGTTACCAAAGGAATTTTGTAAGTTCACAGTGTTAACTAAGCTCCTGTTGGTTAACATAGGAAATCACTTCAGAATTAGTTTCTAGCAAGCTGGGTCAACTACCAAAGGATTTTCTTATTTTGGCATGTAAAGCTTAATTATTTTACCAATTGATTCTAGAATATTGGTAATTTTAATTTTTATTTGAGCCAACTTGAAAATCTAGGAGGTATAAGTAAAAGTTCAATTTGTGATTTCAAAGTATGCAAGTTGATTGAGTTGAAAGAGGCAAGAAGAGAGGAAGGGAACTTGAAGGATAAGCAGGTATCCTTATGGAGTAGAAAAGTGTTATTTGATTAGGAAGGATTAAGTATAAGCTAGAATAGAGATCTATAATCAAAAATTTAGTTGCATCTCAATCAAGTCATTTCATTATTACTCTCTAACCATTGTAGCAGTAATCTAAGATCTCTTAACAGAGTTGGTTTAACAGCCATTTGTAAATCCTCTAACAAGGTGGAAATTCTATCAAATTATTTCAAGACCTATTACAAGGCCACTCCTAATAGGGTGATCAAATCCTTTAATAGGGTCACACCTAAAGCGTGTTTTGTAACCTTTAACAGGGTTGGCTCCTAATAGGGCCCACTTTAGAAGAGTGAAAAATAATAACTAGTTACAATTGGTGGTTTTTCCCAAATTGGGTTTCCAAGTTAAATCCTAGGGTCATATGTGTTCATGTTATTTCTTTTATGCTTACAAATAAATTAATGACAATATCTTAAGATTTGCTAAGTTAAACACATTCTGTATATTTATCGAATATCAGTAGTAATCAATTTTATTAGTTTGAATTTTATATTTGACATCTAAGGGATCTAGGATTTATTTTAGTAGTAACTGATTCACCCCTCCCCTCTCAGTTACTCCTCTTATATTTTCAACAATTGGTATCAGAGCTTTTGGTGCTTATAGAGAAGGTTTCAAGGACCTAAGCTAAAGATCAAGATGTCTTACAAAAGAGAGATTCCAAAGCTGAACAGAGACAACTTTGCAGCATGGCAAGGACATATGAGGCTTCATCTAGCTACCATCAGTGATTTAGGCTGCAAATATCTTGATGAAGAATATAAAACTCCCAGTAGAACATTATCAATTGAAGATATTGATCAGAAAAAGAACCATAACATCATGATGATTGATATTGCATCTACTCTCAGTTATGCTAAATTTGATGAGGTCAAAGACTGTAAAACTACTTTTGATATGTGGAACAAACTGAAAGAAATCTATGGAGGAGATGACAATGTAAGAAGAGCCAAAGAAGAAAGCCTTAGAGGACAATTTGATTAAATGAGAATGAGAGAAGATGAGAATGTTGCAAAATATGTGGAAAGAATTAAGGCCAGTGTTAGTGCAATCAGAGCATCTAGAGGAGAAATCAAAGAGGAAACTATTGTAAGAAAAATACATAGAACTCTACTTCCCATCTATGTAATCAGAGTGTCCGCTATTCAAGAAAAGAGATGTGATCCAAATAACAAGATAGGCTTGGATGCCTTAGTAGGAAGATTGACAACTTTTGAACTAGACAACTTTGACAACTATGTTCCTGCTTCTAAGAATATTGAGTTTGAATTTGAAGCTAATCTCTCACTCAAAGAAAATGGAAAGAGAATAAAAGAAAATCAATCAAGAAGTGAGGAAGAAACTAAAGAAAGTTCTGATAGTGATCTTGAAATTGTTGAAGCCCTAATTGCAAAGAAATATTCCAAGAATAGAGGGAAGTAGAAAGGTAAAATTCCTCTAATCTATTTTTCTTGTGAAGAAATTGGTCATATTGTTGCTAGGTATCCAAATAAAGAAAGTAAGGAAGAGAAGAAAAGCGACAACCACAAAGGCAAGAAGGAATTCAAAGGTCACAAATTCTACAAAGACAAAGGTAAGAAAACTTATTTTATGGCTAAATATTTTGATAACAATGAAGATGAAATAGTCTATATTGCTGTAAAATATGAATTTGATGATGAAGAAGATAAGATGGCACTTGTCTCTCATGTTAGTAAAATTGATACTTGGATCATAGATAGTGGATGTTCTCACCATATGACTAGAGATAAAACTAAGTTTGAACATTTTGAACACTATGATTAAGGTAGTGTAAGATGTGGAAATGATGAATCTTGTTGTGTGAAAGGAAAAGGTGGTATCTCATTAACCAATGAACTTGTATGTGACAATGTCTATTGGGTTGATGGACTAAAACATAATTTACTGAGTGTGGCATAGTTGAAAAAAATTTGATTCAAGGTAGAGTTCATGAATGGCAAGGCAAGACTACTGGATAACAATGAAAATCTAATTGGATCAAGCAAGTAAACAAAAGGTAACCTATTTTATCTTGATCTTGGTGATTGCTCATGTTTTATTGCTCAAGTAGAAGAAAGTTGGTTATGGCACAGAAGACTATGTCATATAAACTTTGATACTATGGTCAAGATAAGAAAACTTAAAAGAGTAAGAGGTATCCCTAGTTCAAAGAAAGCTGATGTTAGATTATGCAAAAATTTCCAAATTGGTAAAATGGGAAAGACTAGTTTTAAGAGAAAAAATTATCAGTCAAAAGATGTCTTGGAAATAAAAGGTAACCTATTTTATCTTGATCTTGGTGATTGCTCATGTTTTATTGCTCAAGTAGAAGAAAGTTGGTTATGGCACAGAAGACTATGTCATGTAAACTTTGATAATATGGTCGAGATAAGAAAACTTAGAAGAGTAAGAGGTATCCCTAGTTCAAAGAAACCTGATGTTAGATTATGCAAAAATTGCCAAATTGGTAAAATGGGAAAGACTAGTCTTAAGAGAAAAAACTATCAGTTAGAAGATGTCTTGAAACTTGTGTATACTAATTTATGTGGATCCATTAGAATAGAAAGTTATAGTGGAGAAAAAAAATTCATTCTTTTTGTTGATGACTATTCTAAAATGATGACTATTATGTATTTGAAAGAAAAGTATAAGCTTTTGAGAAATTCAAATGGTATTTAGCAAGAGTAGAAAAAGATTAAAATGCTTACGATTAGATAGAGGTGGTGAATTCATCTCAAATGAATTCAAAAATTTCTACATTAAAAGAGGAATCAAAAGACAAGTATCAACCCCTAGTACTCCTGAGAAGAATAGAATAGATAGAAGAAGAAATAGATCCATCATGGATTGTGTAAGAGCACTAATGATTGAAAAGAATGTTGCTATCAAATATTGGAAAGAAGCTATCAACACTACAGTTCATACTTTGAACCGAGTTTAGTTGAAGAAGGACTCAAACAAAACTCCCTATGAACTATGGTATGGCTACAAACCCAATATAAGTTACTTGAAAGTATGTGGCAACAAATGTTATATCTTGAAAGAATCTAGAAAAGGAAGATTTGATGTAAAAGGTGATGAAGGTATATTTCTAGGATATTCCTACAAAATTCAAGGATACAAATGTCTAAATTTGTCCACTCACAAAATCATAGAAAGTACACATGTGAGAATTGATGAGTTTGCAAAAAAGAGTGCAGAAGAAAGAAAAAAGGAGCCTGAAGATTATAGAAGATTTGTTTTCTATAGTTGGTAAATAGATTTGTTCTTTCAGATTATTACTCTTAAATGCCCAACTCAGAATAGTATTTGATCACAAATAGTTGGAAAGCCCCTTGTAGATGATTTGGATTTTCTCTGAATTGGTAGCTACAACTCCCTAAAATGGATTTACAATGAATTCTATTTTCTTCCTAAATTTCTTTGGGAGTATGTTCTTAACCTGAGAACTTAAGAGGTATAACCAAGCTAGACCTAAATAGAATCTAACTTAGGCAAATAGAATTTTCTCAACACCAAAATGCTTTTATGAACTCACACATCTTATGAATTCATAAAACTTATCTAAACAATAATGTATACTAAACTAAGTGAATTTGAATCTGAATTGTGATTAATAAATTGAAAACATTGAAGGGATTTCTCTTTGAATGAACAATAACAACACCTATTACATTCATTTGTTTCCCCAAAATAGGAGAAGTAAAACTCTATTTTTCCCTCATTTTAATTCAAACAAAAGAGAAAAAATAAACTAAATACAACATCAACTAGAAAAGAAAATGATTCGCATAAAATACCATTAAATTATCCTTGCAACAAAGAGTACTTCACACCAAAAATTTGTCGACCTTTCATTAATCTTTTAATTTTATACATATAGAGTTTCGAGATGACCGTTACAATAGAAGTTTAATTGGTTCATCTTCTAAAAATGACAAATGGCAAGATGCTAGTTTGTCATATTACAAAATTTCAAAAGAAAATGACAAGAGGTCATAGAATGAATCATTTAGACTTCTTCCCCTTTTTTGTTTTCACTCCATATGCCTTAGTAGCAACCATTACTGGAATTGGCTCCTCATGGTTGGGCACATGTATATTAGTGAATCTCAAGATCCATTTTGAATATTCCCTTGCCAGCTCCTTTATAGCATTCAACTAATTTGGCAACTACTCCGTGGCCACATGTATACAACCACTGAGCATCTAGAGTTCTACAATTCTATTTTGACTACTGGAAGCCACTCTAGACAAAGTATCCAAAAATGAAGAAAAGTTATTTTTCATTACATCTACACCAATGAGAGCCTTTCCTTGACCACTGGTTTATGAATCAGTCTGTAGCCCTCTCATAAGTTCAAATCCTCTATCTTGGGTCTTCTTTTACTTTATTTTCCATTTCTTTGAGTCCCTTCTCAACTACCTGGATCATTTCAAGCTTGAACTACATACTTTGGAGCCATTTGAACAAAGGTTCATTTCCTTTCTTTAGAATCTTTGCTTTAATTGCTTCTTTCAATTTTATTTAGATGATCATCTTTAAAAGGGAGATGCAGTCATCACATTTGACTCTTTCTCCGACCAGAGTATTACTATTAGACAAGATGTTGTCCTTTTCTATTTCTAGTTTGAAGAGCATTTCCAATTTGATCTATGAGGAAAACTCCTTTTGATTTGAGTCTCTCAATCCATTCTTTACCAATCTAACCATAATTCCTATCTTCTTGGAGCTAGGAAATGAGGACTTGTACTTTAGCTATGGTAGGAGTCTCGGTCACAAACATACCAGAGATAGTTGCTAGTGGAGTGACTAGTTGCTTGATAAATTTGTTCAATTCTTCTATCGTATCTTTCATCATGATCTTTGATAACTTAAGACTTTCTGATTGTCCTTCTATTACTTCATTACTTGATCTCCACAAGCCAACTTTTGTATCATGTCTATCCTCTCCAAGATCAATTGAATGCAGAGTAAAATCATTAGGTGTCATATCCTTGATTCTCCCTCCTTTGTTTGGCTTGGCTATTTCCATCATCAAGTGCCCCATTTCTAGATCTTGCCCAAGTATTGACAAAGTCTTTTGCTTCTTAACCTTTGTCAATGCGGTCTTGAAATGAACTATGAGAGATACATTGTCTTTTGTAGAAGCACTTTCATCCTTTCTCTTTCTCTTCCTTTCTAAAGTATCTTCCAACTAGGAATCTATTCCTATCACTTTGGAAGCCATTTTGAGTGATTCAATAATAAACATCTTTTTCTTCACTAGAGTCATTGTTACAACAGTTGAAGAGAAAGGATTTTTGGAATCCTTTGAGATGAACCTAGAAGAAGTCTGGCCATTCTCCATTTCTAAAGTCTTCTTCATCTCCTCATCTGACTTAGTAAACTTGTTGCTGCTACTCTTTGCATCCCCTAGCTCTAATATTTGTATAGGGGAACCACTTGGCATCAAAAGTGAAGCACTTATTGATGGAATGGGGCTATGGTTTGCAAATGGAACTCGAGTAGTATGAGGGGAAGGATCATGGGTAGTGTGAGGAGATGGAACTAGAGTGGTATGAGGGGATTGGACTAGAGTGAAGACACTATCCTTTGGTTCCTCTATTTTCTTCTCTTCAATACCAGCTTGGGTTCCTATAACTGGGAGAGAACCATAATGATAGGTCTTGGCTATAGGAACATTCTTGTCTGGAGGTTGATCACCTTTTCCTGAAGGCTGAGCTGGCCCTTAAGTGGAAGCTATGGTTATGCCTAGTGTACGAATTTGGGATGAAGTAGATGTTGTAGTTGTTGGAGAAGCTTGAGTAGTTGCATCCTCACTCTGACTCTTTCTAGTTTTCCACTCAAACCATTTCCCTATTCTCTTGATGATCCTAGCCATCATGATATCAATATTCTCTTCCAAATCAACATATGGCTTGGAACTGATAGGAATCCCCCTCAACTAAGTCAAATAGGTATTGCTATACATATTTTGACCTCATCTTCCAACCCTTCAACATTAAGATCAATACGATATGTCTTCACTTGTTCCACTATGAGCCTAGAAAAAGTATGATCTTGGCTCTCCAGCTTATTCTTGCAATCTACCCAATAATCTTCTATAGTGGTGACATGCTAGATCACACTCCCAATTTGTAGCACCTCTCTTGCATATCCATTTGGATCAAACATGGGTCTCACAACCTCATATTCTTCCAACTTGTACTTAGTATCGAATGCCTTGAGCATATTTTTAGCATCCAACTGAGACTCACAATTGTAAACTCCAACCTTCATGGGGAATTCATACCCCTTCTTCTTTAAATTGGTACTTAGCACATTAACTTGGATAGCTTGCCTCATGATCTCTATCAATAAAATCATATCACTTGGGTATCTGGGCAGCTTCAAAGGAAATCCATCAAAAGCTGCAAGAAACAAATACGAAAAGGATGAGAATTGAATAAAGTAGCTACCAAATTGACTGATGGCTGCCATTGCTTCTGGGCTGAACCTCCTCTCTGGGAAACCTTGGAGTTCCCTACAAATCCTCATTGTAAATGATTCATTAACTTTGACATATTCTACATAGCTATTTTGTAACTGCAAGCATGGATAAAATTCATAACTTTTCACATCATCAGGGAAGTTCTCTATTCTGGGAAGGCTTGGCCACAATTGTAGAGAAGCTAGCATATAAATTAGGAAAGAAGACATGTAGAAGGTATTGTAAAACTTTGTGGCACTGAGGGCTCTAGATAGATGCTCATTTACCTCATATGCCCAATCAACATAATGTGTATCTAAATAGATGATTTGTACCAAAAATAAATATTGTTTAACAAAATTGAGTGCTTCTACCTCACCTTTCAATCAATGTAAAAGAACCATAATGTCTATGATCTTAGGCTTGAGATCGGTGTTGAAAAGAGTCTTAGGAACCTTATTTTTAGCTCCCCATGGCTTTTGGAACCAAGACCTCATAATTTCCTTCTACCACACCATTTTCTTCAAAGAGAACTCAAGCATAGCTCCTCCTACTATCAATTCGAAAAACTCTTCTCGCTCTATAATTTAGAGGCAATTTACTATATTTTACTTGTCAATCAAGATTAAAACTGTATGATTAGGCAGAAAATTTTTTTTAGTGTCTAGATTGTAATGATTTATGCATTCAACAATTAGTTCAGGAGCTTGAATTGCCATAGGAAATCTAGCTATCTCCACTAGCCTGCTTCCTTGGAGCTTTTCTATTATAGGGTGAATTGGCTCTATCCTCAAGCTCCTTTGAAAATATTGCATGTCAAAGAAACAAAGCAAGATATCTGCAACATTTTGCAATGTTGAGCTACTTCCATTTAGTCCACTGAATCAAGTGAATCTAGTTGCCATTTTATCTAAGATAGGAATGAATTGAAATCTTAAAATTGAAAGTAGTGTAGAGAGTAGAACTATGCAATTGTGAGAGCTTTGAAAACACTGTTCAATTCAATAGCATAATAGTTCAATAAATAAAGTAGTAATTTTAAAATTTGTTATGTTCATCTCTATATAGAAATCCTAATTCACCCGTTAATCTTCAAGATCCACACCACACAAGTGAATTAAAGGATAAATCCATTAGATTAGTAAATGCAGGGGTTTGTAACGGATTTTTTCATGTCTTTTCACTATTTCCATTGGACCAATTGTAACTTTCTTTAATTACATATTTACTTTCCCATTTTTCACCAAGTTTCGGAGAATTAAGAATGGAGTACTCTGTAAGTAAAAATCTTCTCAGCCAGATTTTTCTTAAAATACCTTCCCAAATGTGATTAACTTGCTTCCATTATCATTTTTAAGTATCTTTAGATTGATCTACCAGCCCAACATGCTTGTAGAAGTGATTTTACAGCAGATGCAAAAAATTGCCTTCTAGGGTTGGAAACCCACAGAGGAGAAAGCAACTTCTATTTTTTTGCACTTGCCTTTATTTTCGCTTTACCCTCTAAGTCAATGTGCCTCTAAGCTTTGAAAATTATCAAAAGGGCTATGAAAGTGAAAAAGAAACCCAATTACTTGCTTTTCTCTCTCACAAATGCCTTTGTTGGAAAACTGACTTCATGGGTCGAAAGCCTGCCGTGGAGAAGTTACTTCAAATTTTTCCACTAGCTATAATTTTGAGCACTATGATGAATCTTGAGTGGCTCCCAAGGTAGAATACTATAATGTGGGGATGATCTATCCATAAAAAAACTCATTTCTTCCTTTCTTTAGCTTGTAAACCTCATTTGTTGACCTCTGTGGAAAATTGTCTTCATGGGTCAAAAACCTACCGAGGAGAAGGCAATGTTGGGTTTTCCACAAGGTTCATTTTCTTTATGTGTAGACTATGATAAGTCATGGAAAAGTTCATCCTCGAAAATAAATTTTTGAAAATCATTATATGACCTAAGAATCTCCATCAAATTATGTTCTAGACTACCCAAAAACTCACGATAACAAGGAAAACCCACCTGGTTATGTAATGCAGGGGAATAGAAAAGATGAAAAACTCGATGGAGAAATTTTTCACTTGAAGGGAAGAACTAGACTTGGGCATAACTAGACTAAACTAAGATAGAAGATCATTTTCCACTTTGCAAAATGGGTATAGGGTGAAAAGTGGGATAATAGCTGGCTCTGACTAGGGACTTGGATTGAGCGTACCCAAGCAAGGAACTCAAAATCTCTAGTTTCACAAAGAAAGTATAAGGTGGCAACACAAAAAAACACAAACTAGGAAAAGAATAGGAAAGCAAAAGCAAAGGAAAAAGACTAACTAGGAAACATAAAAAGACATTGCACCTAACTATAATGCAATATAGGGGTTACCTATTCTCAATTTTTAATTTGATAAAGCTTCAAATCCTAACTATTATAGGTTAGGGGTAGTACTTTGCCATCTTCATATGCCAACTTGAAAGAATTATTTTCAAATGCCTGATGTATCTTGAATGGGCATTTCCATAAAGTGTCAAACTTTTTATGCATACCTTTCGAAGTGCTTCACTTATCCCAGAGTAGCACACTATCTCCTACCATAAATTTCCATGGTCTTGCTTTCTTATCAAATAGATCCTTCATTCGCATCTAATGATATGTAATGTGATCTACAATTTCCTCCCTTTCTTCTTCAAGTTTGCTCAGGTACAGGATCCTTTTTTCTAGACCATCTTTATAAACATCATCTTTAATCACTATTTTGAGTTTATTTGTGGCTAATTCCAAAGCTAAGGGGAGATTAGGTTTAGTCCTGTAAACCAATTCAAAAGGAGATATGCCAATTGCCCTCTTAGGTGTCACTCTATCTGCTCAAAGTTCTTCATGGATCTTTTTGTGCCAAGTCTTTTGATTATTCGAAACCAATTTCTTAACAATATTCATCAAGTTCTTGTTACTAGACTCAGCTTGACTATTTCCTTGAGGAAAATAATCAGATGAATGACCAACAGTGATCCCATACTCAAAGAAAAAATTAGTAATTTCAATTGAAGAAAAATAAGATGCATTTTCCATCACTAATTTAATGGGAACATCGAACCTGACCAATATGTTCTCCTTTATGAATTCGCATACCACTTCAAAAGTGGTTTTCTTGGTAGCTTTAGCTTCTACCCACTTAGTGAAGTAGTCACTTGTAGTTATCATGTACTGGTGACCTGCACTGGATGCGAGGCTAATCGGGCCAATGAAGTTGAGACCCCATTGTTGACAAGTTCCTTCGATGATGATAGGTCTCAATGCTAGAGTAGCTAATTGAGGGCGTTTAGAGAACATCTTGCACTTCTCACATTTTGCTACCCATGCATAGGCATCTTTAAACATTCTAGGCTAGTAATAACATTGCTGTAGTATTTTAAAAGTTGTGACCGAAGATGAGAAATGTCCTCTGCAAGCTTCATCGTGAAATGTTCCCAATAGCTTTTCTTGTTGTTGCTTGTCTACACACCTAAGGAAAGTGCCATCAATGGCTTTTTTTAATAGTTTACTATCGCAAATCACATACTTAGCTATTTTTAGTTTAAGATCTCTTCTTTGCTTTGTAGGTAGGCCCTCTGGACATTCACCATATGTAAGTAGATAAGAGATATTCTCAAACCATGAATCATAGAGACCTACAGCTAACACCAACTACTTCCCCTGATTCTTTAGTGATCTTGTTTTCTGCAATCACCTTACATAGAGCATTTCCCCTTATCAACTTGGCAGGCTTGATTTCTAAGGCATACTCTTGTATTTTTGCTACCCATGCTCCTTTGACATTACAACCTACATCCTGTTGTGTCAACACACTCTTTACTGCTATGTCTGGGACAAAGACTACAGAATGTGAATGCAGGATATAAAATCAAAAAAATTTGAGGGCCTTAACCACCACAAAAGCATGCTTTTCAATCTATGAATATTTCAGTTCATGATTCTTCAAAGGTATGCTCATGAAAGCTATTGGGGCTTGTACCCCTCATCATTTTCTTGCATAAGTATTGCCAATAGAGTATGCTTAGAAGCGTAACAATAAATGTTAAAATCTTTCTTATAATTTGGGTGATATAAAACCAAGGCATTAACAATAGCATTCTTTATATCCTAAAAGGCTCATTTTCTTGCCTCGTTCCATTTGAAATTTGAATTCCCTTTCATCATATCCACTATATGCTTTATGGTTTCTACAAAAATTAGGTACAAACCTTCTGAGGAAATTCACTTGCCCAAAGAAATATTTAACTCCTATTTTATTTGAATGCAAGCTTGATCTTTGAATGGCTTCCACCTATTCAGGGTCAATTCTAATACCTTCCTAGGACACTATATGACCTAGGAGTTTTCCTTCTGTCACATAGAAAACTGATTTCTTGGGATTGAGAGAGATCCCATGCCCTCGGCATCTTTGTAAAACTTTTCTTAAAATATTTCATATGATCTTTCCTATTTTTCAAAAATATAGTGAGGCCATCCAAGTATATAACTATGATTCAGTCCTTCAGATCAGTGAATGTCTTGCTCATACATCTTTGGAATGTAGCACCAGCATTAATAAGCCCAAAGGGCATTCTGTGATATGAAAATGTACCCCAAGGAGTGGTGAATGCCATCTTATGTTGATCCTTCTCTTCTACTTTGACCTGGTTGTAACCTAAGAACTCATCAAGCATTGACATCATTTCAAATCCCACTACCATTTGTAGTAGGTAATCCATATTAGGAAGAGCAAAGTTAACTTTCAAAGATGTTTGGTTCAGGTTGCAAAAATCAACACAAATTCTTATCTATCTATTTTGATTTGATTTCTTATTTATATCAAAACTTTCATGATCACTTCCACTAGATTCATGTTCAAAACTAGATGTATCATTTTCCAAGAACATTTTCAAACTCTTATCATCATTGAAGACTTGTCAGGATTCTGCATTATCTGGAATAGTAGATCAATAAATAATTTTGATCTGATATTTTTTGTCTTTGAATTCTGGATGAGGAATTAATAGGGAGGAAAAGACTGCAAGGGAATCAGCCTTAATTTTCATCTCCCTCAGAACTACTTCAATAAAGAAGGCATCTAGGCCTTCTATCTCATCCCAAACTCTATTTCTGTAATTCTTTAGGTTGTGATTTTTCACAAAATATTGTCCTTTCACTTGTTTCACAATAAGCTTTGCATCACCTTGAGCTTTTAGAATCTTTATCCCTCTTTCTTTTGCTATTATTATCCCTAGTAATAAGGCCTCATATTCTGCAGTGTTATTCCTATTCCCAAATTCTAATTTGATAGCCATGGGTTCAAGTTCTCTTTTTGGGGATATCAACACTACACCTGCTCTAGATCTTAAAGAGGCACAACTTCCATCAAATTCAAGTGTCCATAGACCTGATGCATCTTTGTTTCCATTAGAAACTTTATCACTCTAATTTTCATCTCTCTATTCATCTGAAACTTCTTTAGTAAACAACATATAATTACTGAATTCCAACTCTTGATATAGAATCTAAGCTTTAGGATCATCTAATTTCAAGACTATAAACTTTGTGTTTTCTTCAGGTTCTAATTTGACTTTCTAATTCCCAATAGGTATTACTACCTAAGACCAATCTAGCTTTATTTCTCCTCCTAAGTCTCGATAAAAACTTCTACTTAAAAGAAGTTAATAGCTCGTTGGAATGTCAATTAATAGAATAGTCAATAGGAGCTTCTTTTCTGGATGTGAAGCTAAGGTTACCTAAGCATCTTTAATCTACCCAAGTAAGGGAACTTGTTTAGCATCCATTGAATAACATCTCCCATGCACTTTAGTGAGATTGAGGCCCAAGGATTTGGCTATGGAATAAGGCATAATATTATTTGATGCACCCGAATCTATTATACAATTACTAAGTTTACATCCATTGATATATAATGAGATATAAAAAGGTTAAGGCTTTTGCCCTAGAGATGTTTTAAGACTATAGAATCTTCTTGATTAAATAGATCAAATGTCAAGATTTCATCTTCTTTTTCAACAGTTACATTATAATTCAAATCTGATGTGTTTCCTTTACACTGGTCTACCAATCTTTTTAGCTCAGAAGGGTGTGACTTCAAATAATCAATAGTGGAAATTTGAATTTTGATTCCTCGTAGAATTGAATGAAATCAAAGGATATTTTTTCCTTACCCATTTGTGAAGCAGATGCTCCTTGATCAATATGTACATTACTCATTGAAGGACTGGAGTCATTTTTCTGAGTGTGACTAAAGGATTGATTCTTCAACCGTTGGCCCTAGGTAAGCACTATGTATGAAGTTCTATCAATGGTTGCATAACATTCACCTTTTGATTTAGAATCTGATTCATATTCTAAAAATAAATTTCCAAAGTTTCCATTTGAATAGGAATTGGGCTCTAAACAAGTTGTAGCGTTCAATTCATTAGTAGATAACAACTACATCATACAAGCAGTCTCCAGACAACTCTCATTGTCATGATTTGTGGTCAAATGAAAGACACGCATATTTCTTTTTTTGGGTGTCGCTTCAATTTGCAACTTGGATTGTGAACCTATAAGCTATGGGAATCTACCCTCACTATTCTTTCTTTTTGAATTTTGATATTTCTATTGATAGGAATTATTGAATTTGGGTAACTGCTTCTTTACCACTACAAGCTCATTTGACAATTTCTAAATCATCTCCTTAGATGATGTGGTATTACTAGAACTTCCTTTAGTTTGAAGTTCTCATTTCACTTTTCTTGTAGAAATCAAATCATCCTCGCATTCGATCACTTTCTTTTGTGCATTAGCTAGATCTATGGGATGTGCTCTCCTTAAATCATAATTGACATCTAGAGGCATCACACTAATAAATAAAGTTTTCAAATTACTAGATCTAGGTCTATCAACAGTTGGAATTCTACTGATAATCTTATTGACCTTGGCAACAAAATGTCTCATACTCATAGTGGGTTGCTTCTTAACTGAGGTCAACTATATTAACAAAGCATGCTCATCTTCCGTAGTTTTGAACCTCATCTCAAAGGTTGTTCTTAATGTATCCCAATCGGTTATTGAGCCATCAGCTAGACGATAAAACTAGTCTGCTACACTATTTGTGCGGGTCTCTATGAACAACCTTATACCAACATCTTCATGTCTCACCCCTAAGATATGAGTGGCTGCAAAGAAAGCTTTAATGTGTTCATCTATAGTGACATTCCCATCACCTAGGAATTTAGGGAAATTTTTACTTGAACTAGCCGGGAGTGGATGATAAGCATTTAGTGCTAATGGTCCTGTTCCTGTGGCCCATGGAGTAGCCATGATTGTCCTAGTAGTATATGGTAGGAAATTAACAACTGGAGGAGGGGTAACTCCATGTAGTGCTAACACCTAAAAAGTAGAATTTGAAGTGTTGGTGTCTTGATTTCTAATAGGGGAAGGTGGCCTGCTCTGGCTTTTATTTTCACTTTTCCACTTTGGAACATCTAAGATAGGAAAATTGAGCTCTGTAAGCTTATCGAAGATAGGGTCTTGCCCACCCTATTCCTTGGTGCTTTTTAAGAACCTAATTTGTTCTAGGATACTGGGTTAGGTTTATCTCTGAGCTTCTTATCTCAATTTTCTTTTTGGTCTTTGGATGTTTCTCCTTTGAACAACTATCTCTAAGGCTTCAACTCTTCTTTCTTCTTCCTCCAATACTTGGCTAGCATTCCTATAATGTTCAACATTCCTCCTATGTCTCCAAACAAATGTGTTGAGGGATGAGATTATGTCTTCTTGGTCATCTTGAAAACCAAGATTAGGTTGGAGCACTAGAATAATGTTTTCATGAGGTAGTACCATTTTCCCTCATGACATAGGCTTTTTAGTCAAGCAACTATTTGTATCCCCATTAGAGTTGCCAAAAATCTGTTGGTAAATAGATTTGTTCTTTTAGATTATTAGTCTTAAATGCCCAACTTAGAACAATATCTAATCACAGATAGTTGGAAAGCCTTTTATAGATGATTTTACTTTCTTCTGAATTGGTAGGTACAACTCCCTAAAATGGATTTGCAATGAATTGTGTTTTCTTCCTAAATTACTTTGGGGGTATGTTCTTAACCTGAGAATAGAAGAGGTATAACCAAGCTAGACCTAAATAGAATCTTACTAAGGAAAATAGAAGTTTCTCAATACCAAAATATTTTTATGTACTAACACATCTTATGAATTCATAAAACTTATCTAAACAATAATGTATATTGAACTAAGTGAATTTGAATCTGAATTGTGATTAATAAATTGACAACATTGAAGGGATTTCTCTTTGAATGAACAATAACAACACCTATTACATTCATTCTTTGCCTCAAAATAGGGGAGGAAAAACTCTATTTTTCCCTCATCTTAATTCAAACAAAAGAGAAAATGTAAACTAAATACAACATCAACTGGAATAGAAAATGATTGACATGAAATACCATTAAATTGTCTCTACAACAAAGACTACTTCACACCAAAAATTTGTCGACCTTTCATTAATCTTTTAATTTCATACATATAGAGTTTTGAGATGACCATTACAATAGAAGTTTAATCAGTCCATCTTCCAAAAATCACAAATGGCAAGATGTCAGTTGCTCATATTAAAAAAATTCAAAAGAAAATGACAAGAGGGCATAACATGAATCATTTAGACTTCTTCCCGTTTTCTATTTTCACTCTATCTGCCTTAGCAACAACCATTACTAGAATTAGCTCCTCATGGTTGGGCACGTGTATATTAGTGAATCTCAAGAGCCATTTTGAATGTTCCCTTGCTAGCTCCTTTACAACATTCATCTAATTTGGCAACTCCTCCATGGCCACATGTATACAACCATTGAGCATCTAGAGTTCTACAATTCTATTTTGACTACTGGAAGTCACTCCGGACAAATTATCCAAAAATAAAGAAAATTTAATTTTCATTACATCTAGTCCAATAAGAGTCTTTCCTTGACCAATGGTTTTTGAATTAGTGTGTAGCCCTCTCATAAGTTCAAATACTCTATCTTGGGTCTTCTTTACTTTATTTTTGATTTCCTTGAGTCCCTTCTGAGCTACTTAGATCATTTTGAGCTTGAACTGCATACTTTGGAGCCATTCAAATAAAGATTCATTTCCTTTCTTCATAATATTTGGTTCAATTACTTCTTTCACTTTCATCTAGATGATCATCTTTAAAAGGGAGATGCAATCATCACATCTGACCCTATCTCTGGCCAGAGTATTACTATTAGACAAGATGTTGTCCTTTTCTATCTCCAATCTGAGGATAGCATTTCCAATTTGATCTATGAGAGAAAATCCTTCTAAGTTGAGTCTCTCGATCCATTCTTTACCAATCTGACCATAATGCCTATCTTCTTGCAACTAGGAAATGAGGGCTTGCACTTCAGTTGTGGTAGGAGTCTAGGTCATAGACATACTAGAGATAGTTGCTAGTGGTGTGACCAGATGCCTGATAAATTTGTTCAATTCTTTTGTCTCAACTTTCATCTTGATCTTTGATAACTTAAGACTTCCTTATTGTCCTTCTATTACTTTATTACTTGATCTCCACAAGCCAACTTTTGTATCATGTCTAGCCTCTCCAAGATCAATTGAATGCAAAGTAAAATCATTGGACATCATATCCTCGATTCTCCCTCCTTTGTTTGGCTTGGCTATTTCCATCATCAACTGCCCTATTTCTAGACCGTTCCCAAGTACTAACAAAGTCTTTTTCTTCTTAACCTTTGTCAATGCTATCCTAGAATGAACTGCTAGAGATATAGTGTCTTTTGTAGAAGCACTTTCATACTTTTTGTTTCTCTTCCTTTCTAAAGTATCTTCCAACCAAGAATCTATTCCTATCACTTTGGAAGCCATTCTCAGTGATTCAATACTAAACATCTTTTTCTTCACTGGAGTCAATGTTATAGTAGTTGAAAAGAAAGGAGTTTTTAAACCCTTTGAGATGAACCTAGAAGAAGTCTGTCCTTTCTCCATTTCTAAAGTCTTCTTCATCTCTTCATTTGACTTAGTAGACTCGCTACTACTACTCTTTCCATCCCCTAGGTCTACTCTTTGTATAGGGGAACCACTTAGCTTCAAAAGATAAGCACTTACTAATGCAATAGGGCTATGGTGAGGAGATCGAATTGGAGTAGTATGAGGGGAAGGAATAGGGGTAGTGTGAGGAGATGGAACTAGAGTGGTATGAGGGGATGAGACTGGAATGGAACATGACAAGTCTGGGCTATAGGAACATTCTTGTCTAAAGTTTGATCACCTCCACCTAAAGGCTAAGTTGGCCCTTGAGTGGAAGCTATGGTTACACCTAGTGTAGCACTCTAAGATGAAGTAGATGTTGTAGCTACCATAGAAGCTTGGTTAGCTATTGTTGGAATTATAGAGGGAGTAATTGAGAAGGTGGGGGGCGAGGGGGGGGGGGGGGTTGAATGAGTTATCCAAAAAAAATAATTCCAAAAATCCCTTAGATGTCTATAATTCTTAATTACTACTGATGCTTGGTAAATAGTGGAGGAATACTATAACTCGGTAGATTAACTAGTTACTGATCATCAAGCATTCATAGTTATTAATATGCATGCAAAGGTTAAATAAATGAACACAAGAGACACCAGATTTAACGTGGAAACCCAATATGGGAAAAACCACCAAGTAACTAGTCACCAATTTTTCACTCTTTTGAAGTGAGCCCTGTTAGGAGCCAACCCTGTTAAAGGTTACAATACACACTGTTAGATGTGACCTTGTTAGAGGATTTAATCACCCTGTTAGGAGTGGCCTTGCTAGAGGTCTTTAGAAAAATTCAATTGAACTCTCACCTTGTTAGAGGATTTACAAAATGGATGTTAAACCAACTTTGTTAAGAGATTTGGAATCACTGCTACAATGGTTAGAAAGCAACAATAAATTGAATTGAACAAGATGCAACTGAACTTGTTGGATACAGGTTTTTGTTTAGCATCATTAGATCCTCCTTGATCAAATATGGCTCTGCTGCTCCTTAGTGATCTCTAGTCATCTTTCAAATTTTCTTCCACACCAATTAGTCTTCATATCATATTAACTTCTCATACCTCCACATATACATATTTGAATTTGTAACTTGGCATCTTACTTATACCATTCAGATTGTCAAGTCAGCTCATTTACATATTACATTTACCAATAAACCATTCAATAGTCAGCTACAGATATTATTCTTAAACAAATAAATGTCCTCTACTGGTCAACCCTGCTCAATAAATACTACTTCTAGGAATTTCTAGAGTTAACCTTCTTGACTTGATTAACATTACAATATTCTTAAAATCCTTTGGCTACCAAGTTCGCTCGGTAAGAACTAAATCTTCCAAATTTCCTTTGATGACCGAGTGAGCTTAGTAAGAACTATTTCTATCATATTTTCTTTGATTATCAGGTTAACTCGATAAGAACTAAAATTCTTTGATTACCTTGAAAGCTTGATAATTAGCTATCTACTTGGTAGACACTGCAAGCTATCTTTACTAACCTTTTGGGCTCGGTAGACACTGTCTATTGCCTTGCTGACCTTCTAAGCTCAGTAGACACTGTCTATTGCCTTGTTGACCTTCTAAGCTTGGTAGACACTATCTATTGCCTTGCTGACCTTCTGAGCTCGGTAGACACTAACTGATTATTGATATGACATTTGTGTGACATCAAAGACAATACATAATTGAACAATTGTATCCAAAAATCTCCCTCTTTGGCCTTGATGGCAACACAACATGTCATAGCAGAATGAAATTTAAAAAAAAGTCTTTTAATGACAGAATACAAAACTCCCTCTTACATAAGTTCTTATTATTTGCAAATTTTAGGAAGATATGACAGTATATATTCTCCCTCTTTGACAACACATGTCGAAGATAACTCAAAACAACTAAGTAGTATTGTACCTAATGTATTGATTCATATGCAATGTCTTCATTGGTTTGCTACATCAACTAATAGGTCTTCAATTTTGTTCCTATTGATGCATCACTAAAACTGTATTTTAGTGAGCTTCAGATAGGGGAATGACCCCTAACTTACCTCTTAGATACAAGAATGCATCCTTAGGTAAAGGCTTTGTGAATATGTCTACAATTTGTTCCTTTGTATGCACATATTCCAATCTTATTTCCTTTTCTTGCACCAATTCTCTAACAAAGTGATACTTTATGGCAATATGTTTGGTTTTTTAATGCATCACTGGATTCTTGGAGATATTAATTGCACTGGTGCTATCACAAAACATAACAACTGGTTCTATGATTTCTTGCTTCATACCTTTCAATAATTGTTTAAACCACATAATGTTTGAGCAATTTACTGCTGCAGCAACATATTCAGCTTCTGCTATGGATTGAGATGTACAATTTTTATTTTTGCTTGTCCAAGAAACCAACCTTTTTTTGAGAAAGAAAGATCCTCCACTTGTGCTCTTTCTGTCATCAATATTTCCTGCCCAATCTGCATCATTGAACACCTATATATCTAGTTTTTCTCCAATTTTATACCATAATCCATATTCTTTAGTTCCTTATAAGTATCTCATGATTCTTTTGATTGCCATCATGTGATTTTCTTTTGGTTTTGCTGAGAATCTTGCTACAATTCCTACTGCAAAGGCAATGTCTGGTCTTGTGTGCACTACATATTGTAACTTTCCAATCATAGATCTATAATATGTCTGATCCACTTCCTTTGATTCATCATCTTTGGTGAGTTTTAGTCCAGTACACATAGGAGTTCCAACTAGTTTGCAGTCTTCCATACCAAACTTTTTCAGTATCTCCTCGATGTATTTAGATTGAGTGATGTAGATACCATTCTTATTATGTTGAATCTGAAGACCAACAAAGAATTTGATCTCACCAAACATTGACATTTCAAATTCCTTGTTCATTTGTTTAGAAAATTCTTTGCCAAGATCATCATTTCCTGTGAACCAAGTGTCATCTACAAATATTTCTGCCAAAACAATCTTATTATCTGATCCTTCTTTTATGTACAAACTGTTGTTGTCATTAGTTCTTTAAAAACCAATCTGAATAAGATAGTTATGCAATCTTCCATACCATGCTCTAGGGGCTTGTTTCAAACCATATAATGCTTTATGCAATTTTCAGACCATGTCCTTCTTGTTCGGATCAACAAAACTTTCAGACTACTCAATGTAAACCTCTTCCTCCAATATGCTATTGAAAAATGCTGACTTGACATCCATCTGATAAACTTTGTATCCTTTGAATGCAGCATATGCAAGTAAGGTTCTAACACCTTCCAATCTTGCAACAGGAGCAAAAGTTTCTCCATAGTCTACACCTTCTTCTTGAGAATATCCTTTGCATACCAGTCTAGCTTTGTTCATTGATACCTTACCATCTTCATTTAGTTTGTTGCTGAATACCCACTTTGTTCCTATCACATTCTTGTCTTTGGGTCTTGGTACAAGAGTCCATGTCTTGCTTTTCTCTTTTTGTTCTATCTCTTCATTCATAGCTTCAATCCAACTTTCATTGTCTAGTGCATCTTTGACATTTCTGGGTTCAAAATCAGCAAGTAAACAACTACCTTTCAACTTAATTCTTGTCATTGTTCCTTCTAATTTATCACCAATGATCTAATCTAGTGCATGATGCTTTTTGACATACTTGGCTAACATGGGATCCTTTCCTTTTGAATGACTTGCATTGTTATCCTTTTGTATCGAAACTTTTGGTTCTGATTCTGGTTGCTCAGGCTTTGTAGATGCTAACTCGGTAGCTACTGTTTGCAACTTGGGTTCTTGTAGCTTAGTAGTGCTGACTTGGTTTGAACTTCTTGTGACTCGGTTAATGAAGACTTAGGAGTTGAAGATTCCCGATTGATAGGTATACTTGGTATTGTATCAGGTTCAATGTAAACAAATCTTTTTTAGTCTTTAGGTTCCTTCTTGCTTTCTTCTTCTATTCTTTCTGCAAACTCATCAACTTTCACATGTGCACTTTCTATACTTTGTGTGTAGATAATTTCAAACATCTATATGCTTTGCTTTTGCAAGAGCATCCCAAAAATATTCCTTCATCACTTTTTACATCAAATTTTCCTTTTCTGGATTCTTTCAAAATGTAACATTTGCTTCCAAATACCTTTAGATAACTTACATTGGGTTTGTAGCCATACCATAATTCATAAGGTGTTTTGAATGAGTCCTTTTTCAGCTGTACTTAGTTCAAGGTATGAACTGCAGTGTTGATAGCTTCCTTCCATTATTTGATAGCAATGCCTTTCTCAATCAATAAGGTTGTTACACAATCCATTATAGATCTGTTCCTTCTTTCTACTATTCCATTTTGTTCTAGAGTTCTAGGTGCTGAAACCTATCTTTTGATTCCTCTTTCAATGCAAAATTTATTGAACACATGTGAAATGAATTCACCACCTCTGTCAAACCTTAAGCATTTTAATCTTTTGCCTATTTCTTTTTCTACTCTGGCCAAATACCATTTGAACTTTTCAAACGCTTCTGATTTCTCTCTAAGGTACATGACAGTCATCATTCTTGAATAATCATCAACAAAAAGAATGAAATATTTTTCACCAGTATAACTTTTAATGCCAATAGGTCCACACAAATCAGTATGCACAATTTCTAGAACTTCTTTAGACTGATAGTTCTTGCTTTTGAAACTTGTTTTTCCCATTTTTCCAATTTGACAGTTTTTGCATAAACCAATTTCAGGTTTCTTGATGTTAGGAAAGCCTCTTACTTTCTTTAATTTACTTATCTTTACTAAGTTCTCAAAGTTTACATGACACAACCTTCTATGCCATAACCAACTTTCTTTAGCTTGAGCAATGAAACATGAACATTCACTAAGTTCAAGATAAAATAAGTTACCTTTTGTTTGGGTGCCTGATCCAATCAATTTTCCTTTGCCATCCAATAATCTTGCTTTTCCATGTATGAATTCTACCTTAAATCCATTATTGAGTAGCTATGCCACACTTAACAAATTGTGTTTTAGTCCTTCTACCCAATATGCATTATCACACACAAGTTCCTTGGTTAGAGAAATTCTTCCTTTTCCTCTTATACAACAAATTTCATTGTTACCAAATCTTACACTGCCACCATCATAGTCTTCAAAGTGTTCAAACTTAGTTTTATTACCAATCATGTGATGAGAACAACCACTATCTATGATCCATGTATCATTTCTGCTCATATGGGAAATTAGTGCCATTTCCTCATCATTATTAGACTCATCTTTCATAGCATTGTAAACAATTTCATCTTCTTCTTCATCATTAGAATCATTAGAATTTTTAGCTATAAAACATGTTTTCTTACCTTTATCCTTGAATGATTTGAAGTCTCTTTTACCATTGTACTTGCTACCATTCTTTTTATCCTTATTTTGCTTATTTGGGCACCTAGCAGCAATATGTCCAATTTCTTCATAAGAAAAATAGATTAGAGGAACCTTACCTTTGTATTTTCCTTTGCCTCTAGAATATTTCCTTGCTAGCAGAGCTTCAACCACTTCAAGATCACGATCTAAACTTTTTTCAAATTCTTCATCACTGTCTGATTGTAGATCCTTGATCTTTTTCCCTTCTTCTTTGAGTGAAAGCTTGGCCTCAAATGCTGATTCAACATTTTTGGAAGTTGGCACATAATTCTCAAAGTTGTCTAGCTCAAATGCAGTCAATCTTCCAACTATGGCTTCTAGATTTATTTTATGATTTGCTTCACATCTTCTTTCTTGAATTGCAGAAACTCTAATTGCATAAATGGGAAGTAGAGTTCTAAGAACTTTACTTATAACTATCTCCTCCTTGATATCTCCTCCAGATGCTTTGATTGCACTGACACATGCTTTGACTCTTTCAACATATTTTACAATGTTTTCATCCTCTCTCACCCTCATCTGATCAAATTGTCCTCTCAGACTTTCTAATTTGGCTCTTCTTACATTATCATCTCCTCCATAGATTTATTTAAGCTTTTCCTAGATTTCAAAGGCAGATTTGTAGTCCTTGATGTCATCAAATTCTTCATAACTCAGAGCAAATGCTATATCTATCATCACAATGTTGTGAGTCTTCTCTTCAGCAATATCATTGACAGATAGTGCACCAGCTGGTTCTGCATATTTTTCATAAAGGTATTTTAATCATGTATCTCCAATAGAAGCTAGATGAAGTCTCATCAATCCTAGCCATGTTGAGAAGTTGTCCCTTTAAGTCTTGGAATTTCCCTCTTATAAGACATCCTGATCTTTGGCTTAGATCCTTGAAATCTTATCTTGCAAGCACCAAAATCTTTGATACCAATTGTTGAAATTATAGATGGAGTAACTGAAAAGGGGCGCGGGGGGGGGGGGAGGGGGGGTGGTGAGGTGAATCAGTTATCCAAAAAAAAACAATTCCAAAAATCTCTTAGATGTCTATAATGCTTAATTACTACTAATACTCGATAAACAGTGCAGGAATACTATAACTCGATAGATTAACTAGTTACTGATCATCTAGCATTCATAGTTATTAATATGCATGCAAAGGTTAAATAAATGAACACAAGAGACACCAGATTTAACATGGAAACCCAATATGGGAAAAACCACCAAGTAACTAGTCACAAATTTTTCACTCTTCTAAAGTGAGCCCTGTTAGGAGCCAACCCTGTTAAAGGTTACAATACACACTATTAGGTGTGACCTTGTTAAAGGATTTAATCACCCTATTAGGAGTGGCCTTGCTTGAGGTCTTTAGAAAAATTCAACTAAATTGTCACCTTGTTCGAGCATTTACAAAATGGCTGTTAAACCAACTCTGTTAAGAGATTTGGAATCACTACTACAATGGTTAGAAAGCAACAATAAATTGACCTGAACAAGATGCAACTGAACTTGTCGGATATAGGTCTCTGTTCAACATCATTAGATCCTCCTTGATCAAATATGGCTCTACTTCTCCTTAGTGATCTTTGATCATCTTTCAAATTTTCTTCCACACCAATCAGTCTTCATATCATATTAACTTCTCATACCTCCACATATACATCTTTGAATTCACAACTTGACTTCTTACTTATACCATTCAGATTGTCAAGTTAGCTCATTTATATGTTACATTTACAAATAAATCATTCAACAGTTGGGTACAGATATTATTCTTAAACAAATAAACGTCCTTTACTGGTCGACCCTGCTCAGTAAATACTACTTCCAAGAATTTCTAGAGTTAACCTTCTTGACTCGGTTAACATTACAATATTCTTGAAATTCTTTGGCTTTCAAGTTCACTCGGTAAGAACTGAATCTTTAAAATTTCCTTTGATGACCGAGTGAGCTCTATAAGAATTATTTCTATCATATTTTCTTTGATTACTAAGTTAACTCGATAAGAACTAAAATTATTTGATTACCTTGAAAGCTCGGTAATCAGTTGTCTACTTGGTAGACACTGCAAGCTATCTTTACTAACCTTTTGGGCTCGGTAGACACTGTTTATTGTCTTGCTAACCTTCTGAGCTCGGTAGACATTGTCTATTACCTTGCTGACCTTCTGAGCTCGGTAGACACTATCTATTGCCTTGCTGACCTTTTGAGCTTGGTAGACACTAACTAATGACTGATATGACATTTGTTTGACATCAAAGACAATACACAATTGAAAAATTATATCCAATAGCTACACCCTTACTCTGGCTCTTTCTGGTTGTCCACTCAACCCATTTCCATGTTCTCTTGATGATTCTAGCCATCATGATATCAAGATTCTCTTCCACATCGATGTATAGCTCAGAATTAATAGGAATCCCCCTCAACTTAGTCAAATAGGTATTGCTATACATATTTTGACCATCATCTTCTAACCCTTCAAGATCAATACCATATGTCTTCACTTGTTCCACCATGAGCCTGGTGAAAGCACTATCTTAGCTCTCCAACTCATTCTTAAAATCTACCCAATAATCTTCTATTGTGGTGGCATGCTTGATCACACTCCCAATTTGTAGCACCTCTCTTGCATATCCATTTGGATCAAACATGGGTCTCACAACCTAATATTCTTCCAACTTGTACTTAGTCTCGAATGCCTTGAGCATAATTTTGGCATCTGACCAAGACTCACAATTGTAAACTCCAACCTTCATGGTGAATTCATACCCCTTCTTCTTTAAACTGGCACTCAACATGTTCACCTAGATAGCTTGTCTCATGATCTCTATCAGCACAATCATATCACTTGGGTATTCAGGTAGCTTCAAAGGAAATCTGTTGAAAGCTACAAGACACAAATATGAAAAGGATGAGAATTGAATAAAGTAGCTACCGAATTGACTAATTACCACCATTACTTCTGGGCTGAACCTCATCTCAAGATATCCTTGGAGTTCCCTACAAATCCTTATTATAAACAAGTCATTAACTCTAACATATTCTGATAGCTATTCTGTAACTACAAGCATGGATAAAATTCATAACTTTTCACATCATTAAAGAAATTCTCTATTTTGGGAAGGCCTAGCCACAATTGTAGAGAAGCTAACATATAAATTAGGAAATAAGACATGTAGAAGGTATTGTAAAACTTTGCAGCACTGAGGGCTCTAGACAGATGCTCACTTACCTCATATGTCCAATCAAAATAATGTGTATCTAAATAGATGATTTGTACCAAAAAGAAATACTGTTCAACAAAATTGAGTGCTTCTACCTCACCTTTCAATCAATGTAAAAGAACCACAATGTCTATGATCTTAGGCTTGAGATCAATGTTTAAAAGAGTTTTAGGAACCTTACTTTTAGCTCCCCATGGCTTTTGGAACTAGGACCTCATAATTTCCCTCTGCCACACCATTTTCTTCAAAAAGAACTCAAACATAGCTCCTCCTACTGTCAATTTAGAAAACTCTTCTCTCTCTAGAATTCAGAGGCAATTTACTATAGTTTGCCTATTAATTGAAATTAAAATTGTATGATCAAGCAGCAAAAAAAATTTGTGTCTAGATTGTAATGATTTATGCATTCGACAATCAATTCAGGAGCTTGAACTGTAGAACAAGAATCTTAGTGTGCAAAGAACATTAACATTAAAGAAAACATTCATAAACTAAAACTATATTCACATATGAGATTAGACAAAAGAAACAATTAAGGAATGCAAACCCAAAAAAGGAAACACTCCATGCTTCCTTGATTTTGTAGATGTGTCCTTTGATGTGGATGTATGCTCAAATGCTCAAATTTGCTTCAATGGTGGAGATGGATAATAGAAAATTGGTAGCTTTGTGAGCTCTCAATTTGGCATTATAAGGGTATGGGTATGGCTTTGGTTCTCAAAATAGCATGGTAACTTTAGCTCCAAGATTGTTGATGATATGGCTTGGGATGGCATTCAATTTATAGGCCAAGGGGTAGAGGGATGGAGGGCTTAAATGCAAGGATGGATGAAGTCTTAAGGAGGGCTAGGATGCACTCAAAGGAGAGCACATGGATTGTGCTTGTTTAGCACCAATGGGAAGGTGACACTTGTCACAAGGAGGATGAGTGTGAGAGGGTAGGGTAAAGGGTTGGTTAAGGGCATGATGAGTGGGGTTGAGTATGTAAGAGAGGTGTAAGAGGAATGAGTGTGGAAGAGGAAAGAGTGTGGAAGATGGATGTAAGAGTCATGAGTGGGCTTGTAAGAGTCTTTTATGGTTTGTAAGAGCACTCATGACTTGGTGGTTGGGATTTTTGAGGGGAGACTTTGATTTGGTTTAGGAAAGTCTTAAACTTGTTTAGGGAATGTGACAACATTAGGGGGTGGATTAGGCTTGGGTTTAGGATTAGATTAGGGATGTTAGAGATGTACAAGTGGATGGCATTAATGAGGGTGGGTGAGTTAGTGGCTAAGCTTGGTTAGTATGGGTGGATGGGGTGGATTAGGCTAAATGGAGTATTAGAGATAGGTTAGGGGTTTTTGAATTTGAGGATTTAATTTATCAAATAGATTTATTTAATAAATGGGGATTTTTGGAATTAGATAGGAGAAAAGGATTTAATTGATAAATAATAGATTATTTGATTTATCAATTAGGACTATAGATGATTAATTAAATTAATCAACTAGGGGATGACAAAGGATTAATTAAATATAAATTTAATTAATAATGCCTTTTTAGATAACTAAATAGGATTACTAAAATAGTGTAATCAAATTTAGGTGTCTACATGAACTACCACAAGAAATCTAGCTACCTCGACTAGCCCACTTCCTCGGAGCTTTTTTTTATAGGGTGAATTGGCTTCGTCCTCAACCTCATTTGAAAATCTTGCATGTCAAAGAAATGAAGCAAGGTTTGTGTAACATTCTACAATGTTGACTTAATTCCATTCAATGCATTAAATCCGTTGAATCTAGTTGCCATTTTATCTAAGATAGGAATGAATTGAAATCTTAAAATTGAAAGTAGTGTAGAGAGTAGAACTATGCAATTGTGAGAGCTTTGAAAACACTATTCAATTTAACAACATAATAGTTCAATAAAGAAAGTAGTAATTTGAAAATCTGTTATGTTCATCTCTATATAGAAATCTCAATTCACCCGTTAATCTTCAAAATCCATGCCACACTAGTGAATTAAAGGATAAATCTGTTAGATTAGTAAATGGAGAGGTTTGTAACAAATATTTCCATGTCTTTTCACTATTTCCATTGGACCAATAGTAACTTTCTTTAATTACATACTTACTTTCCCATTTTTCACCAAGTTCTAGAGAATTAAGAATGGAGTACTCTATAAGAAAAAATTCATTTAGCCATATTTTTCTTAAAATACCTTCCCAAATGTGATTAAATTAATTCTATTATCATTTTTAAGTATGTTGTGATTGATCTAGCAACTCAACATGCTTGTAAAAGTGATTTTTCAATAGATGTGGAAAATCACCTTCTAGGGTTGGAAACCTACAGAGGAGAAAGCAACTTCTATTTTTCCACCCTTGCCTTCATTTTCACTTTACCCTCTAAGTCAATGTGTGTCTAAGCTTTGGAAAATCTCAAAAGGGCTACGAAAGTGAAAAAGAAACCCACTTACTTGCTTTTCTCTCTCACAAATGCCTTTGTTAGAAAACTGACTTCATGGGTCAAAAGGCCGTCGTGGAGAAGTTACTTCAAGTTTTCCACTAGCTATGATTCTGAGCACTATGATAAATCTTGAGTGACTCCCAAGGTATAATACTATATTGTAGGGATGATCTATCCATAAAAAAACTCATTTCTTCCTTGCTTTAGCTTGTAAATCTCATTTGTTGACCTCTGTGGAAAATTGCCTTCACGGGTTGAAAGCCCACCGAGGAGAAGGCAATGTTGGGTTTTTCACAAACTTCATTTTCTTTATGTGCAGACTATGATAAGCCATGAACAAGTTCATCCTCAAAATTAAATTTGTCAAAATCATTATATGACCCAAGAATCTCCATCTAATTAGGTTCTAGACTACCCACAAACTCACGATAACAAGGAAAACCCACCCAATTATGTAATGTAGGGGAAGAGAAAAGATGAAAAAACTTCATGGAGAAAATTTTCACTTGAGAGGATGAAAAGTGGGGCAAAAACTATGAATCTGATACATGGCCAAACATAATTGACAAAAAGGATACTTCATCTCCTAAGCTCTCCAAGTCTCCAATAGTTACCAAGTTGTAGGAAGTGCAAATTGAGTGACAGGGACCCAAGTCACGTTTAGAGGCTACCGAGTTAGTGCATACCGGGTTTGAAGAACCAGAGCCACAGATAGAAGGACTCGAGCCTGAAGTTGAGATTCAAAATGAAGAAAGTGCAATTCATTCAAAATTCAAAGAACTTGTATTATCTAAATATGTCAGAAAGAATCATGCACCTAATCAAATCATTGGAGACAAATCAAATTGAGTAATGACAAGAAGAAAACTAAAAGGTACATGTTTACTTGCTGAATTTGAATGTAAAAGTGTTAAGGATGCACTAGAGAATGAAAGTTGAATTGAGGTTATGAATGAAGAATTAGAACAAATAGAAAAGAATAAAACTTGGACTCTTGTTCTTAGTCCTAGAGATAAAAATGTGATTGGTACAAAATGGGTATTCAAAAATAAGCTAAATGAAGATCAAAAAGTGTCAAGAAACAAAGCAAGGTTAGTATGTAAAGGCTATTCTCAAGAAGAAAGTATTGATTAAGGTGAAACATTTTCCCCTATTACAAGATTAGAAGGTGTTAGGACTCTACTAGCATATGCAACTCATAGAATATTTAAAGTATATCAGATGGATGTCAAATCTGCATTCTTGAATGGAATTCTTGATGAGGACGTCTACATTGAACAGCCAGAACATTTTTTTGATCTTGACAAAAGGGATATGGTCTAAAAATTAATCAAAGCACTATATCATCTAAAACAAGCTCCTAGAGCATGGTATGAAGTAAGAAGATTGTGTTTGCAAAAATTGTTGGATACAATTGTTTAATTGTGTGTTGTCTTTGATGTTACACAAATGTCATATCAGTTAGCAGATAGTATCTACAGAGCTCAGTTGGTTAGCAAAGAAAATTCCAAAGTCTACTGAGTGTTCTTGATAATTACTCTATGGAAATAGTTTCTACCGAGCTTACTTGGGCATTAAAGGATTTTGTGGTAGAAGTACATGGTAACCGAGCTCACAAAGCTTAACAAAGGAAAGTCAGTGTTTATTGAGTTCACTTGGTCTCTTAAAGGATTTTGTAGAGTTTGCAGTGTTAATTGAGCTTTAATTGGTTAACACTAGAAATTATTTTTTGGATCAGTGTTTACCAAGCAAGGTCAGCCAATGAAGGATTTTATTGTTTTGGGAAATAAAGTTTAATTGTTTAATGTAATAATTATAGCAGAGTATAATTGTTTTGGGAAATAAAGTAATAATTGTTTAATGTAAGTTGTAAATGAGCCAACTTGATAATTTGTAAGGTATAAATAAAAGGTCAAGTTGAGAATTCTAAAGAGTATGCGTGAGCATGCAAGTGTGTTGATTGTGTGAAGAGAAAAGTGTGAGAAAACTTTGAAGGAGGATCAAATATCCTTGAGGAGTAGCAAAGTTGTATTCAATTAGAGAGGATCTAGTAAAATAGAATAGAGATCTGTATCAGCAATTTAGTTGCATCTCATTCAGATCAATTCATTGTTACTTTCTCACCATTGTAGGAGTGATTCCTAAATCTCTTAACAAAGTTGGTTTAATAGCCATTTGTAAATCCTCTAACAAGGTGACACTTCTATTATATTTTTCTAAAGACTTTTTGCAAGGCCACTCCTAATAGGGTGATTAAATCCTCTAACAAGGTCGCACCTAACAATGTGTATTGTAAACTTTAACACAGTTGGCTCCTAACAGGGCTCGCTTCAGAAGAGTGAAAATCAATAGCTAGTTATTTGGTGGTTTTTCCCATATTGGGTTTCCACGTTAAATCTAGTGTCTCATGTGTTTATGTTATTTCTTTTATGGTTGCATGTTAATCACTCTGAATGCTTAAAGATCAATAATAAGTTAACATACACTACATCTACTGAGTTATAGCATTTTTCGGTATGGTTACCAAGTAACAATAGTAACTAGTTTTATCAAACATCTAAGGGATCTATGGATTTGTTTTTGTGGTAACTGACTCACCCCCCTCTCAGTTGCTCCATCTATATTTTCAACAATTGGTATCTAAGCTTTTGGTGCCTGTAGGAAGGATTTCAAGGATCTAAGCTAAAGATTAAGATGTCTTACAAGAGGAAAATTCCAAGGCTTAACAGGGATAACCTTTTAGCATGGAAAGGTCTCATGAGACTCCATCTAGCTTTGATTAGAGATACAGGATTGAAATATCTTGATGAAGAATATGCAACTCCTCCTAGTACATTATCTATTAATGACATTGCTAAGAAAAAGACTCATATTACCATGATGATAGACATTGCATCTACCCTAAGCTATGAAGAATTTGATGATATCAAGGACTATAAAATCGCCTTTTCTATGTGGAACAAGCTAAAAGATATCTATGGAGGTGATGAAAATGTGAGGAGAGCCAAAGAAGAAAGTCTAAGAGGACAATTTGATCAGATGAAGATAAGAGAAGATGAAAACATTGCTAAATATGTTGAAAGGGTCAAAGCAAGTGTCAGTACAATCAAAGCTTCTAGAGAAGATATCAAAGAGGAAACAGTTGTAAGTAAAGTCCTTAGAACTTTGCTTCCCATTTATGCAATTAGAGTATCTACAATTCAAGAAAGAAGATGTGAAGAAAATCATAAGATAAATTTAGAGGCCATAGTAGGAAAATTGACTGCATTTGAGCTAGATAACTATGAAAATTATGCTGCAACTTCCAAGACCATTGAATCAGCATTTGAATCCAAGCTTTGACTCAAACAAAAGGGCAAGAAGATAAAGGAAAGTCTATCAAAAAGTGAAGAAGAATCAGAAGAGATTTTTGGCAGTGATCTTGAAGTAGTTGAAGCTCTACTTGCAAGGAAATATTCTAGAGGCAAAGGAAAATATAAAGGTAAAGTTCCTCTAATATGTTTTTCATGTGAATAAATTGGTCATATTATTGCTAGGTTACCAAATAAGTAAAATAAGGATGAGAAGAAAGGCCACAAGTGCAATGGAAAGAAAGACTTCAAATCATTCAAGGAAAAAGGTAAGAAAACATGTTTCATGGCTAAGGACTCTAAAGATTCTGATAATAGTGAGGATGAAATTGTTTTCATTGTTGTGAAAGATGAATCTGATAATGATGAGGAAGATAAGATGGCACTTATCACTCATGTAAGAAAAAAATATACATGGATCATAAATAGTGGTTGTTCTCATCATATGACTGGTGACAAAACTAAGTTTGAACATTTTGAAGACTATGATGGTGGTAGTGTGAGGTTTGGTAATAGTGAACCTTGTTGCATAAAAGGAAGAGGAAGAATCTCACTAACTAAAGAGCTTGTATGTGATAATGTCTATTGGGTTGAAGGACTAAAGCATAATCTATTGAGTGTGGCACAACTAATCAATATTGGATTCAAGGTGGAATTCATGCATGGAAAAGCAAGACTATTGGATGACAAAGGAAAGCTAATTGGATCAGGCATACAGACAAAAGGTATCTTGTTTTATTTTGAACTTAGTGAATGCTCATGTTTTATTGCTCAAGTTGAAGAAAGTTCATTATGGCATAGAAGGTTATGTCATGTGAATTTTGATAACCTAGTAAAAATAAGAAAATTTAGGAAAATAAGAGGCATCCCTAGTACAAAGAAACTTGATGTTGGTCTATGCAAGAATTGTCAGATTGGTAAGATGGGAAAGACTAGCTTTAAAAGTAAAAACTATCAGTCTGAAGAAATTTTGGAAATTGTGCATACTAATTTGTGTGGACCTATTGGAATTAAGAGCTATACTTGAGAAAAATTCTTCATTCTTTTCATTGATGACTATTCTAGAATGATGATCATCAAGTATCTAAGAGAGAAGTTAGAAGCATTTGAAAAGTTTAAATGGTATCTGGCCAAAGTAGAAAAGGAAACAAAGAAAAGATTGAAATGTCTAAGATCAGATAGAGGTGGTGAATTCATCTCCCATGAATTCAATAACTTTTGCATTGAAAGAGGAATCAAAAGATAGGTATCAACCCCTAGAACTCTTGAGCAGAATGGAATAGCTAAAAGGCGAAACGGATCTATCATGGATTGTGCAAGGACTCTAATGATTAAAAAGAACATTGCTATCAAATATTGGAAGGAAGCTATTAGCACTACAGTTCATACCTTGAACTAAGTATAGTTGAAGAAGGAATCATTCAAAACCCCTTATGACTTATGGCATGGCTATAAACTCAATGTAAGCTACCTAAAAGTATTTGGAAGTAAATGTTACATTTTGAAATAATCTAGAAAAGAAAATTTTGATGTGAAGGGTGATGAAGGCATATAGATGTTTGAATTTTTCTACTCACAAAATCATAGAAAGTGCACATGTGAAAGTTGATGAGTTTGTAGAAAGGATTGAAGAAGAAAGAAAAAAGGAACTAGAAGATTATAGGAGATTTGTTTACATTGAACCTGATATAGTGCTAGATACATTTGTCAATCAGGAGAGTTCTACTCCTAAGTCTTTAATCATCGAGTTGCAAGAAGTTCAAACTAAGTTGCAGGAACCTGAGTCACATTCAGATACTGCCAAGTAAATGCCTACCAAGTCAGAGCAGCCAGAACCTGAAGTTGAAGTGCAAGACGATGACAATACAATTCATTCAAAAGGCAAGGAACCTATATTAGCCAAGTATGTTAGAAGACATCATGCACCAGATCAGATTATTGGAGACAAATTTGAAGGTACAATGACAAGAAATAAGCTAAGAGGTACTTGTTTACTTGCTGATTTTGAACCTAGAAATGTCAAATATGCATTGAAAAATGAGAGTTGGATTGAGGCTATGAATGAAAAAATAGAGCAAATAGAGAAGAACAAAACATGGACTCTTGTACCTAGGCCTAAATATTAAAATGTGATTAGAACTAAGTGGGTATTCAGAGATAAGTTGAATGAAGATGGTAAGGTATCAAGAAACAAAGCTAGACTAGTATGTAAAGGCTACTCTCAAGAAGAAGGAATAGATTATGGAGAGACTTTTGCTCCTATTGCAAGATTAGAAGGTGTTAGGACCTTGCTTGCATATGCTGCACACAAAGGATTTAAGGTATATGAGATGGATGTCAAATCTACATTTCTCAATGGTATTCTGGATAAAGAAGTCTACATTGAGCAAGCTGAAGGTTTTGTTGATCCAAAAAAAAAGGACATGGTCTACAAATTACACAGAGCATTGCATGGTCTAAAATAAGCCCTAGAGCATGGTATGAGAGATTGCATAACTATCTTATTCATATTGGTTTTTAGAGAACTAATGATAATAGTGGTTTGTACATCTAGGAAGAAGTAGATAACAAGATTGTTTTGGCAGAAATATTTGTGGATGATACTATGTTTATAGGGAATGATGATCTAGGAAAAGAATTTTCAAAACAAATGAACAAGGAATTTGAGATGTCTATGTTTGGTGAGATTAAATTCTTTTTTGGTCTTCAGATTTAGTAGAGCAAGAATGGTATCTACATCACTCAATCTAAATACATCAAGGAGATACTCAAGAAGTTTTGTATGGAAGATTTAAAACTAGTTGGAATTTCCATGTGTAACTGACTAAAGCTTACCAAGGATGATGAATCAAAAGAGGTAGATTAGACCTTATATAGATCAATGATTGGAAAACTATAGTATGTGGTTCATACAAGGCCTAATATTACTCTTGCAGTTGGTATAGTGGCAAGATTTTCAGCAAAACCCAGAGAAAATCACATGATGGCAATCAAGAGGATCTTGAGATACTTGAAAGGCACTAAAGATTAAGGATTGTGTTACAAATTTGGAGAAAAGTTGGACTTGAAAGTGTTTATTGATGTTGATTGGGTAGGAAACATTGATGATAGAATGAGTACAAGCGGTGGAGCATTCTTTCTTGGCAAGAGGTTGGTGTCTTGGACAAGTAAAAAACAAAACTGCACATCCCAATCTACAGTTGAAGTAGAATATGTTGCAGTAGCAGTGAGCTATTCTAATATTGTTTGGTTCAAACAATTATTGGAAGGCATGAGGGTTGAGATCAAAGAACTAGTTGTTATGTTTTTTGATAATATAATTGCAATTAACATATCAAAGAATCTAGCGATGCATTCCAGAACCAAACACATTGCAATAAAGTATTACTTTGTCAGAGAATTGTAGGATAAGGAAATCAAATTGGAATATGTCCATACAAAAGAACAAATTGCTGACATATTCACCAAGCCATTACCTAAGGATGCATTCTTGTATCTAAGAGATAAGTTAGGAGTCATTCCCCTATCTAAAGCTCACTAAAATAAATTTTTAATGATGCATCAACAAGAACCAAGTTGAAGATCTATTAGTTGATGCAACATAGCTATGAAAACATTGCATATGAATCAGTACTCAAAGTACATTGCTACTCATTTGGTATGTGTTGTCTTTGGCATGTGTTGTAAAAGAGGGAGAGTTTACTATCATATCTTTCTGAAATTTGAATTTGTTTAAGGAAGAGTTTTTTGTTTGGAAAAGAAGCTATATAATTCCTTCATAGAGGGAAATTACTACATTAGAGGAGTTTGTGGCATAAAATCTAAGAGGGAGAATGTTCTATCAGAAAAAGACTTGTTTTCAAATTTCATTGTGCTATGACATGTTGTGTTGCCATCAATGCCAAAGAGGGAGATTGTTGGATACAATTGTTTAATTGTGTGTTGTCTTTGATGTTACACAATGTCATATCAATTGGTAGATAGTATCTATCAAGCTCAGTTTGTTAACAAAGAAAATTCTAGAGTCTACCAAATGTTCCTAATAATTACTCTATGGAAACAGTTTCTACCGAGCTTGCTCAGGTGTTTAAGGATTTTTTGACAGAAGTCATTGGTAACCAATCTCACAAATTTTAACAAAGGAAAGTCAGTGTTTACTAAGTTCACTCGATCTCCAAAGGATTTTTCATATTTTGTAGTGTTAATCGAGCTTCAATTGGTTAACACTAGAAATCATTTATTGGATCAGTGTTTACTGAGCAGGGTTGGCCAATGAAGGATTTTGTTGTTTTGGGAAGTAAAGTTTAATTCTTTTATGTAATAATTATAGCCAACTGAGGTAATGATTATTGGTAATTGTAAGTTGTAAACTAGTTGACTTGATAATTTGTAAGGTATAAATAAAAGGTCAAGCTGAGAATTCTAAAGAGTATGAGTGAGCATGCAAGTGTGTTGATTGTGTGAAGAGGAAAGTGTGAGAAAAATTTGAAGGAAGATCAAATATCCTTGAGGAGTAGCAAAGTTGTATTCAATCAGAGAGGATCTAGTAAAATAGAATAGAGATCTATATCAGTAATTCACTTACATCTCATTTAGGTCAATTCATTGTTACTTTCTCACCATTGTAGTAATGATTCCTAAATCTCTTAATAGATTTGGTTTAATAGCCATTTGTAAATCCTCTAACAAGGTGATAGTTCTATTGAATTTTTCTAAAGACCTTTTGCAAAGCCACTCCTAATAGGGTGATTAAATCCTCTAACAAGGTCACACCAAACAATGTGTATTGTAACCTTTAACAGGGTTGGCTCCTAACAAGGCTCACTTCAAAAGAGTGAAAATTAGTAGCTAGTTACTTGGTGGTTTTTCTCATATTGGGTTTCCACATTAAATATAGTGTCTCATGTGTTTATGTTATTTATTTTATAGTTTCATGTTAATCACTGTCAATGCTTAAAGATCAGTAATAAGTTAACATACACTGCATCTACCGAGTTATAACATTTTTTTAGTATGGTTACCAAGTAATAGTAATAACTAGTTTTATCAGACATCTAAGGGATTTGTGGATTTGTTTTTATGGTAACTAATTCACCTCCCCTCTCAGTTACTCCATCTATATTTCCAATAGAAATATTTGTGGATGATACTCTATTCATAGGAAATGATGACTTATGCAAAGCATTTTCAGAACAAATGAATAAAGAATTTGAGATGTTCATGTTTCGTGAAATAAAATTTTTTGTTAGATTGTAGATACAATAGAACAAAAATGGTATCTATATCACTCAATCTAATTATATCAAAGAGATACTCAAGAAGTTTGATATGGAGAATTCAAAACTAGTTGGAATCCCTATGTGTACTAGACTTAAGCTTACCAAAGATGATGTCTCCAAAGAAGTAGATCAGACCTTATATAGATCAATGACTGGAAAATTACAGTATGTAGTACATACAAGGCCTGATATTGCCTTAGTAGTTGGGATAGTATCAAGATTCTTAGAAAAAATCCAAAGAAAAACACATGATGCCAATAAAAAGAATCTCGAGATATTTGAAAGGTACAAAAGACTATGCCTTATGGTACAAACTTGGAGGTAATCTTGACTAAAAATTATTTACTAATGCTGATTGGATAGAAAATCTTGATGATATTTCAAAGCACTAGTGGTGGAGCATTCTTTCTTGGTAAAAGGATGGTATCTTGGACAAGCAAGAAGCAAAACTGCACATCTCAATCCATAGCAGAAGCAGAATATGTGGCTATAGTAGTAAATTTCTCTAACATTGTTTGGTTCAAACAATTTTTGGAAGGAATGAAGGTTGAAATCAAAGAGCCAATAGTCATGTATTGTGATAATACCAATGCAATCAACATATCAAAGAATCTAGTGGTGCATTCCAAAACAAAGCACATTGCTATAAAATATCACTTCATAAGAGAACTAGTATAGGAAAAAGAAATCGGATTGGAGTATGTGCATACAAAAGAAAAAATTGTAGATATATTCACCAAACCATTACTTAAGATGCATTTTTGTATCTAAGAGGTAAGCTAGGAGTCATTCCCCTATATGAAGCTCACTAAATAAATTTTAGTGATGCATCAATAGGAACTAAGTTGAAGATCAATCAGTTGATGTAGTATTGACAAGGACATATTGCAAATCAACTTGTACTCAAGGTATATTGACACTAATTAGAATTGTCTTTTGCATGTGTTGTCAAAGAGGGAGAAGTTTTCTATCATATCTTTCAAAAAAATTGTAATTCCAAAAAGGAGAAGTTAAGTAGTTCCTTCACCGAGAGAGAATACTATAGGAAAAATTTTCTATGCAAAATTAGAGAGGAAGAAACTTTCACAAAAATTTCATTGTGCTATGACATGTTGTGTTTCCATCAATGCCAAAGAGAGATATTGTTGGATACAATTGATTAATTATGTGTTGTCTTTGATGTTACACAAATTTCATATTAGTTGATAGTTAGTGCATGTCAAACTCACTTGGTCAGTGAAGACAGCTTTCCTTGTCTACCGAGCATTCCTAAGTCCACTTTGTACAGAAGGTAGTATCTACCAAGATCACTCAGGCATCAAAGGAATTTATGTATAAAAGAGTGTTAACCAAGGTCACTTGGTTAACAAAGGAAAATTGAATAGAGCTAGTATTAACTAAGTTCACTCAGTTACCAAAAGAATTTTGTAAGTTTGCAGTGTTAACTGAGCTCCTATTGGTTAACATAGGAAATCACTTTAGAATTAGTTTCTATCGAGTTGGGTCAGCTAACAAAGGATTTTCTTATTTTGGCATGTAAAGCTTAATTATTTTACCTATTGATTCTATCTAATTGAGGTAATGAATAATTGGTTATTCAAATTTGTATTTGAGCTGACTTGACAATCTAGAAGGTATAAGTAAAAGGTCAATTTGCAATTTCAAAGTATGCAAGTTGAATGAGTTCAAAGAGATAAGAAGAGAGAAAGAGAACTTGAAGGATAAGCAAGTATCCTTGTGGGGAAAAAAAGTGTTATTCAATTAGGAATGATCAAGTATAAGCTAGAACAGAGATCTATAATCAGCAATTTAGTTGCATCTCAATCAGGTCATTTCATTATTACTCTCTAACCATCGTAGCAATAATCTAAAATCTCTTAATAGAGTTATCCATTTGTAAATCCTCTAACAAGGTGGAAATTCCATTGAATTGTTTCAAGACCTCTTACAAGGCCACTCCTAACAGGGTGATCAAATCCTTTAATAGGGTCACACCTAATAGTGTGTTTTGTAACCTTTAAGAGGGCTAGCTCCTAATAGGGCTCACTTCAAAAGAGTGAAAAGTAGTAACTAGTTGCAATTGGTGGTTTTTCCCAAATTGGGTTTCCACATTAAATCCTGGTGTCATGTGTTCATGTTATTTTTTTCATGCTTGCAAATAAATTACTGACAATATCTTAACATCTACTAAGTTAAACACATTTTGTATATTTATCATGTATCAACAATAATTAGTTTTATCAGTTTGAATTTTATATTTGACATATAAGGGATCTAAAATTTATTTTAGTAGTAATTGATTCACCCCTCCCCTCTCAGTTACTCCTCTTATATTTCCAACATTATACTATCACCATCTTCTTACACTTATTTAATGTTCATCTCCAATCCCATAATTATAATTTACTACAAATGGAATCTTCATTAATGTCTCTTCCTTAGTTCCATCTCATCAAGGCAATCCTCCCAAAATATTCAACACAAGGCATGGGTAAAAACTAATCACCTAGCCTTAAGTGTTGTCTAGTGTAACCTTGTTATCAAAACTGTGTTTCACTTTATAATATTTAAAATCAAATCTTTTCAAATTATATCCTACACTTAATTAATCATAAATATTTTTTCATAAACATAAGCCTAGTTCAAGTGGGAAAGGATTCTCACATTCTTCCTTTGGTGGATATTTCTTGATAACATGTGCTAGTTGTTTGTATAACTTGTCCAACACAAAATAGTTTAGGGCATACCTTTGTAATTTCATCATCTCAACTCTATAACCTCCCACACAAATGTATGTGAAATGGGGAGACTAGATATATTAGCTTTTGTAGATGCTAACTAGTTTCTTTTATTCATCAGTTATCCTCTTGGCCAATGCACCCATTATTTCAAAGAAAAATATACTACTAAAGACATCATTTCCCGTTTTCTAATCTTCCACTACTCTTTCCTTTTGTAGGAGGGGATAATATTCATAGATTTTAACACTCTTAGACCATGGTTCATTGGGATACTAACCCACTCTTTGGTGTAGGGTAAGAAATTCATTACGTATAATTCTATATAAAAATCCTTGTTACCAAGGAGTTTCTCTTTTAGATGGTGCATGGCCTCAACTACTACTTCACCCCAATCTATATACTGGGTTCCTCCAAGACACCCTCTATGAAAAAGTACATCCATTATGTTAAATGTATACCTAAGAAGATCCATTTACTATGCACAATAACATCACCAAATTCCTCACATAAGTTTTCATTTTCTCTTGAATTAGAGGTTTTCAAAACCTAGAGCCACCGTTTTGAATTTTGAGTAATTAGTTCCTAGCTATGACTCTTATGTGTTTATATGCACTCTCACTAAACTTAAAAAATGAAAAGCAGAGGAGTAAACTCATAAAATTTCTCTCTTAGGCATTTTAAATATAAATAAAATTGTTCCCTCTCTATTTAAAATAAGATTCCTCTATCATATTTATGAATAAACTAACTAGTGAAGGGCACAAAATAGCAAGAGAAAATATGAGAAATTAAACTAGGCCACTCTCTACTATTTTAGTTATAAAAAAAAAATTTCCTTGTTTCTTAACCTTCCCTTATAATATTCTATGTAAAACTACTAGAGGGGTAGATCTCCTAATACTAGGCTTTCACAGACTATGGTAGTTATATTGTCAAAAATATGGAAAGTGGACTTCATAATCATAGTTTTTTGTTTAACTAGGAGACAAAATTTCTTTAAAAGCACAACTGTTTTAAATTATTGATAGGAAGAAAGTTTACAAGACTTGCCTCATGAGATATAAAAATTGTAATATTTGCACATGAAAAGTCAACGTTACCTTGACTACTTTACCTAAAATTAGCAACCATAATCACTTGATTCATTTAAGACATATTAATTATTCATTGTGAATGAAATATTGGAGATTAATTACATTATATGTTAGTTCTTTCTTGTGAAGTAAAATTTAATAGTGTCATGAAGATGAGTTCATAGTGACCTATTTTCTCTATGAGAAATGGTAATGGAAGGTAGAATAGTGGACAATGACACTTGTAACTGTTGGATACAATTGTTCAAATTGTGTGCTATCTTTGATGTCACACAAATGTCATATCAGTCATCAGATAGTGTCTACCAATCTCAGAAGGTCAGCAAGGCAAAGGACAATGTCTACTGAGCTCAGAAGGTTAGCAAGGCAAAGGACAGTGTCTACTGAGCTCAGAAGGTCAGCAAGGCAAAGGATAGTGTCTACCAAGCTCAGAAGGTCAACAAGGCAAAGAACAATGTCTACCAAGCTCAGAAGGTTAGCAAGGCAAAGGGCAGTGTCTACCGAGCTTAGAAGGTCAACAAGGCAAACGATAGTGCCTACCGAGCTTAGATGGTCAGCGAGGCAAAAGGACAGAATCTGCCAAGCTCACCTGGTCATCAAAGGAAATGTGACTGAAGCAATTCTTATGGAGCTCACTCGATCATCAAAGGAGATGTGACTGAAACAGTTCTTATCAAGCTCACTCAGTCATCAAAAGAAATGTGGTAGAAGTAATTCTTACTAAGCTCTCATGAAGGAATTAAGTTCTTACCGAGTAAACTCAACAGCTAAAGGATTTTACAAATATTGCAATGTTAACTGAGTCAAGAAGGTTAACTCAGGAAATTTCTTGTAGCAGTATTTACCAAGCAGGGTCGACCAGTAAAGGATTTCACTTTTTTATGAAATAATGTTTATTTTTTCAAAGTAATATTTGTAGCTGACTGATGTATGGTTTATTGGTAAATGTAACATGTAAATGGGCCAACTTGACAATCGGAATGATATAAGTAAGAGGTCAAGTCATGAATTCTAAGTGTGGAAAATGAAATTAATGTAATATGAAGATTGATTATTGTGGAAGCAAATTTGAAGGATGATCAAAGATCATTGAGGAGCAGCTAATCCATATTTGATCAAGGAGGATCTAATGATGCTAAATAGAGACCTATAACCAACAAATTTAGTTGCATCTTGTTTAGGTTAATTCATTGTTGCTTTCTAACCATTGTAGCAGTGATTTCAAATCTCTTAACAGAGTTGGTTTAACAACCATTTTGTAAATCCTCTAACAAGGTGACAGTTTAGTTGAATTGTTCTAAAGACCTCTAGCAAGGCCACTCCTAAAAAGGTGATTAAATCCTCTAATAAGGTCACACCTAACAGTGTGTATTGTAACCTTTAACAGGGTTGGCTCCTAACAGGGCTCACTTCAGAAGAGTGAAAAATTGGTGACTAGTTACTTGGTGGTTTTTCCCATATTGGGTTTCCACATTAAATCTGAAGTCTCTTGCGTTCATTTTTCTTTCAATTGCATGCATGTTTTCTTGAAGATAAGTAACAATTTAATTTACCAAGTTACAGCATTTTTGTTATGTTTACCAAGTATCAGTAGTAACTAGATCTTTAAGACATATAAGGGATCTGTGGATTAAATTTTGTAAGTAACTGATTCACCCCCCCTCTCAGTTACTCTACCTTTAATTCCAACAGTCGCATCTATGTTCTCCCATAGAAGTAACATTCCCATTGGTTTGGGGTAAACCCATGAAGGTACCATGTGTCCAAACTATATGCCTCTCCCTCTTAGCATCATGAGCCCAAAATTTTTCAAAAATACATCGACAAGTGTCTTGGCATGGACCCAACCCTAAGACATGTCTTCAAACATGCTAAGGATCATACATTAGGGTATTTTCTCATTTAGTTGTCACATGCCTTAGAAATCAAAATGTTCACCACCTTCTGCAGGGGAACAACAAGAAAAGTATGGCTCATGTAATGTACTATAACCTCAAGGAAAAGACCTTCAAAAGATATCCAATGTTCAAAGGAGAAGCTAGTAATGATTGTGACCTAGTGAGAATGGGAAAGAGAAACCAATAAAGTTTGCATAGCCTAGGATCACTTAGGAAAGCTATATCTAGTCCTTCAAACTGGGGAGGGAAACATATTGTAAAGGGATTCTAAGGAAAAATTTAGACTAAGAATAATTATTGTAATAAAAGGGGTTCCTCTCTACAAATTCCTTAAGATCAAGTAATCAAGTTTTGGAGTTTAGCAATGCAATCAATCATTCCTAAGGTCATTTTGTCTCTATTATAAATGTCATTGTCTTTATGAATGCGTTTTATGAAAACTCATACTTTAATGTGAAAATGTAGATAGTTTTTTATTAGACTATGCAGTTTTCTTTTCTAAGAATAGTTATTCTTGTATAACATATTATATGTTTAAGAGTTCTATCATCCAAAGGTCAATAATTGTTCCTAGGCTAGAGGGCTCCATTTTGTGCCTTAGTACCTTGTGCTATAATATCCTATGTGCTTGGTCAAAATTCTAGTGTATTTCCTTGGTTCATTGTAACCTCTCTATCTCATTTTCTCCACCTTTTACTCCATGAAGATTCAAATATAAAATCTCAAAAGTTTCTTAGTGAGGTACAAAAGAAGTTATCCCTTACTCATAAAAATTCCCATAGAGATGACTCATGCTCCTACAAGTGACTTTGGGAGTTTAAAAAAAAAAATTTGCACACGTAGTAGGACCCTAATATTCATGACTAAGTATCCAATACTATATTTAGATTTCATATGATTTGAGGCCTTTTTTCAAAGTACTAGGAAATTTGACCAATTTTAATGATTCATAGTAACTCATTGATTCAAAAATCTTTTTCACCTTTTGAAATATCACAACCTCTTATCTGTCACTCTCTAATGGAGATATCCTATAGGAAAACTCATTTTTCCTATCCTTGCCAAAAAAATGTAGAGTTTTTTCACCTTACCAATAGTATAAAGTTTCTTCACTTGCCCCAAGAACTTATATAACATTCAATGAGGGGATAGAACTAGACCACTTCTCTTCCTCCTAATCAACAACAAGAGTAGATTAGCTATAGATAAATTATGTGAAATCTTCAAGAGGATTTTTGGGTTATTGCGGAGGAGCGCACATGCACTCACCAATTGAAAGAACTCAAATCTTGAATTGTTTGAACTCTTCAAAATGCCAACTTCCTAGGATACCAACATGAGCAGCTCCTTGCTTCACAGGTGACTACTAAAGAAGAACAAACTAGGAAATTTCCTGAAGAAATCAAATCATGTCTTTGGGAACATGGACTATATATGGTCTATGGGAACATAAAAATAATTTTAGAGTTATTCGTAAAAATCAAGACATTTATATGGTGGAAGCCAGGGGGAAATTTTGGATGTATACTCTTGAGGAACCCTGTCAATCCCCATAAAGAGGAAAATAGGAGATGGATCCTAAGACATGCAGTTTATCAAGGGGAAATTCTAAGGGGGGTGATCACTTAGTCTACTCTGACTATATCTCCACAACATCTTATGTTCTAGAAGGATTTTTAAAGGAATAGGGGATGGAGGAGGGATTCTTCGAATTGTTTAAATCCATTTTCACATCAGTTAAATTAAACTGGGAGGAATCATATTCCAAGGGACTTGAGGACATCAAAGGAATAAAATATCCTCCATAGTAAAGAAGTAGCTAGGCTCTAGCTTTGTTGATTATCTTTATGTATAAGGATCTGTGGGCCTCATTAGAGGATGTCTCATTAAACACTTGGTCCTGGATCATAAATTTCCCCTCGTCGTGCTCCCCACAAAGGATGAAGGAAAATATAAAATGGAGGATGAACATCTTATACACACTTTTGAATAGAGATATTCAATCATTTTCACAATATTTTTCTTCCTTAACTTCAAAAGGGAATTCCACTAGTAGGGATTCTCTCTTTAAACATGCTTCTAGTTGGCTACCCAAAAGTATGTAAAATGTAAATGGATAGTTAGAAAATGAAGCTACTCTGGAAATATTGTAATGGATGTGCTTAGCATCTTTTCAATATAACACTTTGTACATGGTATAATAGGTTTCCTACTTTCCAAGAATTCCCTTCATGTACAAACACATGTTCCTTAAGAAGTTTTGATAATAACTAGTTTGTCCTAAGTTTTTTTTGCACATTTTTTTGAGGCTATCTATAGAGTGTATTTTTTTCCTACTAGTGGAATAATGATGGTACCTACAAGAGTCACTAGAATATAAAGTAAAATTTCATAGTGCTACAAAAATAAGTCCACAATGTTATGCTTCATCTGTGAGAAATGTTAGTGGAAGGGATAGCAATAGACAATGCCATTAATCACAATGGTGTGATCTTGCAAAATTAAAACTCTCATTTCTCTAAGGAAAACCCATGGAGGTTCTAAATTTCCATACCATTTTCCTCTCCCTCTCATTATCGTGGGCCTCATCTTATTCACACAAGGAATTGACAAGTGTCTTGGCATAGACCTAATGTCAAGATGCATCTTCACATGTGGTGATGAATGTGGATGAAAAAAAATTCTCCTTCAGTCTTTACACACCTCAAGATTTAAAATCCTTTCCACCTTTTTCATGGTAATAATGAGAAAATTATGGCCTATGTGATATACTACCACCTCAAGAAAAGAGGCCTTCAACATATGCCCAACATTCAGAGGAGAAGTAGGGGATAATTGTAAACTTACAAGCACAAGAAAGACTGACCAAAACCTTTTGTGCCACCTATGAACACCAAGGATAAACTACATCTAGGCCTTCAAAATAGGAGTTGAAGGAATTTCCATATTGGAATTATTTATTGTAATCATGAGGATTCCTCTCTATGAATGCCTTAAGATTGTAATACATTATTGTGGCTTATTAATATAATCAATTACACCTAAGTTAGCCTTTGGTCAAAATATCATTCTCTTTAACAATATCTACTATGAAAAATCAGGCTTTAATTCACCCATGTAGATAACTATTTATTAGACTATGCACTCTACTTTTCCAATAATGGTTATTTTTATTTCATGTTTTATGTTTAAGTGTTCTATCCTCTAGAGGTCAGTAATTGTACCTAGACTAGAGGGATCCATTTTTTCCTCAATACCTTTTAGTGAGGTAGTTTACGTGTTTGGTCATAAGTTTGACATATCACGTTGGTTTTTTTCCATAACCTCTTTGTCCCCTTTTCTCACCTTTTTAATCCTCAAATAGTGAGCTTCTAAAATCCTGCAAGTCGCTTGGTCAGGCACAAAATAACTATTCCCCCACTTGTTAGGATTCTCATAGAGACTAATATCACTCCCGTGGGATATTTTGGGAGTAAAAAATACTTATGTATAATCATGTGACAACTTTGTAGCATGAAAATATATTACCCATAACATCATGACATAACCTCACCCTTAAATGATTACATTTTGTCTTTGCAAGATCATCATCTTATAATTACTTCAAATATCATGCATATATTTTTTCCTACATGAGGCTACCTCTAATAAACACATCCTTAATATTACCCCCTTCAAATATTATGTACCACCTCAATTACTAAATGAACTGATTGAAACCTTGAAAAAATAGTTCATTAAGTTTATACTCTCCTCCATGAGTGTGAATATTTTAAAACAAGAGAAAAAAAAAACCCCATGGTAGTTCAATGAATTTAATGAACCTTGGGTGAAAGTGACTTTATAGATACATTGGGTTAAATGGGGTACAAAGTCTTGTCTCTTTCATAATTGACAATTTTGAAAAGGATGACAAGAAGTTAAATGAGATTTTGAAATACATGAGTTTCATGAACTTCGTGAACCACATAGAACCCATTTTTGAAACAAATGAACAATGATGAACTTCTTTGGATCTGTTGAACCATGATGAACTCCTAAGGAGAAGACTCTATTTTTAAAGAACTTGAGGTCAATTTTTTCTAAGATGAAGGTGTAATGCAAAGAATGATAGCAAATAGGAAGATAGTAATGAGTTTACGTAATTAAATAAATCTAAATAAATATATAGTGAAATAGGATAAATATGTATACTTATTGAAATTAACTATATGGTAAATTGAATGGTTAACAAAATTGGCAAGCAAAGAAGATTGCAAAAAAAGAAAAAAAATTGATCCTTTTGAATGAAGATATACAAAAAAGAGGTCAAAGTTGGCAACCTAAAAAGTTAGGGATTTCGATGAATTTCACAAAACCTCCATTACGGGCAGCCCAAAACCCTAGCAAGATACAACATAAGGTGAGGAAAAGTCCCAATCTCCACCCATCCCTCGATAAAGACCCTACAAATTTTAACTACATTGTTAAAATGATGAATCCATTTTCAATCTTAGATGAGACATGTGGGTTAGAACTACATGATAAGCAGTGAAACAATCACAAATCTAGGTCCATCTCAATAGTGAATCAGGCTAATAGTGTTGGAAGGATAGGGTGTCATATATTATCAATATCAAATGATGATTTCAGCGGTCAAGCTAAACAACACTCAAATCAGGTCTCTTCGCACCATTTTTTCCAAGTTTGAAACCAAACTAGTAAACCTATGGTTAAACCCCTTATTGTGGATATTGATTTCTCCAATTTCTAGGGCCTGTATAATTCCCGCCCTGTTATCCTTTCCAAATTAATCCTAGACAAAAAAATCCACTTTTTCAATCTCACTAAATATGAAAACCTCAAAAAAAATTCATTATATGCTCAGCAGATAGATTTTCTAGCTAATTCCTATGTGGATCTCATGTTTCTCCATAAGAGTCACCATGGGAAAATTGAGAACACAAGTATCATTCCTTCTCCTTCTACTCCAAAAATTTATATTCCCCCTCATTGAAGGATTTTAGTCTCCAAATCTTCTTCTCATCCTATTACCCTTCCCCTTTCATCTATAAGCCCTAATCCAATCAAATCTAAAGAAAAGGTCCTTATTATTAATAATCAAGATAGCAAAAATTGATGGCAGGAGTGCCTAAACTATACAAACTAAACTTCCATAAATGTGAAGGTAAAGTTTCAAAAATTATTAGAATAGATGATGAGAGAAAATCCATCTTCAAAAAGATGCAACCTAGTATAGATCTTGTTGCTACCTTCTCCATGCTGAACATAAGAAATCAAAGAATCAATCAAAGGGAATCCATACTTGAGCATGGCAGTCAGAAGGGTTCTTAGGACACAAAAGGGAAAGTAGATTTAGAAATAGAGATTGGAGTAGTAAAAAAATGTAACACAACTAAGTCAAGTCCCTCTAGAAAGGACAACAACAGTCCACCACGCACCTTTGAGGAAGATTAGAAGAAAGTACTAAACCCAACACAAGAGGATAAAAAGGAAAAATCTCAAAACATGGAAATGGAAAATATCCCAATATCAATTAAGATTAAAGGATCTATTGAATTTTTAGACATGAAGGATTCTAGAGCTATCAGTCCTAACTTGAAAATCTAGCCTATGCAAGATGACCTGAGTCACAAAGATCTCAGCAGAGTAATAAATGAAACTACTCAAGATATGGCTAACATAAGGAGGTAGAGTATAGTGATCAGCAACAAAAAGTTTTTAAAAAGATCAAAGAAAGAAAAGAAGGGAAAGAATCCAAAATTATTTAATGGAGAAAGAAAATTATCAAAAATTAAGCCAAGGATCCAGGATAAAAAGTCCCTGGGTAACATGATTAGCAATATAGAAGAGATTGATAATATCCAACTATTTTCTACTGAAATCCTAGATTATGAAAAGAATAAATACACAGAAGATAAATTGGGGACCCCATAGAAACAGCTAGAAAAAACTATGAGGGAAACTAGAATCTCCAACAAGGCAATAAATTTGTTCACCAAATTTTGGCAGATACCTCCCACAAGGAAAGAATCTCCAGATCACAACCTCAATGAGAAAAAGGCAAAGGAAAATGAATAGAGTAAGAGAAAAGGAACCTTAATACAATATTTTTAGGACTAATTAGAATAAGGATATGGAAAGTGATGAAGAGTGGGAGATGGTAATGTTACATGAGACGAAGAAGGAAAACTTGGAACTTTTATCTGATGAATTGATCCAAGTATTTGATTATGAGAATTTAGAGAAGAGCAGCAAATCATAGAAAGAGGACCTTATGTAGTGAGTATTAAAACTAGGTGGAGACAACTACACTTTTGAAGACTTAAAAAGAGATTTTCTATCATTTGAGGATGAATAAAAGAATAGTATAACCATTTAGAGATCAAAACATAAAGCAATTACAACATAGGGTGATGGTTCTGATGAGGTTAGCTATATCAAGAATTCTTTGATAGACGATAGATTTTTAAAGGATCAGCCTATTATGGTAGAAAAAATAATGCAAGAACTAATTAATGAAGATAAAGATGAAATAGAAGGTAAACAATTTAAAATTTCTTTAAACACCCATGAAAACATAGATCAGTTGGGTATTTTGATGAACCAAGAAGGAATAAACTCATCCAATTATGGTAAAGTTAAAGCTAAAAGAGGAAGGAAATCTCTTAAGGAACTTAGAGAAGCTGATGGGCAAGCAAAAGAGTAGTAAAAGATCTGTTATTTACTTAATCCAGAGAAGAGGAATATCCTTCCCAAGGTAGTATGAAGATCATGACTTGGAATGCTAGGGGCCTAAATGCCCCTAGTAAGAAACACTTGTTAAAATAGAATCTAAAACAATTTGAATCTGAAATTATCATTTTACAAGAAACAAAATTGAATAAAGGAGTTAAGCTAGAAAAGAAATTGTGTAGTTGGAACAGTTACCTACATGAATCTAGAGGAGCCTCAAGAGGTTTAGGTATGATCTAGAACCCTAGGAAAGTTGCTTTAAATATTCTAAGTTCAAATAGTTCATGGTTGAGTAGTAGAGTCAAAAGCATTAAAACTAACTTATAGATCATCCTAGTTAATATTTATGGTCCAACCTCTAACATAGATAAAAAAAAAATGGCTATGGGATGAAATTAGTATATTTATTAATAATTACAACAATGAACTCATTCTTCTCAGAGGTGATTTTAGTATTATTTTAATTGTAGATGAGAAATTTGGAGGCATCCAACAAACTTCCCAAGCAACTAAGGAATTTAAGAATTGGTCGGATCTTAACAACTTGATAGATACTCCGCTTAACAATGGGAAGTACACGTGGAACAATAAAAGGAAAGATTTTTCTTATATAACTGAGAAATTGGATAGATTTTTTCTCAAAGGAGAATTAAGCAAATTAAAATCTGAGAGCCAATCCTTAGTTCTTCCAATAACAGGATCAAATCACTATCTGGTTCATATTGAATTTTCTAAACCTAATAAACTAGTTAGAAATCCATTTAATTGTGAAAAAATGTGGTTTTTAGACAAAAAAATTTATGGACCTTATTAGAGAATGGTGGACTCAAGGGAATTTTAAAGGCTCTAAAAATGTATATTTTTGTCTCTAAAATGAAAATGATTAAAGAAAAGATAATTAAGTGGAACAATGAACATTTCAATAATATATTTAATGAAAGAATAGATATTGAAGAAAGATTAAAAGAATTAAACATAGAAGTAATTAAAAAGGGGATGAATAATGATAGCTACAACCTAGAAAAAGAATTACTTGCCAAGCAAGAATTCATCATGGCCAAAGAAGAAGTCTTTTGGAGACAAAAGCCAAGAGAAAAATGGCTAAAAGAAGGAGACTGAAATGCAAAATTCTTTCATAATAGCACCCTATATAATAGAGAAAAATAATAAAAATCAAGGACCCATTGGCCACCACCTTAGATAATCTTGATAAAATAGCTAAGATTTTTGTGAGTTGCTTTCATAATATATTAAATAATTATGACTGCTTGAGTATGGTAGCACAAACAAAAATGCTTGAAACCATACCTAGAGTTGTCTCTCCAGAAGATAATAAAGTATTTAATAGCCCTATTTCCCTAGAAGAAGTTAGACTTGTGGTATTCAATATGAACCCAAACAAATCTCCAGGTCCAAATGGATTCCAAGCTTTCTTCTACCAAAAATATTGGGACATTATTGGTTTTGACTTGTAGAAAGCCATTTAAGCATCAAGGAATGGTGGTTCAATTTTATCTAAAATTAATAACACATTTCTCACCTTGATACCCAAAAAAGATGATCCTAAAAAACTAGAATAATTTAGACCTATAGCCCTTTGTAACACCATTTATAAAATACTATCTAAAATTATTGTGAACTATCTTAAACCAATTCTCCCCAAGATTATATCAAAGTGTTCCAAGCAGATCAATTCTAGATGGCATACTCATGATCCAAGAAACTCTACACTCAGCCAACAAGAATAAATTGGCAAGCATTTTAATGAAATTGGACATCCAAAAAGCTTATGACATGGTTGATTGGAGGTTTCTATTCAAAATCTTAGAAGCCTTTGGACTCTTGCTCCAATGGATTATTTTCATCTATCAATGTATCTCCACAACCAAGATCTTAGTCCTTATTAATGGAACCCCCAAAGGCTTCTTTGATACTTCAAGAGGTATAAGACAAGGATATCTGTTATCTCCATTCCTGTATATTATTATGGCAAAAGCTTTTGGAAGAGCATTAACCAAAGCCCACATAGAAGGGAAAATAAATGAAATTATAGAAATTGAAAATGTTCCTAATATTACCCATCAATAGTATGTAGATGACACCATCCTACCAAGTGTAAGCTCAACATACCAATAAGAAATTCAAGGAAAATTTTAGAAGTTTTCTCTGGAAAGATTTGACTGATTCTAAGAAACTAGCCCTCATTAAATGGAACAGCATATGTAAACCTAAGGAGCTAGGAGGTTTAGGAATAAAAAACTTAAGCTGGCAGAATGAAGCACTTGGAGCTAAACTCACTTGGCATCTTTTTGTAGAAAGAGAACACAAATGGGCTAAAATCATGTATAATAAATACCTTAATGCAGCTGACCCCTATTCCATTTTTAGAATGAGGTCCCTCCCTAAAGGATACGAAAGCTGGAACTCTATAGTTAAAAGTTGAGCCCTCATTAGTAAATATCTTACATGGGATGTTGGAAAAGGGGTTGAGGCTTTATTCTAGGAAGATTCTTGGGATGGGTACCCCCCAATAGATAGTATGGGGATCCCAGTAAGTTTTAAAGAGCAATCAGTTAAAATCTAGGGGCTGCAAGGTTAGTGATTATAAAAACAAAATATGTATTGATGGAATCACAAGATGGGAATGGAAATCAATGGAGAGTATAGATATATATACAACAATAAAAAAGGCATTCACAAAACTAATTTGAAATAGGAAAATCAAGCAACTAGAAAAAAACAACAAACTCATCTAGGCTACAGCAAAAGATGGTAGGTATTGTGTAAAAAATGGATACAGAGCTATCACTCTATCCCAAGAATGGGAAGAAGTAGATACTCTTCTTAATCTATGTTGGGACTCATCCTATCTACCAAAGGCAGAATTATTCTTATGGATGGCATCTCAAAATAAGATCTTAATAGGCAACTAACTATGTAAGTTAGGGGTTGAGGGTCCATCGAGATGTGTTCTCTGTAGGAAAGATAGTGAAGATACTAATCACATTCTATATAAATGCTCATATACACAACTCTGTTGGGAATGGCTCAAACAAATTTTGGGTTGGACTACTCCCATGCCAATATCCCTTATGGAATTCCTCAAGGGATGGCCAATAGAGATTAGAAAAGGGATGTATAGTAAAATTTGGAATATCTACCCATCTATCCTTATGTGGGAGATATGGAAAGAAAGGAACAAAAGAAATTTTTTGTAATCAAGATATGTAGTTAGATGAGATTCTTAATAAAATTGAAATGTGTATAGTGGAGACCTTAAATTCTCATCTAAGGAAAACCTAGAAAGAGGAAGGATCAATTTTGAGTTATGATGGATTAATGAAAAAAAAGATAGAAAAATCTAATCAACCCTCTGCTTATTTATAAAAAGAAGAATAAAGAAGCAAGGGGGAACTATAGATGGACCCCACCACGTTGGGGTGGACCAAGTTATATATTGATAGGGCCTCAAGAGGCAACCCCGACACTACTAGAGTCAGATGTATAATTAATAATGCATATGGAAAGTGGATTGCTAGAAGGGATAAACCCCCAACTAACAACCTCGTAGAACTAGAAGTGCTTCAAGAAGGTCTCCAAATTTTCTTAGATTTAGGTTTATCAAATATTATTATTGAAGGTGATTATTAGATTATTCTTAATGCCATTAGGAAAAGATCTATGCCAAAATAGGTCCTAAATTCAAAACTAGAAGAAGTTCTTAATATTCTAGATCATTTCTCAAATACTCAGATCCGCCATATTTTTTGGGAAGGTAACAAAAAGGAAAATCAGCTGGCTAATAAGGGTGTTGATGGAAAAGATTTTTTAATCTTTAATGATTAATAGTTTTTACAAGAACCTTGGGTTCATAAGTATAGCTTTTAATACTTAAGAAAATTAATCGGTAACAAATAGCAATTCCATATATAACCAGACATTTCTACTAAATTCACCTAGCAGAACAATTCTGGTTATTAGGACTCAAATCAATTACATATTTATCTCTAGTTTTATCCCCTTAGCTTAGGTTAATGAGCTAAATAACACTTATATATATGTGTGTGTGTGTGTGTGTGTGTGTGTGTGTGTGTGTGTGTGTGTGTGTGTGTGTGTGTGTGTGTGTGTGTGTGTGTGTGTGTGTGTGTGTGTGTGTGTGTCTGTGTCTGTGTGCAATAATCATAGGGGTAGATGGAGAACTAACAGTAAGGTTCATAAAACATATAGATTTATAAACATAGTCTAATATTAGAACATAGAAGGTATTCTTAAATGTAATGCAATATATCATCATCCTCACCTAGGTGGTAGGATTTGATATTTATTAAAAGAGATATTAGATAGAGTCTAGCCAAGTATTAAGAGGGTACAAATCATTTCTAGGTGTGTTGTTATTTTTTCATCCTTACAGCTCACTCTATAATTGGCTTCCCCTTTTTTCACATCATATAAGGAAACTAGATCTATTAAGTATCATCAAGATCCAACGTCATGTGATGGCATCAACTATTGAGGATAGCTATCTAGGTTTTTCTAGATCCTTTGCTTGTAGATTATTAATACCCTATTTAAACTTAGTAATTTCTTCATCTCTATCAGTCTAAGCTAGTTTAAACCCTAAAATGTATACCAACATCTATTTATTCCATGTTTCAGAGGTGTGGACTATGGCATTCTGAGGAAATGTGAAACCAAAAAGATGGAATTGACTGCTCAAACCAATAGATGATATGATGAGGATTATGGTGAGTCATGCCATTGGAGAAGGCACTTTCAACAATGAATTCTCCTAGTGGACTAATAGTGACATAATAGGGACATTCATGTGTTGTCTAGCTAGAGCCAAGGCACAAAAGTGGGCATTATTAAAACTTTGCATTAATGTTTTTGACCCAGTTTGGCATGTGGGACTGGAAGAAGCTATAAGGAGCATTGATGAGAAACTAAGGATTCCTCTTCCAAAAATGTATATGGCGCACCCACCTGGTAGTTTTGATTTGGTCATTTTTATTAGGAAGATGACCCTAGACATTTAAGAGAATGTGGCCTTTCACAAGGAATGGTTGAAAATGGAGGCTAGCATACAATTCCTCCTTCGATGGAGAGGGATTATAGAAGACAACAACAAGGTTTGGATTAAAAATTATCTCGGCATCTTCAAGTCATACATCCACTTGGGTGTGGATCTCAACAATCTAGAGGAACTAAAATTCTACACCCCAAACATGGAGAAATCAAGTAGGGAGAAGAGTACTTTTAAATTCCTGCCAAATTTCCAGACAAAGAATCCCAAGGACATCTTAGAGATTATCATGGTATATTAGAAATAGGAGTTGGATTTGGAGGACTTTATCACACTGGTGTTGTCTAGTTTCTTTTTGTGTGTATTCCAAAAGTTTGTTTGGGGGTTTCCCTATTTTATCTCCCCTCCCTTGCTTTTAGCCCTTCATGCCAGTTTTCCCACTTTAGTCTTTGTTCCCTCCTTCTTAGCCTTGTTGGCTATGTTTGTAGTTTTTTAGGTCGTATATGTCATTATCTATTATCCTATATGTAACTAAGTTTCTTTTTCTTAATCAAGATAATATATAGTAAATCTTGATTTTAAGCTTTGAAATTTCTAAAGATTTATGTTAGGATAGTACATATAGGTTGTTATGCATAGTATCCTGGTCACTGCTTTAGAAGATGGTCTATAAGTATGGTTGTATATATTAGTTTGAGCACTCTCTTCTCCAAAGACATCTATATGTAAATCTTACTTCATAAATATTTATGAATTACATCTATATCAGTTTCCTATGATTATCTATTGCATTTTAGCTTCTCTGAATGGTCTTGCTTGTTAGGAATGAAATAATACTCTAATAAAATATGACAATTTAAGTAATGTCCTATTCATTCTATTTTAAGCTATGAAAAAAGAAGTGTTTAAGTAAATCTTGTTCATAAACTAAATATGGAAGCAAACTATCTAGATGTGAAATACCTAACTCATTCTAGCTTAGTGAAATAGAATAATGCTCAAAGCAATTCGCAGAGACAACTCTAATAAGAAAAAAATTAGAATATGTTATTAAAAGAGGACAATAAAGTAAATAGTAAGGTAAAGATCTAATTTATGCATAAAAATTCTGATTAACAAAATTTAACTTAATCTCAAATAAATTAGGACCTCTAGATATAGGCTTAACTAAGCAGGATTTAGATCTTGACAATGTATTTTATATAGATTAAAGTATGTTAAGGTCAAGCATGTATTGTTAGTGATTATTAGGGTAGAATCCAGAGAAATCATCCTATAATTTTGTTTGCCTCCAATTTTGAGTAAGCATAGTATTTCAAGAATACTCGGCTGGGAATCCAAGGATCTCTTAATCAAAGGTTTTTTAACTAATAGTACTAATGCTCATTTTAAGTTATATTATTGATTAGTAGGTTTGTAGGCTTTATTACTCTATGCAGAGCTAAACAAGAAGTGTCTTCAAAGTAGACAAAGATCTAGTCATATATGTCACGTGCTCCTCGAGCAAGATCCAGCAAATATCAATATAGAGATAACTAAAGATTACAAAATTGTCAAAAAGGATTCTATTATTTCTTTGTTTCTAATGATTTTGAATATTGTTAACGGGGTTATACCCCTTTTAATAATGTAATAAATAGGACTTCGGTCTCGAGCAAGACTAGAGGATTTCTTCTCCATTCTTTCCCACCAGTGCCTATTTGAATGGTGATATTCTATTGTTAACTATTATTAATTTTATTATAATCAAGGCTTTGACTGTTTACTGATATATAAAAAACTCTATGGTAAACTGGGGGAATATTAATTTAATTTAATTTAATTAATAAAGGTGCCAAGAGATAGTTTTAGACATTTACAATATCCAATGGTACAAAATAGTGGAATACATCTATGAATTCTATAGATCATGTGCATATGATAAAATTATGTTTAGTAGTACTTTATTGTTATACTATTAGGTCTAGAAGTAAGGAATTTTGTATTAGAAATATACAATTGAAATTTCAATATTAGAGATAAATATTTGAAGATTATTGTTTCTTTGTTGCATTTTTTTAAAGGTTTCTACTCTTAAAATAAAATATGATGATGTACATACATAAATGCAAATATGATTTGAATTATATTTCAGTTGTGGTATTGTTGGTGTTTCTTAGTATCTAAAAATTATTCCTAGTGATTTAACAATTATGTTACCAATTGATGTTGTTATTATTAGTGTGTGCTTTGGTCAAAAAATATGTTGTAGTGGATTTTTTTATGGTCACTTGGAAATTGATATTGAATTTAACATGGAGTATGTCTCTCGCTATAGCATCTAGATGTATCGATACAATAGTAAATTAATGTGCTTCTTTGGGAAGTGTGATGTTATGTTTGTGTGATGATTATGAATTTTTTTATGCTAGTTGCAATCTAGTATTGGGAAATTTATAATGTTTTTTCAGTCCCCCCTCTCTCCTAGAGTGGATCATGTTTCATGTTTTTAGTTAGGGTATTGCATTAGTGATTATCTCTCATCTAGATGGTTTCATATTATCTCTAACCTATGTTCATGTCTAGATGCTCTTTGCATAAACCTTTTTGTATTTTTGTATTCACAAGACTAAATTTTAATGTGTTTAGAATTTACTTTTGCAATGGTTGACCTTGTTTTAATTTTAATGACCTGTATTTATATAAGTACATTGTGTGATTTGGAAAAATGAAAGAGTATTTTAAACAATAAAGTGAAGATCTATATAAAAAAATTCAAAGAGAAGAATTCAATTTATGAGGAAGAAAAGGAAAAAATAGGGTGTTTCAAAAGTTGACATAGTTGTGTAGATCAGGTGCATTATTAGGAGAATTTATCTTTATCTATTATGAAGAGGAATGTGTATTTTTTCCTCAAGATGATGAATCCTATGTTTACAAGCTTCTTATTTGTATCTTTCTACTTCATAAATGAGACTCTATTTAAAAGTCCAGAGTAGTAAGCTCTAATCTATTTTTAGTATTGGCAGTGAGTCTTTAGTTGCAAAACTGGAGTAGTGAGATCCTAGTATCTTTATAATCAAAATGTATATGAGTGATTTATCTTTGTAGAATGTTCTCACTATAGATTTTACCAGTTTGAGTTTTCGATTTATAAAAATATTGGATTTTGTGTGTTATTATTTTAATTCATTACTTAATAATTTGTGTGGTAGATAACATTCATAGCTGATTTTCTATCTAAGACTTTTGTTGATTTCAGTTCACCCCCTCTCAACATTTGGTTTGAGTCCAAAAGAGAATTATAAGTATTCCATTAATTCTCATGATAGATGGGTTCTTGTGATATATTACTCATGAAATATGGGCTAATGAGTTTGACTCAAAAACTAACTTAAATCCTAATAGCAACATCACAATAATGAAAAAATCTAAAAGAAATTAAAATATACGACAACCATTCTTGGACACAAAGATGTTTTTAGGATAATCAAAGTGTTATGTACTTAACACAATCAAGAATTAATTGATAATCTACCTTGGTAGCTTGTGGTCGTGTGATCATAAAACTATTTTGTGTCTTCATTAAACATGATCGTGGTCAACGAGTTGTCTTATATAGGATTTGTCATTCCTAAAACTAAATAGTTCTATCATTTATCAAACCTATCATATCACTCACATAAAATATGACAAGAATCATTTATGCATGAAATAATGACGAATATTGTTTTGATTAGTTTTATTTCCTTCCTTATTTTTTCTTCAATATCCTTTAGTTTCTTTTAGATGTCTTTGACTGCAAATCTTATCTCTAGGATGTCATTGACTAGAGAGATACTGATGGGGTATGTTCACTTGGATTTTTTTGTGTAGATTACTCCTCACTAACATGTTAATTTATCTAAAAACATGAAGGATGTGTATGTATCACATGTGAGCATGGGTATTCCTTTACTATATGATTTGTCTTCCTCCACACAATTTCCATGTTAATTCATCTGGATCTACTCCATGTCAAGATGAGCTCATTATTTTAACATGATAATCTTAATGATGATTTAGCACATAAAAAATCACAAGAATTCCTAACACTTTTTTTGTGTCTCTCTCATTATTTTGCATATCTCTTTTATTGTCCTTCTATCATACCCTTATTTCTTAAGATCGTAGTCTCCAACTTGATACATGTGGATCTTATTAATATCAAATCACCCAGCTTATCAACCAACATCAACCTTAGCTTACAACCTACAATCAATCAAATCCTTATAAATCAATCCTAATGTACACATTCAACTATGAACTAGCTTTCATTTATCCTTATCAATTATTAACTAGCCTTATCAACTCAATTGGTTATTAACTAGCCCAAGTATCTTAATTAACTGGATCAATTTAGCTATCCTAATTATTTCAAATAAATGGTCAATTATAGTTATCAACATCTTATAATTCTCCTAGAGAATTATCCTCATGTTTTATGCAACTTTATTAGTTAGGCAACATCTTCACATTTTTCCTATGATCTACTAAGAGATTGTCCTTTCTAGGTATATTGCATAATCTCTTGAGGCGGTATACCTTATCAATCATTATCTAATCACATTAGGGCATGTATCAACAAGTGAAAAAAAATCTTTGAAACAATGTGGCATGCTACATTATTGCAAAGAGGAGAAGAAGTAAACACATAGAAATAGTATCAGCAAAATTTATCTATTAATTGAATGAATATTATTATTTATCTAATAAATTCATGAACCTCTTATACTATTATTTTAATAGATATTCTTATAAAAAATATTTAAGTAATTCATGAGCCCTTTCTATCTAAAAAACTAAATAAAATCCTATTCATTAACGAACACATTTTTTGCATTTCCTAGCTCTCCTATTTATAAAAAAAATACTTTTTTTATTTTACAAATTCATAAATCCTCTTATTTTCATATATAGCCAATCATTGTCAATCACATGAATCAGCTCCCAAATTTTGAGTTTGTAACACTTAGCACTTGTCTTTTCATTTGCCTCTTATGACCAAAGTCAACACCTTTCCTACCTAATAGTCAATCCTAGCCACTCATTCTCCCATTGACTCTTAATCTCCTTCACTCTTACCAAAACCCTACCTACTTTTTAATCTTGTTCTCTCTCCTAGAACCTCTTAATTTTAACTATCAATTTTCATGAGGATTCTATAAAAGATATTTTCTCCTCACTTTGTTGTCTTATCAACTTCATGAGTATACTGAATTCTAATGGATTTTGTGATCTTGAGCTATATTGTGCACTTGTGATCTTGAGCCCTTAAAGATATTGCCTTGCATATTAGCATCTTTGATATTTCTTTTTCATAATTATCATTATCTTATATTTATACCCAAGTGCTACATCCTTTATCACTTGTTTATTAATCAACCACCTTCATTCTATGTAACTTCATGTTTTGTGCTACAAAAATGAAAGTACCCACTTTTTATCCACACAAGATCTTAAAATATTTCATGGAGGCATTGGTGTTGTTTGATGTTACTCTAAATTTCTTTATGATTTTGGGAAGAAGTCTTCATATAATTTATCTTGATTATGATTCAACTAAAATATATTTTCATTTGTTATATGCATTGTCAATTTCAATCATTACCATTCATTTATATGCATGCATGCATGTATATATGTATACACCCCATCCTTCCCAAAAAAATTAGTAGTGTTAGCATTGGTGTAAGATTGATTATATAATAGTTGAACTTCAAAACTTCCTTCCACCTCAATAAAACATCAAGACTAAGATAATAATAACAAGAAAGATAAAAAATGGCAATAGATGGTGAAATTTTAAAATTATAATGTGTTGTCATACTTATGATATTTTCTAAGAAATTAATATAAATATATTTAATATTTGAAAATAATATTTAATATTATTTAAAATAAAATTTAAATTACAATATCATTTTAGATTAAAAAATAAAAAATAAATCAACAATTTTTTTTTATAAAGTTACTAAAGAAAAATAGTATAACAATATTCCTAAATAATATACTAAAACACTATGTCTAACTTAACAACTTACTTGGCTCTCCAACAATAATATTCTTTATTTAATATTTTTAATTGCTCTTTTAAAGCCTTTCCATGTTGATTGAGTGCAAATTGCAAAGTGAATATGGTGGAATCTGTGAGACATTGAATGTTATGATATTTGGTCACCCCGCCTTTTATTCTTTTGTACAAGTTAAAATTGCATTATGTACTCATTTTTTCTCACTATCCAACACAAGCATTTCAAAACAAGGTAACTTAAGAGTTAGCAAATGAGAATTTGTTTGGAATCGATTCTTATATTTCATTGATATCAATCTTTTTCAATGCACACACACAATTCATTAGCCTTATGAATAGGGAAGTTCAATCTATACTTGTGAAAAATAAAAGTATATTCAACACTCTTGATTTCCAACATAACTCCTTTTAGGAACATATGTATAAAAATATATGGTATGTAGTTACAAAAAATAGAAAAAATAATCTAAATAAAATTTATATGAAAAATAAAAATGAAATATTATAATCAATAGATATCTAAAATAAAAATTAATTTTATTAATCTTACAAATAAAAAGATTGAGTTCTTGAAATCATGGAAAAGTCAAATACACTCCAATCACTCATAAAAAGAATCAAAACTTCATCAGAAAGAAATAGTGTATATTGGGACATAACAAGTCACATCAACTTGTAAAGACAATGTATCTTGCATTAAACTTCATTCTTTGGGCTCAACAATTCATGGGGGTTTTTGTGGTTAAAACCCTGTGATGCCATTATATAGACGTCTCCTCCTTCACAATCTTCCAATTTTGATTTGATATTGTAACAAGATATTTTGCAATCAACATAAGGAGAGTTAGTGAATAATAGCGAGGGGCATTCATTGAATGATGGTGAATTCAAGAGAGAGAAACAAGAATGGCAGATGCGCACTTGATATTTATTTATTATTATGGCTTTGGCTGTTTCTAAGGGATTCCAGTAGCAAATTGTTATTCTTATTGTTTTTAACATAAGACTTTTAGGAACGACATCTCTACACGTTTTAGGTGCTTCATTATTGGTGGTGGTAAGGCTTGGAAATCGTTGATCATATTTATATGTCATGAAAATAACTACTGATTTTGATGTTCAACTACTTAACTCACAAAATGAATTGTTAGAAAAATTGTTCAAGTATATTCTAGCTTTTTTTAATAATTTTATTCAAATTTGAGATTGTTTAAGAGAATAATTATTAAGAAATCTATTTATAAATCTTAATATAAAAGTAAAATATTATAATTATTTTATAACAGAAATATTGAAGTTAGATAATTTGTTGTAGTTTTAAATTTGATGAAGCTTTTCATATTATTTATCAAATATAGTTTTATGAATAGTTTCTATCTTAATTTTCTATAATTGAAAGAAAATAGTGTATATAAAGCATATAGTAGTGATAAAGTAACTACAAAATTAGAATTGATCTTCTAAAAACTAATCGAACAAAGTTTAAGTACAAATCAGATAGAGCCCACTTCATACATGTGTAACCTCCAAGGAAAATGTCTTATAGTCATATATACATTAAGTTAATGGCTACAAAAGAAAAAATATAAAGTAGACATAAAATCATATAACACAAAGCTAAAGTAATTGGTACTAAGACCATTCACATATAGAAATTATATGACAAAACCTATAAGAAACACTGACAAAATAGCATCATATCTAAATGTTGCTTCTCAATTTGATTGAGTGTTTTTGCTTCACACAATTGAACCCAGAAATAAAATTTCTAGATATCTTATGAATTGTAGAAATATATTCACTCTTAAAATATCAATATCATTTCTTCCAACTAATTTCAATATTTCTCCACATGAAAAGATCCCTCTATGTTGAGCTCTTCATAAACCTCAATTCCTTATCAATATCAAAATGTATTAATCAAAACCATCTCAATGTGAGACTACTCCAATGATTCACTTTTTCTCATTGCTCCCATAAAATGAAGAAAATTAAAAATGTCATTTCACAAAAATAAAGTGTTAACCGATGTGTGAAAGGTAAGCAGTGAGATAAGGAAAGGACATGAGTTCATCCTAGCCACGAGTGGGAAAATTAAGAGTATGACAAAAGAAAGACTAGTGTAGACAAGTGGTATTCACAATATTACTTAGAAAATTAAGGCTAAGTACAAGTTTACAGCAAGGAAGGAGCCAACATTGGTAAACAAAAAGACAGGATGAAGATATTGGTAGTCTCATATATAGGTTAAAGGGAAGTCATTGAGGTTAGTAGATAGAAACAAGAAACTTGTGATTGGAGACATCACTAAGTGAAATTGATCTAACAGCTCAAAGCATGGTGGAGGATCTTCTCACATCAATTTTGAATGAGAAGATAGGTCAGAGAATTCAAGTTTTAAATTCCTCCTAGAAAGCAGACAAGGGTGATAAGAAACATGTGACTTTCCATAATGGAAAAGTATGCCTAACACACATTATCTATGGAAATAGTGTAGGATGGAGAAAAGTAAACATGTACGACAAAAGAAGTTGAATTCAAATTTTGAATTCATGACTTAGGTTTTGAGGATGAGAAAACAAGGAATGTATGTAGTCATTCATTTCTATATGAACAAGTTTGGATTGCATATTGTGGAGTTGGAATGTCATTGTGTTAGGTTGAGTGAAATCACTAGTGAAAAGGTGAAAGAAGAAGGTGAAGATAGTTTAGAATTCAAGTGTGTTTAGTAGAGCCAATGAGCCAATAACATGGAGTGCATAAGTGATAAAGTCAAGAGGAGCCAAGAATAGAAGAGAATGAGTTTGAGTTGCAAAGTTGAAGGATTATAGAGCAAGTTGCAGGCAAGTCCATGAGCATACAACTAATATGAATCAAGCTAAGTCAAGTAGTTGTTTATCATAGGTGAACCATTATATTGCTCTCTTATAATACAACAAAAAATATCATTGAGGGTGGACTCTAACAAGTCTTTTGTATCAAATCCCTTAATAGGTTTACACATTCATTTGTGCCTTAAGTCCTCTAATTAGGAGATCTTTAACCAAGTAAAGACTCTAATAGGTCTCTCCTAAATCCCTTAACTAGGAGGCACTTTGATAGTATCACTGTAATCTTTTAATAGGAATAAACTCTTGATTGTGTGGAGTCTAGAAGGGTGAAAGCTTTATGAGAATTTCCTTACAATAGTGGTTTTCACCCTACTCAGGTTTCCATGAGATAAGTATGTGTTATGTGATGCTACCTTTCTATGTTGAATGATACTTTGTTTTTTTCTAAATGATTAAGTTAAGGGTATGCACATCGGTAGATAGGTTATAAGGAAAAGTTTAAAGTAATTAACATTATACTAATTCATGACCACCACACCCCCTCAGTATAATCATTAGTGTGGACCAACAATTGGTACCAAAGCTTAGATACTTTAAAGATACAAGTTTAACCACTTGAGGAAAAGATCAAAATGATGAAGAGGGAAGCACCAAAGTTATATAAGGAGATCTATGTTTATGGCATGGAAAAATGAAGCTACATCTCAGAAAATTGGTTGATGCCTACTGGAAGCACATTGAAACCAAATACATCTAACCTACACCAACACTTGATGTAGATCAAACAAAGGAGAAGGAAATTCATGTTACTACCATGGATGCACTAGTAATTACTCTCTCTTACATTGAGTATGCTAACATAAAAGACCTTGAAACAACATATAAAATATGAGAAAAGCTGAAAATTATCTGCAGAGGCGACACACATGTCCAAAAGGAAAAGTTGGTAGCTGGAAAGGGTAATATAATGGCATGATAATGCAAGGAGAAAATATTGAGTAGTATAGCATAAGGGCAAAGGATGTAGTAGTTGGCATAAGAGGAGCTGGAGGAAGACTGGAAGAAAATGATGTAGTGACAAAAATACTAAGAACTGTGATCACTGTTGAAAGCTGAAGTTTATCTAGATTCCCTAATAGGAAAGTTAACTACATTTGAACTAATTAATTATGATAATAGCCTTCAAAGGAGAGAGACTTTGTTCAAATATTATGTTGCACCTACAACACCCAAAAGAGGAAAAGAAGTGGAGAGAACTTCCAAATCTAGTAGAGACCTTAAGAGTCTCTTTCTTTCATCAAGAAGGTAAACATGAAAAGCTAGAGGCTCTATTAGAAAGAATATTTCCTTGTGGTATGTTAAACATGAATCCTTTATGCAATTGTTGTTAAGAAGTAAAAACCACCAAGATAACTAAGAGGGGCAGGGTGAATCAACTATTTGATCAATACAACTTTTATCAACCTTTTTAAACTTCAAACATGTGATCATATAAATAGTGACCATAAGAAGATACACATACAAAATAGCACCAAATTTGTTGACTAGGGAAACCCTTGATTAGAGGGAAAACCTTGGTGGGAATGATACTCACAAAATTAAGTACTAATATAAATGTTCCTCATAAGAGGATGGAATCTATTAGGATCCAACAAAATGCATTCAGTACATATCATTCCCTATTAGAAGACTTTGAATCTATGTAAGGAGATTGCAACCCTCTTAGGAGTTGGGCCAACCCTAAGTTTTAGAAGGCAAAAGGATACACTATCCAAATAGCTTTAGGGGAAAGACCACCAAACTCATTTGTCCAATTGGTCTTTGTATTATTCCTTTCAAAATAATGGAAATGCAACTAATCTCAACAACTCAATACCTACTTTTCCCTCTTACTATGCCCCTACCACACTAAAACACTTCTCAAATCTCAATATGATCTCCAACTTTGAATCACAATGATCCCTTTGATCGCTTACTCACATTTACCAAATTTTCACATTACTTACTACTTACACACTTCACTTCTTACATCACAAGGAAAATAACTTTCCTTTGTACCATGTCCTCAAAATAATTCATTGAGTCGACCTTGAGGCTTTCTCAATTAATTACAATAGGAACTCATTAAGATAATACAATTCATTACATCATTCCATAATTACAATATAATATCGGGTCATAGTCTTCATAACTTTTCACATGTGAGACCTTAGATTTTGTGCACTCACTGACATCATCATTAGGCTATCTTTTGTTTCTATCTAACTTCACTTATGTTGATTCTATCCCTAATAAGAGATATAATCTAAATACCAGAAATCGCTTCTCAGGTACTCTTTCTGCAAATTAAATTCTATAAATCACAAATAACTACTACCAGTCTTTGACTTTCTATACGTGCACTTGACCATGTCATCAGGACACATTGTAAAACATGTCCTCAACTGCACTTGACTTCATCTTCAATACTCGATCCGTATGACCTCAATCTATGTATTCTGCTCTATCAATCTTCTTTGTATGTTGACATTAATGACAAATATAGTCATGAATGCAACATAGACTCATGTTGTCAATCTCTCCAATGCTCTAGCAATGCTAGAATACTCCCCCATAGAAATATCATCAACATTCATGCTAACAATCTCCCCTTTTGGAATTTATGGCAATATAGATGAAAAACATCTAAAGTACAAGAATACCAAACATACTACTCTATTATTATTGTTCCTCTTATCTTTTCAAATCCTCTTCATCAATGAAACCTAAAACTCTCGAGAACAACTTCTTCTCCCCCATTGGTAAACTTCTCAATATTTTATGCTCTTATGTACTTTCCCCACTAACATTAATCTTTTCTTCTTCATAACTCTCCCTCATTCATAGGAGATTCTCCACATGTGCACTCACTTCTCACTCATTTACAGGAGATATTTTTCATGCATTCTTTCCCCTATTGATATCAATGACAAAGGCATCATTATGTTAATCAATGTTTTCAAATGTTTTCAAATAGCTCAAGTGTCCAAAGATACTATTCAATACCAACTACCATGAGTCCTTCATAATTCTTCTCAATCACGGATACTCCCCTATAGAGGAAGCATCAAAATTTAGTCTAGATAAAAAGTAGTGCTTTATACCACTGGATTGATGCAATCTATGCATCTTCTATTGTAAATTAGTCAAGGCATAACCCCAAGCATACCTTGCAAATAATCAAATGTATCCTTAGGAAAAGGCTTTGTAAATATATCTATAATATGTTCCTTTGTATTAATATACTCCAATCTGATTTTTTTCTCTACAACTTTCTCTCTTAGGACATGATACTCGATCAATTTGTGTTTTGTCTTAGAATGTAATACATGATGCTTAGACATAATCATTGTACTTGTGTTATCATAATGTATGATAATAGGTTCTGAAAACTCTATTTTGATATCATTCAACATCTATTTCATCCACATGATCTAATTGCAATTCTTTACTACTTCTACACACTCTTCATTTGTTGAACTCGATGAGATACAATATTGTTTCTTGCTTAGCCAAGAAACCAATCTTCCTCCAAGGAAAAATGTTCCACCACTTATACTCTTTCTATTATCCATGCTACCCACCTAGTTCACATCAGTATAAGTGCATAAGTATGTTAGAAATGTTTAGAATAACTAAGAGGGTGGGGGGAGGGAGGGTGAATCAGTTACTCAAGGTCTATGTGTACCACTTGAACTATTAAACATTAAACACATCAATGTTATGTTGATCTTGTTTAACTTATTGTTGATCAGTCTATGCCATTAAACTATCATAAACTTAACTTGTATTGTATAATGAAAAACATCAACACATGTACAACATTCATTAGACATTCATCACATTTTGACACAAGGATTTTACATGGAAACCCAATTTGGGAAAACCACCAGCAACATGTCACTCTTTTTCACTCTTTCGAATTGAGCTCTGTTAGGAGTCAAACCTATTAAAGGTTTACAATACACACTGTAACTATGACCTGGTTAGAGTATTTAATCACCCTATTAGTAGTGGTCTTGTAAGAAGGCTTTGATCATTCCATTTAGAATGTCACCTATTTAAATGGTTTACACAGATTGTTAAGTCTTTCAATGATAGTTAGGTCAACCTCTGTTAAAATGATTTCAATACAAACTGTTCATAATGATTAAAAATAAAATAGTAGGTTTTGATATGTGTGATTACAACTCACATTTTCTAGTTTAGATCTTTGTTCAGTCCTTATGTTGGTTCATTGATAAGCCTTTCATTGTCATCTTTGATCTTGATCTTCTTAGACACCCTTCAAGCAATCAGTCTACACTTCTCATTAACACTTAAGCCTTCTACTCAAAACAACTTATCAATAACAACATCACATCTGTAAGCTTTCTCCTTTAGCTTCACATTCACACTCTTGTGTGCTTTTGATCAACCTTTCTCTATATATGAACTCGCTCATACACATTGCCTAGGATCAGCTAGGCTTGACTAGGCATGACACAAAAACTCAATTGAGTCTCTCTTTAAATAGGCAACTTGTGTTGTACCATTTTCTACATCCATTGTATATTTTAGGGTTTATGATCATATTCAACTTGATTCAATGTATTTGTACAACTTCTTGATCATTCTCTAGAATCCTTCTATTAGATCTTTACCTAATCATCACATTGGATTTAATGATCTAACTCATCAATATAATCCTCAACACATTTTACATCTCCCAAGAAATCAACTAAGTTGGCTTGATCTTATGATTCCTTTGAATTTGATCTTTTACTGTCACTCAGCAATCATAGAATTTTGATTCTCAATCATTGTTTATTACTTTCTAGCCTGGCATCAACTAACTTTCTCAGTCGATGTTGAATCTTGATCAACACTAGATTTTCTCAACACTAATTATAGCTCAGTTGACACTAGAATTACTCAATAATCCTTTGTAATTTGCTTTTTTACTCGGGTTGGCTTAGCTTCCTTAACATAAATAATTACTTTGCTTAATCAAAGTCTATCTAATCAAATATCTAGTGTAACTTCCTTTTCATAACTTCAACCTTTCCTCTAGGTGCTATAGTTATGAGTAACTCTCAAATTCTCCTAAAGTTAGGTGTACCCTTATGAATAGGTTGAAAATAGGACCTATCCTCAACCCTAATTTCCAATAGGAATGATCAAAATTGATTAAGCACAAGAAAGTGATGAGTACACAAATGGATCATGTAACAAAAAATAAGGAGAAAAGGAGATCCTATAGTCTTCCTATTTGAGAAGTATGTACTTAAATCTTGAATAGATAAAAGAAAAATACTTACCTTGAAGTAGAATAATTCTTTCCATATTTCTAGTTTCGATGTATAGTCTCAAGGATCTCTACAACCTATTTTGGACTAGAAATGTTGAGATAGAGAAAACCTAAAAATCTTTTGTCCTTTTGAAGGGAGGTCGACCTTGACCCTGAGAGCAGGGCACAATCTTACCCTGGGGCTCAATTGTACCCCAAAAAGTTGACCTTGACCTGCATTGCTCTAACAAAATTTCTATTCATAGATCCTACAAGTTTGATGAAAAGGGTATCCAAATCAGCTCTTCAATTTGTTGTTCCACACCTGTATCTACAAGAAAAATGGTATGTTTGTTTGGATGGGGGGTTTACCTTGGTCAAACCCTAGTTTGAAATTAACCTTGAAATTGAATTGAAATTTCAATATGTATAAATGATGTAAATGGAACTATTCACCTTGCTTATATTGAAATACTTGTGGAGAATTTGAATCCTTGAATCCACAATTACAGATGTTCCAAATGAATGTAGAATTGTATGTAGGATATCTCAAATCAATGGTATTAGATCTTTAACACCAATCTTGAATGTATCTTTGCATAGAAGAAGGCTTGAATGAATGTGGATGGAGAAATCTTCAACAAGAGGGCTCCATAAAGATTGAGTCCTTCAATGGCTAACAATGCACCTCCTTGATGAATTGGATGTATGAATGCTTGAATGTTTGAATACTTGTAGATATTCATTTCATAGAATAATGGATGTATAGGTAATATTTCTCTCAATATCACCATGCGTCTTATGAAAAAGCAGATGTCAAAATGAGGGAAGAAGACTTCCTTATATAGAGATCTAGGGCACAAACTCCTAAAGAAGGTCGACATGGGAGCATTAAATCCCAATTAACCTTAACCCCTAGAAGTGGACTTAGATTAAATGTGATTTAAGAGTCTACCATTTTGAAACCTGAAATAATCGACCCAGAAGTGAGAAAAAGAAACTTTCCAAAGTCAATGTCCTGAAACTTCCAAAAATTGAAAAATAGGCATGGGGTCATGGACAAGGTCGACCCTAGCCTAGGTCAGGGTTGAGGTTGTCCTTGACCTAGGTCAGGGTTGAGGTTGACCTTTACCTTAAAGGTTATCCTTGATCTAGGAAGTCAAAGTCCTTAGTTTCATAGAGAAAGTTGTCAGAAATAGGTTGGAAATGGAGAGAGAGAGAGAGAGAGAGAGAGAGAGAGAACTAGAACAAGGGAAAATAACTAGATCCATGCAAGGACCCATTCAAGGTGCTTGACATGACCCCAGACCACTTACTCAAAGGGCTAAACACTATTAACATGGAAGTGCTTCCATTTTAAGATGATACACCTTCAAATATTTGAATATCCTCTTTACAATTATATAGTGTGATTCCTTAGGATCATCTTGAAATCTTACTACTATACCAACTGCATTTTCTATATCTAATCTTGTTCGAGTCAAATATTACAAACCTTAAATCATGGAGCTATACTTCTTCTCAACTATAGGTGTCTCATCTTTGCTAGATAACTTGTGACCAATTATCATATTAGGTGTACCAATAGGCTTACAACTTTCAAAGAAAAATCTCTTCAATAAGTCTTTCAAATATTTGGTCTAAGAAATGAAAATACATTCATTGTTCTACACAATCTATAAACCCAAGAAATATTTCATCTCGCCAATCATGTTTATCTTAATTTCATTCTTCATTTCATTAGCAAATTTTTCACATGCTTCATCATCACCTCCAAATATTAAATCATCCACAAATATCATAGTAATCAACAAACCATTCTCAATTTCTTTCAAATACAGATATCTACAATACATTTGGCAAATCCCAATTTTTTCAAATACTTATCCAACATCACATACCAGGTTCTAGGTTCTTTCTTTAGTCCATACAATGTTTTCTTCAATGTGCATACCATATCTCCTTTTTTCAAATGAAATCCTTCAGGCTTCTCAATGTATACTTCATCAAATTCTCCATTCAAAAATGTTGACTTCACATCCATCTAGTACACTTTGAACTTCTTATTTTCTTCATAAGCCAAGAACATCCTTACTACTACAATTTTGGGAATAGGTGTAAATGTCTCTTCATTCTCTATATGGTCTTGCTGTGAATATCCTTTGCATGCCAATCTAGCTGTGTTTCTCACAATCTCACCTTGTTCATTCATCTTGTTCCTAAAAATGTACTTAGTTCCTATAACATTATTGTCCTTTGGTCTAGGTACTAATTTCCATGTGTCATTCTTCACAATCTGATCTAGTTCTTCCTTTATTGCTTGAATCCAAAGATTATATTTACATGCTTCATTTGTACTCTCAGGTTCAACTTGATAAATCAAACATAATTCTTCATGTACCCTATTTCTTTTCATAACTCATTTGTCTTTGCTTCCAATAATCTGATCACTGGGGTGATTCTTTGTCAAATTCTTGTTTGGCATAGGTGTCATTGTCTCAACTCTTACTTTTGGTCTAGGCTCAGATCTTGGCTCATCTCTCTATTCTACAACTTTAATATCATTCTACAAATATTTTTTAGTCTCAACATTTTATTATATAGGCTTATGATTAGCTTCTTCATCATCAAAATTATAATCAAGCATTCTCTCTTGAACTCCAAATTTAATGTCTGCTTTTACATTTGTGCTCTCAACAATAGTCTAAGTCCTTTGATTAAAACATCTATAAGCTTTTTTTTTCAATGAATGACCAAGGAACATACCTTAATCACTTCTTGAATCAAACTTACCCATGTCATCATCTCTCTTGATATAACATTTTCATCCAAAAATTCTAAAATGCTTCACTGATGGTGCAAGTCCAAACCATAATTTATAAGGTGTCTTGTTTCTACCTTTTTAATCTTATTTTTGTTCATTGTATATATTATTTCTTTAACTGCTTCTCTCCAAAATATCTTTGATACATCATTTACAAACATCATAGCTCTTGTTGCTTCTATTACAAACATGTTTCTTCTTTCAACTATACCATTATGCTCATGAATCTTAGGGGTTGATAGCTGCCTCTTAATGCCATTCATTTTACAAAAAGAATTAAACTCATTCAAGGTAAATTCTCCACCCCTATCTAATCTTAAACATTTAATCTTCAATATAGACACATTCTCAACTCTATTCTTAAACAACTTAAAATTCTCAAATTCTTCATACTTTTCTCTAAGGAACTCCACATCATCATAGTGAAGTCATCAACAATAATCATGAAGACCTTTCATCATAGAATCATTTTGTCTTTGTGGGAGCACCCAGATCTATGTGAACAATCTCTAATTTTGTGTTTGTAGAGAACTTCTTTCTAGAAAGAGAACTTTTCTTCTGCTTAGCCATAACACACGCCTTGCACAAGACATTAGTAGGTTTCACAATTTTTGGTGAATTTATTACAACAAATGTATTACTTTATTTTACAATATTATCAAAATTTATATGATAAAACCTTATATGCCACAACCAAATGTTATCAACTTCAACAACCAAACATGTCATCTTTGTAGGATTCAGTTGAAAAACATACCTCTAGATCTTGTACCAATGTCAAACATCTTACCATTCTTATCCTTGATGATGCATATTTGATTTGTAAAATATAACTGATATCCCTTATCAACCAACTATCCAAAACTTAGAAGATTATGTCTTAGTCCATCAATAAAATATTCATCTATGTTAGTTTTCCCATTATTAGTGAATAGATTGTCTTCTCCTACAAAATTCAACAATTCAATCTATGTCCAAGACAAAAGATCAATGGTGTTCATAACAATTGGGTAAACATTATGCTAATTGTTTCCCTCTGAATTTTTATAGGTACAGCTCCCTTTACAAAGATTATCAATAAATTTGAGATAAATAAAGAATAACAAATTGTACACTTTTACCAAAAAGTGCTTAAGGGTTTCTCACATACTCTTAGGTACGAAGGTGCAATTTCACAAATTTAGGAATTAAACAAGCAAATGAAAAGCACACAGTCTTTCCACAATAGAACAAGATTTGATAAAAAATTAAATCCTATAGTAACTTAAACTAATTTCTACAAATAAAGGAAAGACACAATAATCAATAGAAGCAACAATATATATCATCCATAATTAATCACCACAACCCTTAAAATAATTGCTTACAATTAAACTTGAACTCCAAGTTTCAAACCATGACAATATATGTATCCAAGTAAATTTCCCAAGCACAAAGTCTTTTGAAGAAATAACATCTGCATATATCGCTACCTTCTATCTATTACTATCTCCACAAAAGAGAGACTTCTAACAATACTAATCTATCAAAGTTCTTCTATGCAACTAAAAGCTAACCCTTACCTAGCTTAATGCTCCAATATTTATAGTTTTTTACAAACCCAAAAAGGCCTCCATCAAAACCCACCCTTTCAGTTAGAAACAGTTAGGAAAAATAGTTTAAAATAGTTTTCAAAAGCTTAGAACGCACAAAATAATCATCCATAACTAAATTTCCTCACTTGGATTTTCTTCATCTACCACGGTTTGCTTGACTAACTTCCAACTTTTGAAGGTGCTCACAAATTCTTGCATTGCGTGAGAGTGAGGATTCTTTAGACTGAGCAACCTCAATCTACAGGCATCATTCTACCACCTTAGCTCCTTGACTCTCTGACTCTACCTTGACATGAGCTCCTTATTCATGTATAACATTGATTTGATGTTAGCCAGGGTGGTAAAGTCTTGAGAAGTAGGGGTGTCACTATCCTTAATCCCAAATATGGTGTTGCCGAAACTTTTGGTCAATGTATTAGAATCCATGCTGTCATCATCAAATTGCAAGATACCTATGGGGTTTATCATCTGCATATCTTTCAGTATTTCTTTGTGCATCCCAATGGCTTCAAACTCCACTACCTACATTTCTTCTATAGCTTCCTTGTAGATTGAATCTTTCCAACCCATGTTTCTTTTAAGGATGAATAGCATTCATGAGTCCACAATTTTCATGGGGTTCTCACTCAAAAACTTCAACACTTCATACCTTTCAACTTCAGGTACTTGAAACATGATTAACTGACATCAACTTTGATCTTCCTCCCATACCAGAATGAGGGTCTAAAATTCTCCCAATAATACTTCTCCCTCCACATATATGGTAGTAAAATCCAATATAAATTTGCTCCCTTCTTTCACAATAGATTCTGCCCATTCATTCATCACCTCTAAGAGTAACCTCTCTTTCTATATATTCCTAATAAACTGTTGACTATCTAAAAAATTTAGATCAAAATATTGTAGTGTTTGAATCAATGGGAGAGTGCCAACATTCATCAGAAAGCTTATATATTAGCCATGGTAATTATCATCTTTTTTAGCTCTTTCTTTTCTTTACTATCCTTTTTGGACTGAGTCAACATATGGTCTATTGAAAACTTGAAGAAATGATTCCTAGTGTCCTTAGAGATAGCCCCCAAATCTATGGTAGTTACCTTGAAACCTTCAGCTTCGATTTCTCCATAACCTTCCTTCTACTTGGAGGTGGCCACCTCCACTATAACTTTGCTAGTTACTAGATCTTTGATTAACTGCGCATCACTTTTTACCTTCTTGTTTTTAAAGATGTGGGCCACATATTTCATGACTATATCTTTAATAGGTATGAACATGGGTTGGAGACTGTGTTTTTTGCTCACTGAATTAGATAACCAAGGCAGAATGGAGGAAATGTCTACTACTCCTTGATTTCCTTTGGAGGGGTGATGAAATCAGATTGCATTATGCTTGAGGCTTCTATTAATTCCACATCGCCATCTTGATTTTCTGACAAATTAATTTCCTCTATCATCTTCTTCAGGTCTATTCCGATCCACTTCAAGTTGGTTTTTCTCATATTCTTCTTCCCATCCTAGTTCAAAAACTTCTGAATCATCTTCAGTCATTCTCTCCAACTTGAACTTCAATTTTAATGAGGTAATTTGGGGAAGCATCAATTTTGAATGATCTCTCTTAACCACTTCTCTCATCACTACAATTTTCCCACAAATCTTCTAAATGAGGAACTATTTGAGATTGACCCTTCAAACTAAGCACCTCTATTACAAAACTTTTACTATCAAAATCCCTCCTCCCTTGATAGAATTTGAGGTTAAAATTGAGTAGATTGCTTCTAATTACGGAAGCATTAATCATAGTACTACAGGTCAAAAAGTCAAGTTTGATAGGAAAAATAGACTCCCACTTTTCTTGAGGTAGGTTATCCTTAATCACAAAAAATAACTATCTACATATTTTTCCTAAAACAATGCAGTCTAAGGCATACCAAGGTAATTTCACTAGTTCTTCTTCAAATCCACCCACTCACAGGTATGTGAACCTTGGGAATTGGATGTAAAAGCTTTCATAGGTTTGGACAAGCTTTTGGGCTTCTAGGGATATCCTTGGCATTGGAGATTTCTTGAGATTTAGATGCATGCTCTCTATCAAAACTTCATGCAATTTCCTACACTCTTCTAACACTTTGCCTTTCTATAACAAGGGGAAATATTGAGAAATAGTTATATCTTCACTCCAAGGCTCATGGGGGATGGAAGTGATTTTACTAACACGTGCAATGCAATAAATCAAGTATGAGGATATATGGAATTCTTCTCTTGAGATCTTAGAATGTTTAATTTGATTCCTTAGTGATCTAGCTATCAATGCTGCCCAATCTAGAATTTTCTTCCCTATCAAGATAATATCTATGTAGCAATACATCTAGTCTTCAAAGAGTAAGAGATCAGAAAATCCCCTAACTTGGTGTAGTAGAACCATCAAGTCATGGACATGATATTTCATGTGGTCTTTGGTGACTATTTTGGGTAACCTAGAACACCCTTTATAAAAAAGTTTGATCCATTTTTGGGCCATGAGGTTGTGATACTTGTTTGGGTTCTCTTAGTATTGAACCAAAGACTAGGTAGAGCCAAAAGCAACAAAAGTGCACTTGAGTAAAAACAAAAATGACAAGATGGTTTCCCTAGTAATGGACAAGATTGGTTCTCCATTTCTATTCAAAATACCTCTAGTTCAAACATCATAATGGTCCATGTACAATTGAAGCAATTTTGGGCTTAAAAGAGTGAGAGCGAAAGCAATAGCTTTGCACAAACCACTCGTTAGAACCTCTAAACAACCTTTAATCTCATTAGCGTCATCAAGAAAATTATCTTGTAGCTTCTCAACCCTAACTCCCATTAGATTGATGTCAAAAATTACAAGCCTTTTACATTCAAGACTAGAAACATTCCCAAAAAAAATGTAGAATAGACCTCATTTTAATCAAAAAGAAAGAAACACCCCACCACTACTCTTGTTTCTCAAAGTAACAACATAGAAGAAAGAACAAGAGATTTCTTATATTCTCACTTGTAACCTATTGACAGCTAGCTAATAGAGATATGTAATTGTTTTTATTTATGGAAACACATGTTGTACATACTCACAAGAAACTTTGGAAATAAAGATACTTAGTGTTTGGTAATTAGAAAATTGTTTGAGTATAGAATTTAGTATACAACAATGTATTTTTTTATTTATAACTTGTTGCTAATGTCATATTATGACTATCAAAGTTATATGGAGATAGTATACATGTTGGTGATGATGTGTATGACTTTGGAAGTCAGTATGGACTATAAAAAATAGAGATAATCATGTTTGAAGTGAAACAGAATAGCAGAATTGAAGGAAAGGATTATTTTGTTTACAAGATAATTACTTGTCCAATTAGGGCCAACATCCTAGATGTTTACTCTAAGATGAAAAATTAGATTATGGTCTTAGCTAACACAAAAAGAATTTGTGTAAAGGCATGGTATTTATGCAAAGGACATTTTGTGATGATGACTGTGATTGTGATTGCAAGTGCTATCTTGTAATTGTGATTGTATGCAAACTTTTGTGAAAGTGATATATGCAAAGTTTGATATGAGCTATTTTGTGATCTAAGATCAAGCTAAAGATTAGATATCATTCAAGGAAGAAGATACAATACCTATATTCCAAAAGTTTGATTACTTGTTTGGGAAGTGAGCTCTTCTTGTAATTAGAAGTGCATGTTTGGGTAGTGGGCTCATCTTGCATATATAGTACCTAAACTCCTAATAGGATTAGAATCTCTTAATAGGGATTCAAAGTCTCCTAATAGGGACTTCTTATACTAAATTTTCTCATTGACTCCTATCAGGGTCCATCCTCTAACAAGGAACTTATATATCAGTATATTATCTAGTGGGTATTATCCCCACTAGGGTTTTCCCTTGGCCAGGGTTTCCATAGTTAACAAAATATGGTGTTGATGCAAGAGCATCTTGCATTAGAAAGTAATGAAAAAAAAATTTAAAAATTGGAGGAGAGAGAAAGTGATGAAAATTAGAAGAAAAGTAATTTAAAAAATTTTAAAAGGGAAAAAAGAGAGAAAAAAAAAAAGGAATTTCTCTTTTCAAGGTTCATAGGTGGCATAAATATAAAAATAAATAAAATAGTTGTCATTCCATTATCGAGTTGTGTAGTCAAAATTCTAGAAGTTTGTAGATATTTCCTTAAATCATGCATTTAATATTTGTTGGGCCACTTGGTGGTGCTTAGTTGTATTTGGGTGGGAATTAAATATTTGTTGTAAGGTAGTTGTATTTATTTTTTATCCAACATTGGTTGTGTTTGTAACATCTTGGGTGGTAAGTACCTATTTAAGTAAGGCATATGAGCATTTCTAATCAAGCTTCAAGGTGTGATATCTTCTTAGTAGAAGCTTGGTGAGAAGGAGGAAGTAGAGGAGCAAGTTTTTCTAAGTCTATGGACAGAGCACTAAATATGAGGCAGTTTACAACTAGATTGTGGTGGAGTTGTGAGTGTCTAGATAGAGCACCAAATGTGAGGTAGTTTTCAGTTGTATCCTAGATAAAGTTGGAGAAGAGCTAGTAGCTACGGTTTAGAAATAAGGAGATTGCTTGGTGGGCTTGCGAGCACAAGTTTAGATCTTCCTTGGAGGTTTCTACTAGAGTGTGGATATGGAATAGCTAGTGTTTGGGTTGGATCTTGAGGGATCTTGCAGAACTGTTATTGTATTTGGTCATAATTGAGAAGGCCTTACAGCCTAACACATTGCATGTATCTAATATTTTATGAATAAAGAGTTGTGATTTGGTATCAAATCTTTCATTATTATTATGTTTCCACTATGTGGTTGTTTGACGGGGGCTAGGACATCTCCTTTAGCGATTCTCCTACCTTGCAGTACATCAGGTGTTATGAGTTATCTTTGTGTATTGTTACTATTACCATTCAGGCATTACTTTATTGCTTTTTTATGCATGGTTTAAAGTAAGAAACAATATCTAGTTGGTGATTAAAGTTTGTAGATTATTGATTCACCCCTCCCTAGTAATCCCTATTTCTAACATAATTGGTTAAAAGAAAACTAGAAACTTCCCTTCTTTTAGTGCTACTCCACTTTCAATTCACCTCAACTTGGGATAAAACAACTAAGTGAAAAACTTTGTATTTTTAAAGGAAAGAGAACATATTGGTGAAAGTACTGCCTCATAATGAGGTACTTATGGTGATATCATTGTGGTTTAACACACACACTTGAAACTGTGATGGGACTTCTTTATTAAATGATCACCTTAAGGGAACGTCCTTGCAATAATTATAAAATTCTAACATCCCAAAGTGAAAGATTTTTCTTCTCATCACTTGTGATGATAACTCACCATTCACATCAAGTAATGGTGAATTAGAAAGGACACTCTAATAATTTCTCTAACATCAAATTTAACATCTCAAGAACCGCCACCTTTTCAAGAATCATTAAAATTTGTGCACAAAGCCTCAGTAGTAGAACTACTTTGAACTGCTTTGAACCAAGGTTCAAAGAGGTTCAAAGTGGTTCAAGTAAACATCTCTACTACACTTAGTAGGTCCCACTTCCAAGATAAAAGTTAGTCTCAAAAACTTCGGTTGAACTATTTTGAACTACTTTGAACTAAGGTTCAAAGAGGTTCAAAAGAAAGACTCACAAAGAGGCATCACAAGACTCAACTTTCTAACACAAGACACAGTGACTTCTAAAAAGAAGGAAGCATGAGGAACTTACTAACATGAAAACTCAGAGTTAATGAAGGAAATAAAAAAATTACAATGGCAACTCAAAACTAGGGCTAACACCCATTAAGAGTAATAGATGATATTCCCTTGATCTGACAAGTTGCATTGTTGCCAACTCTAACAATTCTTCATCATGGCTAATGAACTTAAATAAATTTATACATATCACCAGTCATATGATGTGAACAACCACTTTCTATACACCAATCAGCTTTATTCTCATCCTGTGCTACTAGGGCTTTCTCTTCTCTGACTTCTTTTTTAGGATCCTCTTGCTATGTAGAAACAAAGCCTAACTCATCATCACTTTCACTCTTTTCTTCAAATTCATCATCATCATTTGCATAGAAACATTCTCTAGGCCTTCTAGACTTGGAATTGTTCTTATACTTCTTTACTCTCTTAGTAAATTTAGAAGCAAAATGACCAAACTCATTATAAGTCGAACATTTAAAGATTTTCTTACCATCTAGTTCTCTCTTCACAAGCAAGGTAATTCCTTCGTCAATCTTTCTATCTTCTTCAAATCTTGATATGTTTCCACTAGCATAGTCTCCACTGGTTCTTTCTCTCCTTGATAAGGAAGCACAAACACTTAATGTGCTAAACGCAGTCTCCACTCTAGGAAAATCACCAAATTATTTCAAACTTACTTCTGTTGCTTCCATTCTTCCAAGAAGAGTCTCTCTGGAAAAAAAATTCAATGCACAGTATCACTTGTTCTATCATCTATGTTGTCTTCTTGAATGGTGGTATCAAAAATTTCAAGATATTCCATATGATCTCATCCTCATCTTTAGTTTCATTACAAGACTTGATTCCTATGATAATTTCTAATAATCTGCCAATATAACTTCTAAAAAATTCATCTTCTATCATTTTAGCCTCTTGAAATAAACATATCCAATTTTGCAATATGATTCTTTTAGAATGTTATCACCTTCAAAAGTAGATTCAAAAGCTTTCCAAATTTCATGAGATGATACCAAAGATTTTACCTGACTATACTCATTTTCAGGAAGAGCTGACAAAAGTGCTTCTCTGGCAAGCATGTTACACATGAAAAGTTCTCTTTCAACTTTTGTACATTCTTCAAGTTTTCTTTCTTCCACAATGGTCTTCCCATTCTTCATAATCAGCCAATATCTTGGACTCATGCATAGTAGTTGTGTTCTTCATCTTCTCTTTGGAGATGTCATAGATAACTCCATCAAACTTAGGACTTCCTTTTCTCAAATGATATGCCATTGATCTCCTTAAGTTGTTAAGCTTTTCTGTTAAGGACCTAATGCTTTGATACCAATTGTTAAAAATTAAAGTCCACCAAGATAACTGAGAGAGGGAGGGGGTGAATTAGTTATCTAATTCATACAACTTTTATCAACCTTTTTAAACTTCAAACATGTGATCAATATAAATAGAAACCATAAGAAGATACACATACACAATAACACCATATTTGTTAACTAGGAAAACCCCAATGGGGATGGTACCCACAAAATGATATAAGAACATAAAAGTTCCTTGTAAGAGGATGTAGTCTATTAGGAGCCAATGAAATACATTCAGTGCATATCAGCCCCTGTTAGGAGTTGTGCCAACCCTATTAGAAGTTGTAGAAGACAAAAGGACCCATTGTACAAACAACTTCAGGGGCAAGACAACCAAATGCACTATACAATTGGTTCTATATTATTCATTTTAGAATAATAGAAATGCATTTGATCTCAGAAAATCAATACTTTCTATGTCCTCTTACCATGCCTCTACCACACCAAAATACTTCTCAAATCTCAATAGTATATCTCCAACTTTGCATCATAATGATCCCTTTGATCACTTACTTGCATTTACCAAATTCACATATTACTTACTACTTTCATACTTCACCACTTACATCATAAGGAAAATAACTTTCCTTTATACCATGTTCTCAAAATAACTCATTGAGTTAGTCTCGAGGCTTTCTGAATTAATTACAATAGGACCTCATTAAGATAATATAATTCATTACATCTTTCCATAATTACAATACACTATCGGCTCATAGTCTTCACAAATTTTCACACATGTGACTTAAGATTTTGTGCACTTGTTGATGTCATCATCAAGTTGTTTTCTATTTCTGTCTAACTTCTCTTATCTAGATTCTATCCCTATTAAGAGATATAATCCAAACACCAGAAACCACTTCTCAAGTACTTTGTCTGCAAACTATCTTTTATAAATCACAAATAAATGCTACCATTCTTCAACTTTATTAATGCACACTTGACCACATCATCATGACACATTGTAAAACACATCCTCAACTATGCTTGACATCATCTTCAATACTTGATCCATACAACCTCAATCTCTATCTTCTACTCAACCAAACTTCTCAATATGTTGACATCAACAAAAAAAAGTCATGAATGCAACACACAATCATGATTTCAATCTCTCCAATGGTCCAAAAATAATAGAATACTCCCCCATAGGAATATCATCAACATTCATGCTAAAATTTGTATGGGGAGTTTTTTAGCATGTAAGAGAGATGATTAAGTACTTATGTGTTGCACTCATGAGAGTGTCTATTATTGATGTCAACATATTAGTTTTCTAGATAGTTCAACTAGATTTGTAGAGGAAGATTCATTTGGCAAGATTCATGGCCAATGAGTTATCTTATGTGAAATTTAAGTGAGGTTGAGGATCATTCAATGGGCTTCGATAATGGTAGAGGACATGTTTGGTAAAGATTGTTTAGAATGTTGTTCCTAGGAAGCTAACTATTGATAAAATCATTATGGGAAGTGTTATTTATAATATAACATGTAATGTAATATTTAAGTGAGGTCTTATACTATTAATTATAAATTATGGTTAACTATAACTCATAAGGATTCATGTTTGTACCTTTTCTAATCTGTACTCTATTCATTCTATACACTATTTTATTAACCACTTCTCTCTAGAATGTATTTGATACATCATTCTCAAACATCATAACTCTTGTTTCTTCTATTACAAAGTCCTATTTCTTATCTTGGCTATAACATTTTTCTCAGGTATCTTAGGGATTGATAGCATCCTTTTAATACCATTCACTTCACAAAAAGTATTAAACTCATTGAAGGTAAATTCTCCATCTCTATTATATCTTAAATATCAAGTCTTCAATCCAGAATTATTCTCAACTCTATTCTTAAACAACTTAAACTTCTCAAATTCTTTAGACTTTTTTCTAATAAATGCTACCCACACCATCTTAGTAAATTCATCAACAATAATCATAAGTACCTCTCACCATAGAAACGTCTTTTCTTTGTAGGACCATTCAAATATATATGAACAATCTACAACTTTATTGTTGTAGTGAGTTTCATACTAGGAAAAGGACTTTTCTTCTACTTAGTCATAACACACTCCTTGCACAACATTAGTAGACTTCACAATTTTAGGAAAATCCCTAACAATAAATGTACTACTTTATTTCACACTATTATAAAAATTTATATGATAGAACCTTTTATGCCACAATTAGTTGTTGTCAACCATAGCCACCAAACATGTCGTCTCTATAGGATTCAGCTGAAAAACATTACCTCTAGATCTTGTGCCAGTGCTAATCATCTGTTGACCTTATGGTCAAATCATTTGTTAGTTAGTGACTAAACACTTAATTAGATTTATTTTTCTACATTTCTACTGAGCTCTACAGTTGCTACCAAGCTTCTCATTTAGCTAGCAGTGTATACCAAGTGTTTCAGAGTCTACCAAGCTTCGTAGAGTCAACAAAGCTCATTAGTGAAAACCATGGAGAAAGTAGTGTTAACTGAGCTATGTACTGTTAACTGATCTTATCAGTGTCTATCAAGATGGTAGTGTTAATGAAGCATAATGAAGGTAATTTTGACCAAGCTCTATTGTGTCAACCAAGTCCTTCAGTGTCTACTGAGTCATCAGGTGCTAACCATATTCGAACTACTCTAGAGTGATCAATGTGGACTGAGCACTAGTGTCAAATGAATGCCAAAGCTTGCCTATTTGACAGTGTTGCTAAGTGTTAGGATATCACCTAAGTGGTCTTTAGAACCTGAGTTCTAGTACTGAGTTGACTTAGTGAAGATTGCTTGAGCTAGGTATTGTAGCTGACTCAAAGAGGTAATTTATTAGATTGGTATATATCTAATACATCTTATCATATCTAATGCATAAAAGTATAACAAGAAAGAAGAATAATGAGTGCAAAATATCTATCACAACAAGGTGATCATTTTATTTCAAAGGAATCTCGTTCAACAAACTGAATTGTAGATCTAGAGATTAGCCACTAATTCATCCTAATAGGTGCATTAGTCAAATCCTCTAACAAGGTGGACTTAACAACACTTTCCAAATCTCCTAATTGAGTGCATACTTCATTGTATGTTGTAAATCATTTCACAAGGTGGACCTAATAGTCCTTATTTTTCCTAATAGGGCAGATCACCAAAAGAAATCAATTGTAAGCTTTAACATGCTGACTTTATATTATAGTACTAAAGATTTTGGGCATCATCCTCACCCCAGTTTTACTTTCTATTTGGAAGGTTTCTGGGTTACCAAATATTGTGTCAACTATTATGAATTTTTTATTACTTTCAGTCTTTCATGCATGAAATTAGATCAAATTATATTGTGAAGGTTTAATTGGTGAATTAAAGTAATAATTTTATTGGTTCTTGATTCACCCCAAGCCACCTAGTCTATACTACATTTCCAACAATTGGTATTAGAGCTCTTAGTAATCACATCAGAAGTTTAGTAGCTCGAGAAAAGATCAGAGCCAATGGAAGTATATAAACTAGAGAAAGATAGTGAGAATTAAAAGTTGGATCTGCATTAGCCATTGATCAATTCAAGAAAATGAAGGAGCAGCTCTCTCAATCCCTGAAAAGAAGAAAAGATATTACAACACAAATGAATAAAAATCTCTACATTGAAGAAAGAATTGAAGACATTTTCTATGACCAAAGTTTAGATGAAGTTGATGCAGCAATCAAAGGTCTACTTGAAAAGAATCTTACTCTTCATGAAGAAGTCAAAAAATTGAGAAGAGAACAAGAAATTTAATTAGTCAAAATGTGTGAAGACATGGAGCAAAAGGACAAAGCCAAAGAAGAGAAAAGATTTCTAACTGAAAAGATAGAAGAAAAGGACAATGAAATTCATCAACTAGCTCTTCAACAAGTAGATCTAATTGATCAACTCAATGATGCAAATCAAGAGCTTATCAACTTGAGGATAGAGAATGAAAGATTGTAGAATGACCTCAACATATAGAACCAAACCAATGAGAGGATAATGAAATATTAAGAAAGCATTAATCAATTGGACAAGAAAACTCAATTTAGACACAAAGGTAAAGAAGGATTAGGCTATAAAGATGAAGGTGAATCATCTCAACAAGGAGCTCAAAAGAACAAAAGGCCTATTTATAATCATTGTGGAAAGATAGGGAATACATCAAACAAGTTTTGCAACAATGGGAAATCAAAATTCAATGGAAATGTTACAGTTGTAACAAACCAAGAAATAGAGAAAGTGAATGCACAGAGAAACCTAAGTTTGAACGAAAGTGTTTCAATTGCAACAAACAAGGGCACAAATCTTCAAAAAGAAAGACCAAGAAATGGAATCCAATGGAACAAATTGTGAAAGTTATTTTTGGTTGGGATTAAAACACATGGTGCAAATGTCATTGTTGTGGTGAGCATGGTCATATTGGAGAAAATTGCATAAAACATCACATGAGGAAGAGAGACCCTAAAAGAGATGTTTTGTATGTATAGAACTTGGACATCTAGCTAAAAATTGTATGAACTAAGGTAAAGTTGAAGATGAGAAGAAATCAAAGGCTAACAAAATTAGAAGTTAGATGAAGCGGAAATGGATAAAGAAATCTCCATAGAATTTAAATTAAAGTCCTAAAAATATTGACACCCAAGTCAATGAGTTGAGTAACATAAACATTTCAAACTCGGTAGACATGGAGATCACTAGAAATATGGCTCAAAAAGAGTCATCTCATATCAATTCTATCCAGCAAGAAATAAGATCCATATCAGTATTTCAGATGCACTAGGATCACTGAGTTAAGATGATAGTTAAAGTGATGTCTTAGAGCTTACTGAGCAAGATTTGATTGCATAACCTAACTGAGTTTGGGTATATCTGTGAGTTGAAGACTCTACCTTGTTGAAGACTCTACCGAGTTGGAGACTCTGCCAAATTCAATGATTTAATCAAGCATGAGCCTACCAAGTTGAAGGTATCTTCTAAGTATTGAAGACTTAGCTAAGTTGGATAACTTGTCACCTAGCTAACTATTGTAAGATGCATTAATGGTGATTTAAAGACAAAATTTGGTTAAAAGAAATAAATTAAAGGTTATAGTTTCATCGTAAATTTTCAAAGAAAAGAGTGAAGAGTATCTTTGAGCCCCCAAGTGATTTAGAGAAAATTTATTGAATTTTATTCCCATATTTAAAGAATCACTAAGCATAATGGCATCTTCTAGTAGCAAAGTAAAGAAAGGTTTGGAAATGTTGGTCTGAGGTGTTGATTGTAAGCCCTAACATTTAAATAGAGTCCAATAGTAACAGAAGAACTTGACACAATTGGAGCTCAATCTCAACTCCCTCCAAAGGTACTCCTAATTCATGATATCTAGTCATTTCATCATTGTTCAATCTAGGAATTAGGTACCCTAGATTTAAAATAGGCATATGAAGAGTTGTGTGTGGATGGAAGTTCAAAACTAGAGCACAAACATTTGGGAGCAAAGGTTTTGACCCATATCTTGCACATGTTGAGGGACTTTCAAGGAAAATGGATAAGGTTTATTCTCAGCTGAGTCCACAACATGAACCTATGGCTTGATCAACCAATTCAGATCACAAAGAAGATGATTTGTAGAATCATAGGGTTACCTATGCTCAATAAGGTGAAAAATACCAAAACCCTAGGTTAGGTTGAACTTGCAAAGTAAAACTCTTGTAGAGTGGGATGGTAGAGGTATGAAGTTGAATAGAGTGACTGATATGGAAATCAAGTTCGGGATACATGTTATTGCCCAAAAAATTTATAGTTCAAGAAAATTGAATAGTGTACCTTGCGAAGATGTTGACCTAGCATACAAAGTGGTCAAGAATAACCAGTCTTTCGACCTTGTCCAATTGTAGCTCAATCAACTTAGCAAAAACATGGAGAGAATCTGGTCATCAAAGAAAAATCCTTGTAAGTTTAGATCACTCTTAACCTACCCATTCTTTTATGTTTAGAATTTTTTTCCCTTCCAAAGGAATTGTGGCATGGAAGAAGGATATACCTATTATATATCAAATAAATGAGTTTATAGTTGATATGGGAGAAAAAATTGAGAGCATCATAGATGCATACTTTGAGACATTCAAGGAGAGAATGTAGATTAGATGCAAAATTCCCAAACAGCTAGTGGATGACTATGAGCAAGATATATGCTTCCTTGTGGATTGTGACAAGGTAGACATATAGGTAGTAATGCCAAAGATAGCATTGGTGAACCTCTTTGATATGAGGTGGATATTGATGATACAAGAGACATAATTGAGGCCCTTATCAATGAGCCAGTGGACCCCAAGGCACTATACTTTGGTACTTAAGAAGAAGTTAAGGCTAGAATTTCTTCGGAAATCAAGCTTCCTCAAGCCATGAAGAGAGGAAGAAAATAGGTGGAAAAGACTCTGAAGGAGAACAAGAAATCTAGTTCCCCTCTTCTACTGATAGAACACAAGGGAGATGATGTTGAAGAAGAGGAAGAAGAAGAGGAACTTGCAGAATAATAAGAACTTGAAGAAGAAGAGCCTCCTAAGAAAAAGGGGAAGGTTATAATCACAAGAGCTACAAGGTCCTCTCTTGCAATATTCATAAGAAGACATAGAAAATCTAGGAAGAAGCTCAAATTGCATGATGTGATGATGAAGAAGAAGATCAAGAGCAACAAGTTACATTTAAAAGGTAAGCCCTCACCTTTGAACAAAGACTAAAAATAATACAAGATGGTGGAGGTATGTTTGATTTCAAGATTTTAATGTATGATACAAGAACTAAGGAAGAATAGAAGCAAGTTGAAGAAGCTTAGTGGCTAAAATGGCTAAGTGGAAGTACTCCCCAGAGGAACTAACAAAGAAAGTTCATGATATCCTACTAAAGGTTATCTCACATCATTGGAAAAATGCATTAAATATTGTCAAGGAAATCAAAGAAAAAACCTTCAGAAAACTTATGCCAAATCTTTCTAACAAGGAAGTGAAGGAATCATTAAAGAGGAATGGACAAAAGTTGAATCCCAAGTTCAATGCATTCCTAATTCTATCAAAATATATTGAATTAGTTGTGAAGTCAAACACAATTGCATGGAATAACATCTATGGATTACACAAACCTACCAAAGAGGTTGTTCAAATAGATGATACAAATGATGAGAAGAAAGATGATGTTGAGAAAGAAGATGAGTAGATAGAAAATGTAGAAGGAGATAATGAAGAGGGTCAAGAGGATCAAGAAGAAAGTGGATATATTCCTGAAATTCAAAACATTGAAGACTTGGATCCTGAGAAAATAGAAATAGAGGTAATAGCCTCTCTCCCACTCTCTCTAAGCAAAGCCTTAGTGCCACCCAGCTCAGAAATTGAGGTAAACATTGTTCCACCAAACATCCAATTGACTATTGGAGAAATTATACTAAGTGAAATGATGAGTGTTGTTTTCTTTTTTGTTTTTCTTGCAAAACTGGATGAACCACTATATATATATATAGATATATATATATATATATATATAACTGGTTCAATTGCTCAATTGGGAAAGAACTAGAAAGAAAACCCAACATCATTGCAATATGTACAAGTATCAAACATCAATATTTACAACCTCTTATATCGATGAACGAAATCTAAATTACAAAGTGAGGAAATATTCCCACCAAAATTTGAATTTTTCATATTTTTACATTTCCCATAACAATTCGACTAGCATGCATGAAAGTCCCAAACCCAATCAAAAATATAGAATGTTTCTAATCATGTATGTTGACAAAAAAAAAAAAATCACAAAAAGGGGGAAAAAACCTTAATACTATCATTCCTCCATATCCTTGCATGAAATGTCCTCAGTAGAAGTTGAGGCCATACTAGTTTGCAGAGAATATCCCCACCCGAATTCTAAGCATGGAAATGGAGCAACCTTCTAGCCCAAGCCCGAACTTGCAATAGCATCATCTATAGCACATGTAGCAAGAGGCTCACCCCAAACTGGTACACTGGCTATATCAGACTAGGAATGCCATACAGTTTCTTGCATGGCAGGAAGACCTAAACCATGAACAATGGGAGCTGGGATTCGAGGGCATACACTTGGTCCACAATCAAACCTGATTTGGGGATTCAATGACACCATCATGTGAGCAATCATAGCTTGGACATTACTAATCAGTAGTCCCAGAATATCCAACAAGGCATATCTCATTTTCTTTACACCCTCCTCTACTTGGTGATCTAGTACCCTTGTCATGGCTTGCAAGGTCCGTCATCATGAACCATGGGTTGTGCTTTTCAAAAGTCTTTTGAAGTGTCGTAAAGGTAGCCATAGCCTCATGTTTCTACAGAAGTTGTGAACATGTAAACAAGCCGCCCACCAAGCCATTTCCAACCCAAAAATCATAATTCTTCATCTCCTTTTTTCAATTTATTTTCTACCCAAAATTTTGAATGAAACACTTTGATTGTAATGATTTCCAAACATGATGCTAACTGGAGTAAATCCATAGCATTAGACATAAAAATTGAAAGAAAGTTTTATGGGAACAACACTTTCCTTGGAAATGAGATCAAAAACTCCTCACCAATTACAATACAAATTGCACATCAAGTAGAAGAAGAATGCACACCAAAAATTTTATCCAGGGTAGCATCATTCAAAGGATGAGGAAGAGAATCTTCATCCAACAATGGTTGAAGCCATATTTTGAATTTTTTTAGAAGGATGGATCTATGATACTGATAGCAAGAGTCTCATTTAACACAAGCATCATATGAAAGTGACATCTTAAGACCAAATGTGATGGCAAGCACAGAAAATAGAGGAGATGAAACCATAAATAATGGTTGCTATTATGAGTACTAATTCTAAGGAGAATAGAGAGAAATCTCCCATAACATGCACAAAGGATATGAGGTACTGGCTACCATGTGAATAATAATGAAGTAGTTGCCACCGAATCCAGAACACATTTGCAAATATGATGTACAAAGTACAAATATTATGACCCCAATATGATGATGACACAATTTCTTTGATGTCATGTGTGTTGAAAAGCCATTTAATTCATCACTTAATCTACCAAGCAACAAACTCCAATCATCTCAGCAATAGGTCAAACTGAGTCTCAACAAGATATTTCAAAAATTCCTACTATTAGTATTGTTTCTCTTGTAATTGATATTGTTTCGATTGTTATTTCTACTATTGCAAGTGCAATGGCAGTTGAGGTTAAGCATCAACTAAGCACTAAAGTTTGAGCAAAGGAAAGGAAATTATTCCTTCTCTTGTACATAAAGAAAAGGGTAAAGAGGTAGAAGCCTCTAATGATGAAATTGATCTAGAGGAAGACACTAGCATACCAGATTGGGATCTCTCCAATCTAACTCCTAATCAAATGGATACCCTTGGTGAGCTATGAAAGAAAAGGGCAAGATATCAAAAGCTCAGAGAAGAAAAGAAAAAGAAAAATCAAGTGCTTGAAGACATTAACGACATATTTATTGATGCACTGAGTATAGAGGTTGATGAAAAGCAACCAATTTTGGATCAACTTGTTGATATTGTTCACAATTTTAATAAGGAATTTAAGTGGGCATGACAAACTTCTGCAGAGAGTAGAGATGAAATTTGAAGATAATTTTTTGGAGATAATGACTCATAAAATTGCTATTGATCAAGTGGAATTTTCCACTATTCTTTCCAATCTTGAAAATTCTATAAATAATGTTGTTTCTTTATTTGTCAAGTTGAGTGATACATCTAATTTCACCAAGGAGATAAAGGATAAGTTTTCACAGATAGATACTAATTTAAAGGCAAGTGCACATCAGTTATCACTTGATCCTAGCACTAGTTGCACATTCAATGAAAATTAGGATTCTGACATATTTACAAGCAGAATTGTTGAGCGAAGGAGCTAGGATAAGGGCTATGCTTGAAGATATATAGAGTATGTTATTTCTCAACATGGATGTAATGCAAAAACATATTGTGCATGCTAGAACATTAATCCATGACAGCAATTTCTCAATTTCTGATCACATGATGGAACTGTCAGCTGAAGTGCAGAAAGCATTGCACACTTCAAAAGTTTTGTAAGAGAATAGGGAAAAATCTGTGTCCATAATTTTGAAGGTACATAGTGATTTCCATTCACATTTTGGCATTACCTTGTAATTATGCATTTTTTGCATTTGTATCAAAAAAGGGGGAAAGTAGGTTATATCATACAAAAGATATATATACAAGGAGGAAATATATGTACAAAAAGGAAGATGTATATACAAAGAATAAAATATGTACACAATTTTTTTTCTAAAAAATAAAATAAAATAGAGTCAAAGTTTACCGAGTAGCACACAACAGTCAAAATCGAGTAGCAAACCCAAGCATATTGATGGGGGGAGTGAGTATTCAATATTTTGGTATGATAAGTGTTTTTGTCACTAATGCCAAAGGGGGAAATTATTGACCTTATAGTCAAATCATTTGTTAGTTAGTGACTAAACACTTAATTAGATTGATTTTCTTCATTGCTACTGACCTCTACAGTTGCTATCAAGCTTCTCATTTAGCTACCAGTGTATACTGAGCGTTTTAAAGTATGTCAAGCTTTGTAGAGTCTATCAAGATCATTAGTGAAAACCATGGAGAAATTAGTGTTAACCAATCTTATTAGTATCTATTAAGCTAGTAGTGTTAACAAAGTAGAATGAAGGTAGTATTGACTGAGCTTTGTTGTGTGAACTGAGTCCTTTAGTGTCTACCAAGTTCTTTAGTATTCACCAAGTCACCAAGTGCTAACCGAGTTCAAACTACTCTAGAGTGATCAATGTGGACCAAGCACTAGTGTCAAATGAAGGCTAGAGCTTGTCAAGTTGATAATGTTGTTGAGTGTCAAGATATCACCCGACTGATATTTAGAACCTGAGCTCCAACAATGAGCCAACTTAGTGAAAATTGTTTGAATTAAGTATTGTAGCCGATTCGAAAAGGTAATTTATTGGATTGGTATATAAGTAATACATCTTATCATATCTAATTCATTGAAGTATAACAATCAAGAAGAAGCATGAGTTCAAATTAGAAGAAGGCTACAAGTAGTATAAGGAAAAGTAGAGTCTTATCTATCACAGAAAAGTAATCATTATATTTCAAAGGAATCTCATTTAGTGAACTGAGTTGCAGACTAGAGATTAGCCATGGATTCATCCTAAGAGGTGCATCAATCAAATCTTCTAACAAGGTGGACTTAACAATCCTTTCCAAATCTCCTAACCAAGTGCATACTTCATTGTATGTTGTAAATCCTTTCACAAGGTGGATCTAATAGTCCTTATTGCTCCTAACAGGGAAAATCACCAGAAGTGATTAATTGTAAGCTTTAACATGCTAACTTTATACTACAGTACTAAAGCTTGTGGGTATCATCCCCACCCCAATTTTACTTTCTATTTGGAAGGTTTTTGGGTTACCAAATATTATGTCAAGTGTTATGAATGCTATATTAATTTGAGTCTTTCATGCATGCAATTATATTAGATTATATTATGAAGGTTTAATTGGTGAATTAAAGTAATAAGTTTATTGGTTCCTGATTCACACCCCCCCCCTTCTCAATCACCTAGTCTCTACTATATTTCCAATATCATCTTGCCATTCTTATCCTTGATGATACATATCTCCTCTATGAATTGTAATTGACATCCCTTGTCAACCAATTGTCCAACACTTAGAATATTATGTAATTTCAGTTCATCAACAAAATAAACATCATATGTACTAGTCTTCTCATCAAGAGTAATAGATATTATTCCCTGTATATGAAAAGCTACATTGTTACCAACTCTAATGATTCCTCAATCACAACTATTGAACACAAAAAAATTATTCATATCACCAATCATATGATGTGAACAACCACTTTCTATGATCCAATCAACTTTCTTCTCTGCATGTGACATTAGGGATTTCACCTCTCTAACTTCTTTCTCATGATTTTCTTCTTTTATAGCAACAAAACCTAACTCATCATCACTTTCACTTTGTACTCTTTCATCTAAATCATTTGCATGCAAACATTGCCTAGGCCTTCTAGACTTGAAATTCTTTTCGTACTTCTTCACTCTTTTAGGAAAATTAGAAGCATAATGACCAAACTCATTACAAGTCCAATATTTAAATATTTTCTTACCATTTGGTTCTTTTTTCACAAGAATGGAAATTCCTTCTTCAATCTTTATGTCTTCTTCAAATCTTGATCTACTATTGCTAGCATAATCTCCACTAGTGCTTGCACCCCTTGATAAAGTAGGTATGTTTTTTTGTATGCAACAAAAATATTTTGCATTAGGAAATCCAATGTTATGTTTTGTACATAATTTTGATAACTCATCAAGGAACTCCATCTTCGAAATATCAAAATTAACTCCATAAAAATTAGGACTTTCCTTTTTGAAATGACATGCCATTGATCTCCTTAAGCTGTTAAGATTTTCCTTTAAGGACCTGATACTCTGATACCAATTGTTAGAAAGAAAAGTCCACCAAGATAACTAAAAGGGAGGGGGTGAATTAGTTATCATATCAATATTACTTTTATCAACTTTATTAAACTTCAAACATGTGATCAATATAAATAACCACAAAAAGATACACATACACAATAACACCATATATGTTAACTAGAGAAATACTTGATCAGAGGGAAAACCCTACTGAAGATGGTACCCACAAAATGATGTCCTAATATAAATTTTACTTGTAAGATGATGGATGCTATTAGGAGCCAATGAAATACATTAAGTACATATCAGTCCTTGCTAGGAGTTGTATAAGGTAGAAGGACCCATTGTCCAAACAACTTTAGGGGAAAGACCATTTAACTCACTGTCCAACTAGCCTATGTATTATATCTTTCAAAATAATAGAAATGCAACTGATATTAGCAACTCAATACTTTCTCTTTCCTCTTATCATGTCACTTCTACACCAAAACACTTCTCAAATCTCAATACCAAATTTGAAAACTTGCATCACAATAATCCCTTTGATTGCTTACTCGCATTTACCAATCTTTCTTACTTATCGCATTTACAATCACTTCCATAAAATACATACTTCATCACAAGGAAAATAACTTTCCTTTATACCAAGTCCTCAAAATAATTCATTGAGTTGGCCTTGATGGTTTCCTAATTAATTACTATAGGACCTCATTAAGATAACACACAATATTACATATTTTTTACAATTACATAATAATATCAGCTCATACTAATTACAACTTCTCACATGTACAACCTCAAACTCCATGCACTCGTTGATGTCATCATCAGGTTTTCTTCTTCCTCTGTATAATTGCACTTAACTAGATTATATCCTTGATAGGTGATATAATCCAATCACCAAAAACCACTTCTTAGGAGCTCTATTTGTAAACTATCTTATGTAAATCATAAATAACTCTCACTAGTCTTCAACTATCTGCATGCACACTTTAATACTAGATCGGGATACACTATAGAACATGTCCTCAATTACACTCAACCTCATCTTTAATCCTCGATTTGTCTGATCTCAATCTCTATATGCTACTCTGCCAATCTTCACAGTATGTTGACATCAATGACAAACATAGTCATGAATGCAACACGTAGTCATGCTAATTGTCTCCTCCAATGCTCCAACAATGCTAGAATACTCCCCCATAGGAATATCATCAGCCTTCATGCTAACACCCGCTTTAGCACTTACTGAGCTATGGTAGCGTGCCAACCAATGATGCCCCCAAAACATTACATTTCACCTACATAAGGAGTCAATACAAAATTTTCAACAATCAATACATATCAAATTTTTGGAAGAGGATATGTGTGCACTAGGCACATTGGATGACGTTACCATCTTACAGTGTAGAGAACAATAAAAAATAATTCATTTGCCTTCTTGTGCCTCTATGAGCTAATTAGAAAAATAATTCAATTGATGGAGGACTTTAATCACAATCATAAATAAAATGATGCAAAATGCCCTATTGATTTGGATTCCATATACATCTTGATAAAAATATTATAACATATTATCTCATGAGAAAGGCTTTAGACATCAGTTTCAAAAGAAAGGCCATCACTGAAAGTGGACCTCCTTAGTATGTTCGATTTTCTCTTTTATTATTCACTGTGTGTATAATCCCACACAATCATTTGATCTTGATTTATAATATGTGCATTATTGAAATATTTTATGATCAAAATCATTATAAATTCTTTAGACATCTTCAATCCCCATAGTGTCTTATCAATCTAATGAAATCAATCAAGCCCCAAAGTGGGTCTAGTTAAAAAAAAAATTCAATTTCAAGCAACTGATACCTTTGAAAACCACTAGGCATGCCATTATTGTCAAATTTGATCACACATGATCAATATTTGTTCATTCAATTACACATAGGAAAATTCACCAAGTATTAAAACTAAATACAACCACCTCCCTTCACTACTTGCAAAAAACATACCAAAACACATTTTTGGCTCACACGGTCTAACATACATGATCTTTGGTCTAGACAGTTTCAATCTACAAAATTTCATCTCATGACAACTACCTAATCAAAATATATGAATATTTGAATTCAATCACTAAAAATTGTCATGCATCCACACATGTCAAAAACATAAAATTGCATTTTGATTCAACTTCAAAAACATGTCGAATGGGCACTTGAAGAGTTGAAACCCTAGACATGGATTGTCTTTAATATAGAGCATATGTAGCTACAATTTTATCTCATCACAAATAATTGGGAATAATTGGCAGGCCTTTGAAGTCAGCTTATAAAAGTTGTAGGACTAGGTAGCCTTGTAAAACAATGATTCTTGCAAAGGAATGGATTTGGGAAAGTGTACAAATGGATTCATCAAGACTTAATGATTAGAACCCTTGGAATGTTTTTAATCTAGAATATAGTGATATGATTCATTTAGGCTCATCTATTACAAGTTCAAAGATATGACCTCACAAACAAGCTTCCTAATTGTTCTATAAATTTGATCTACATCAACATATTAGAAATTGCAAACAGAATCGCATTCAAAAATTGATCAAACCGATTTTTCATGAGATCAAAATTTTAAATAGAATGTCTCTAACCCCTAGAATGTAGTCATGAAGGATTTTTCTCATTTGGATCAACTGGGCCAAAGCTACACTTAGTCAAACATGACTTCTCAAGTTTTTGAACAAGGTGGAAACAACATGACAACAATAGGCAACCAACTTTGGGGAACTCAAAACCCTATCAAACCTTATAGAAATGACTCAAAATTTGAAAAATAGGCTCTCTAATATGCATAAACATCTCTAAAGGGGCAGATCATGACACTAAATTGGGTGCAAGATATTTAAATGCAAAGAAAGCTTTTGCACACTATTTGACGCTTAGACAAAAATGTAGATTTCTCAAATGCTCAAAACAACTACCAAATTATTCAAAATTGCAACTTAAGGACCTGAGATGAATATATAGGTTGAATATAAAGTGTGAAACACTTGAAACACATCATAGGACCCAAAATGACAACTAGGTACATATGCATGAAAAGCTCTTATAAGGGGTACTTTTACAAAGTTTTCAACATGGCTCTCAAAATCTTTTTAAAATTTGAGAGCTCCAATAGTGGCTCTATCTAGGGATGCATGCCCCTTGTGGGAATGACAATATTCCAACATCTCTTGGTAGAGTAGACCACACCAAGAAAATTTATTCAACACTTAGAAGGAGAATCAAATCTATAACTTGTTTGGTGGTCCTAGGCCATCGAACACAAACCACTTATTTCTCCCTTTGTTAAATATTTGATTCTCATATTCACATACAAATGACAAACTGGAACTATCTTCACATACCCTTTTTTCATAATCACAACAAAACAAGGTAAACAATTTACCTCATTAGAACCATCATGACCTATATCACTCCAATCTCCTTTCTCAAAAATATTGTGATCAAGCACATGAACTTCCTTCCTTACATCAACAAATGATGAATAGATAAAATCACAATCATGAAGAAATGTATCATCATGTGAAACATCATACTCACCATACATTACTTCCATTTCAACTAGTTGGCTTTATTGGTAAAATGTTTAGCGCTCCCCTCGGGATTTGTGACAAGGGCTTAATCACCTCCTATGTACTATAAGTTGAGTGGTTGTTTGGGGCACTGACAGATTGGTCTTTTGGTACAATGACATGTTGGATACAATTTTTTAATGGTGTTTTGTCTTTGATGTTACACAAATGTCATATCAGCTGGCAGATAGTGCTTACCGAGCTCAGTTGGTTAGCAAAGAAAATTTTAGAGTCTATTGAGCATTCTTGGGAATTACTCTGTGGAAACAGTGTCTACCAAGCTCACTCAAGCATCAAAGGAAAATGTAGCAGAAGTTGGTGTTAACCAAGCTCACATGGTTAATGAAGGAAAGTTAGTGTTTGTCAAGGTCACTCGGTCTCCAAAGGATTAGCAGAGTTTGTAGTGTTAACCGAGCTTCAGTTGGTTAACATTGGAAATCATTTTTGGAACAATGTTTATCGAGTAGGGTCAGCTAATGAAGGATTTTGTTTTTTTGGGAAATAAAGTTTAATTATTTTATGTAATGATTTGTAGTCGACTAAGGTAATGATTATTGGTAATTGTAACTTGTAAATGAGTCAACTTGATAATTTGTAAGGTATAAATAAAAGGTCAAGTTGAGAATTCTAAAGTGTAATCAGCAAGCATGCAAGTGTATTGATTGTGTGAAGGGAAAGTGTGAGCAAACTTTGAAGGATGGTCAAATATTCTTGAGGAGCAATAAAGATTTATTTAATCAGAGAGGATCTAGTAAAGCAAAATAGAGATTTATATCAGCAATTTAGTTGCATCTCATTCAGGTCATTTCATTGTTACTTTCTCACCATTGCAACAGTGATTCCTAAATCTCTTAATAGAGTTGGTTTAATAACCATTTGTAAATCCTCTAACAAGGTGACAGTTCTATTGAATTGTTCTAAAGACCTTTTGCAAGGCCACTCCTAATAGGGTGATTAAATCCTCTAACAAGGTCACACCTAATAGTGTGTTTTGTAACTTTTAACCAGGTTGGCTCCTAACAGGGCTCACTTCAAAAGAGTGAAAATCAGTGGCTAGTTACCTAGTGGTTTTTTCCATATTAGGTTTCCATGTTAAATCTGGTGTCTTATGTGTTCATGTTATTTCTTTCATGCTTAAATGTTAATCATTGTGAATGCTTAGGATCTGTTAAAAATAACATTCACTGCATCTACCAAGTTACAACATTTTTCTGTATGATTACCGAGTGATAGCAATAGCTAGTTCTATCAGACATCTAAGGGATCTGTTGATTTTTTTTTTGTGGTAACTGATTCACCCCCCTTTTGAGCTACTCCATATATATTTCCAACAATTGATATCAGAGCTTTTGGTGTTTGCAGGAAGGATTTCAAGGATCTAAGCTAAAGATCAGGATGTCTTACAAGAGGGAAATTCCAAGTCTTAATATGGATAACTTTTTAGCATGGAAAGGTCTCATGAGACTCCATCTAGCTTCCATTGGAGATACGGGATTGAAATACCTTGATAAAGAATATACAACTCCTTCTGATACATTATCTGTCAATGACATTATTGAGAAAAAGACTCATAACACCATGATGATAGACATTGCATCTGCCCTAAGCTATGAAAATTTTGATGATATCAAGGACTACAAAACTGCCTTTGAAATGTGGAACAAGCTAAAGGATATCTATGGAGGTGATGAAAATGTGAGAAGAGCCAAAGCAGAAAGTCTAAGAGGACAATTTGATCAAATGAGAATGAGAGAGGATGAAAACATTGCCAAGTATGTTGAAAGGGTCAAAGCAAGTGTCAGTACAATCAAAGCTTTTGGAGGAGATATAAAGGAGGAAACAGTTGTACATAAATTTCTTAGAAAATTGCTTCCCATTTATGCAATTAGAGTATCTATGATTCAAGAAAGAAGATGTGAAGAAAATCATGAGATAAATTTGGATGCCATAGTAGGAAGGTTGGCAGCATTTGAGCTAGATAACTATGACAATTATGTTCCAACTTCCAAGAACATTGAATTAGCATTTGAGGCCAAATTTTCACTCAAGGAAAAGGGCAAGAAGATAAAGGACTCTCAGTCAAAAAGTGAAGAAGAATAAGAAGAAAGTTCTGACAGTGATCTTGAGGTGGTTGAAGCTCTACTTTCAAGGAAATTTTCTTGAGGCAAAGGAAAATACAAAGGTAAAGTTCCTTTAATCTATTTTTCATGTGAAGAAATTGGTCATATTGTAGCTAGGTGTCCAAACAAGAAAATCAAGGATGAGAAGAAAGGTCATAAGTGCAATGGCAAGAAAGACTTCAAATCATTCAAGGACAAAGGTAAGAAAACATGCTTTATGGCTAAGGACTCTAAGGATTCTGATAATAGTGAAGATGAAATTGTTTACATTGTTGTGAAAGATGAATCTGATAATGATGAGGAAGATAAGATGGCACTTATCTCTCATGTAAGCAAAAATGATACATGGATCATAGATAGTGGTTGTTCACATTATATGACAAGTGACAAAACTAAGTTTGAACATTTTGAAGACTATGATGGTGGTAGTGTAAGATTTGGAAATAATGAACCTTGTTGCATAAAAGGAAAAGGCTAAATCTCATGAACCAAAGAACTTGTATGTGATAATGCCTATTGGGTTGAAGGACTAAAACATAATCTATTGAGTGTGGCACAGCTAATCAATATTGGATTTAAGGTGGAATTTGTGCATGGAAAGGCAAGACTGTTGGATGACAAAGGAAAGTTGATTAGATCAGGCATACAAACAAAAGGTAACTTGTTTTATCTTGGACTTGGTGAATGCTCATGTTTTATTGCTCAAGTTGAAGAAATTTGGTTATGGCATAGAAGATTATGTCATGTGAATTTTGATAACATGGTAAAGATAAGCAAATTTAGGAAAGTAAGAGGCATTCTTAGTATAAAGAAACTTGATGTTGGTTTATGCAAGAATTATTAGATCGATAAGATGGGAAAGAATAACTTTAAAAGTAAAAACTATTAGTCTAAATAATTTTTGGAAATTGTGCATACTAACTTGTGTGGACCTATTGGAATTGAGAGCTATACTGGAGAAAACTTCTTCATTCTTTTTGTTGATGATTACTCTAGAATGATGACTGTTATGCATTTGAGATAGAAGTTAGAAGCATTTGAGAAGTTCAAATGGTATTTGGCCAGAGTAGAGAAGGAAATAGGGAAAAGACTAAAATGTTTGAGATCAGACAGAGGTGGTGAATTCATCTCCCATGAATTCAATAACTTTTGCATTGAAAGAGGAATCAAAAGACAAGTATCAACCCCTAAAACTCCTGAGTAGAATGGAATAGCTAAAAGGAGGAACAGATCTGTCATGGATTGTGTAGGGATTCTAATGATTGAAAAAAACATTGCTATCAAATACTGGAAGGAAGCTATCAGCACTGTAGTTCATACCTTGAACTGAGTACAGCTAAAGGACTCATTCAAAACCCCCTATGAGTTATGGTATGGCTATAAACCCAATGTAAGTTACCTGAAAGTATTTGGAAGTAAATGTTACATTTTGAAAGAATCTAGAAAAGGAAAATTTGATGTGAAGGGTGATGGAGGTATATTTTTGGGATATTCTTGCAAGAGTAAGGCATATAGATGTTTGAATTTGTCTACTGACAAAATCATAGAAAGTGCACATGTGAAAGTTGATTAGTTTGTAGAAAGGACTGAAGAAGAAAGCAAAAAGGAACGAAAAGATTATAGGAGATTTGTTTTCATTGAACTTGATATAGTGTCGGATACACCTGTCAATTAGGTGACTTATACTCCTGAATCTTCACCAGTCACTGAGTTGCAAGAAGTTCAAACCAAGTTGTAGGAACCCGAGTCACATTTAGATGCTACCAAGCTAATGCCTACCGAGTCTGAGTAGCCAGAACCTAAAGTTGAAATTCAAGAGGATGACAATGCAATTCATTCAAAAGGCAAGGAACCTGTATTACCCAAGTATGTCAGGAGACATCATGCACTAGATCAGATTATTGGAGACAAATATGAAGGTACTATGACAAGAACTAAGCTAAAAGGTACTTGTTTATTTGCTGATTTTGAACCTAGAAATGTCAAGGATGCATTGGAAAATGAAATCTGGATTGAGACTATCAATGAAGAAATAGAGCAAATAGAGAAGATCAAAACACAAAATTTTGTACCTAGGCCTAAAGATAAAAAATGTGATTGGAACAAAATGGGTATTCAGAAATAAGTTGAATGAAGATGGTAAGGTATCAAGAAACAAAACTAGATTGGTATGTAAAGGCTACTCTCAAGAAGAAGGAATAGATTATGGAGAGACTTTTGCTCCTATTGCAAGATTGGAAGGTGTCAGGACCCTACTTGCATATGTTGCACACAAAGGATTTAAGGCATATCAGATGGATGTCAAATCTGTGTTTCTCAATGGTATTCTAGATGAAGAAGTCTACATTGAGCAACCTGAAGGCTTTGTTGATCCAGATAAGAAGGACATGGCTTGAAAATTACACAAAGCATTGTATGGTTTGAAACAAGCCCCTAGAGCATGGTATGAGAGATTGCATAACTATCTTATTCAAATTGGTTTTTAGAGAACTAATGCTAACAGTAGTTTGTACATCAAGGAAGGACCAGATAACAAGATTATTTTGGTAGAAATATTTGTAGATGATACTTTGTTTACATGAAATGATGATCTATGCAAAGAGTTTTCAGAGCAAATGAACAAAGAATTTTAAATGTCTATGTTTGGTGAGATTAAATTTTTTGTTGGTCTTCAAATTTAGTAGAGCAAGAATGGTATCTACATCACTTAGTCTAAGTATATCAAGGAGATACTCAAAAAGTTTGGTATGGAAGATTCTAAACCAGTTGGAACTCCCATATGTATTGGATTGAAGCTTACCAAAGATGATGATTCAAAAGAGGTAGATCAGACCTTATACAAATCAATGATTGGAAAATGTAGTATGTAGTTCATACAAGGCTTGATATTGCTCTTGCAGTTGGTATAGTGGCAAGATTTTCAGCAAAACCCAAAGAGAATCACATGATGGCAGTCAAAAGGATATTGAGATACTTGAAAGGTACTGAAGATTATGGATTGTGGTATAAATTTGGAGGAAATCTAGACTGAAAAGTGTTTACTGATGCTGATTGGGCAGGGAACATCGATGATAGAAAGAGTACAAGTGGTGGAGCATTCTTTCTTGGAAAGAGGTTGGTATCTTGGACAAGCAAAAAGAAAAATTGAACATCTCAATCTACAGCAGGGGCAAAATATGTTGCAATAGTAGTGAACTATTCTAATCTTGTTTGGTTCAAACAGTTATTGGAAGGCATGAAGGCTAAGATCAAAGAATCAGTTGTTATGTTTTGTGATAATACAAGTGCAATTAACATATCAAAGAATCCAGTGATGCATTCCAAAACCAAGCACATTTCTATAAAGTATCACTTTGTTAGAGAATTGGTGCAGGATAAAGAGATCAGATTGGAATATGTCCATACAAAAGAACAGATTGTTGACATATTCACCAAGCCATTACCTAAGGATGCATTTTTGTATCTAAGAGGTAAGTTAGGGGTCATTCCCCTATCTAAAGCTCACTAAAATAAAGTTTTAGTGATGCATCAATAGGAACCAAGTTGAAGATCAAAGAGGGAGAGTTTATAGTCATATCTTTCTGAAATTTGAATTGGTTTGAGAAAGAGTTTGTTTTTTGTAAAAGAAGCTATGTAATTCATTCACAAAGGGAGATTAATGCATTAGAGAAGTTTGTGGCATAAAATCTAAGAGGGGGAAAAGTTTTGTCAGAAAAAGACTTGTTTTCAAATTTCATTGTGCTATGACATGTTGTGTTGCCATCAATGCCAAAGAGGGAGATTTTTTGATACAATTGTTTAATTGTGTGTTGTCTTTGATGTTACACAAATGTCATATCAGTTGGCAGACAGTGCTTACCGAGCTCAGTTGGTCAGCAAAGAAAATTTCAGAGTCTACCAAGCATTCCTGGAAATTACTCTATGGAAATAGTGTCTACCGAGCTCACTCGGGCATCAAAGGAAAATGTAGTAGAAGTCAGTGTTAACCAAGCTCACATGGTTAATGAAGGAAAGTTAGTGTTTACTGAGTTCACTCGGTCTCCAAAGGATTTTAAAGAGTTTGCAGTATTAATAAGCTTCAGTTGGTTAACACTGGAAATCATTTTTGGAACAGTGTTTACCGAGCAGGGTCAGCTAATGAAGGATTTTGTTGTTTTGGGAAATAAAGTTTAATTATTTTATGTAATGATTTATAGTCGACTAAGGTAATGATTATTGGTAATTATAACTTGTAAATGAGTCGACTTGATAATTTATAAGGTATAAATAAAAGGTCAAGTTGAGAATTCTAAAGTGTAATGAGCAAGCATGCAAGTGTATTGATTGTGTGAAGAGGAAAGTGTGAGAAAACTTTGAAGGATGGTCAAATATTCTTGATGAGCAACAAAGATTTATTTAATCAGAGAGGATCTAGTAAAGTAGAACAAAGATTTGTAACAACAATTTAGTTGCATCTCATTCAGGTCATTTCATTGTTACTTTCTCACCATTGCAACAGTGATTCCTAAATCTCTTAATAGAGTTGGTTTAATAGCCATTTGTAAATCCTCTAACAAGGTGACAGTTCTATTGAATTTTTCTAAAGACCTTTTGCAAGGCCACTCCTAACACGGTGATTAAATCCTCTAACAAGGTCACACCTAACAATGTGTTTTGTAACCTTTAACCATGTTGGCTCCTAACAGGGCTCACTTCAGAAGAGTGAAAATCAGTAGCTAGTTACTTGGTGTTTTTTTCCATATTGGGTTTCCACGTTAAATTTAGTGTCTCATGTGTTCACGTTATTTCTTTTATGCTTAAATGTTAATCATTGTGAATGCTTAGGATCTATTAAAAATAACATACACTGCATCTACCAAGTTACAACATTTTTCTATATGATTACCAAGTGACAGCAGTAACTAGTTTTATTAGACATCTAAGGGATCTATGGATTTGTTTTTGTGGTAACTGATTCACTCCCCCCCCCCCCCCCCCAAGTTACTCCATCTATATTTCCAACATGACAATCCCACTCTAACAAGTGGTATAAGATCTTAGTCATAGGCTCGAATCCTCAAACCTTCTAGTAATGCTAAGAGGGAATTATTGGCAAAATCTTCAGCACTCCCCTTGGGATTTGTGACAAGGGCTTTACTTCCTACTATGTACTATAAGTTGAGTGGTTGTATGGGACACTGATAGATCACTCTTTTGGTGCAATGAAAACCCCACTCTAATATGGAACTGCTAAAGAAAAAAAACCTCCTTTAAATATCTTCATCACACATGTGAGGAATTGCTATAAAACCTTGTTGAAAGAAAAGTTGGACCACAACATTACTTGAGAGGAAAAGACCACAATGTGCTGCTATCACAAGCTTTCTTGGAAAAAAGGGGAAGACACAAAATGATGTACGTGATAAAACACGGAACTCCACTATGAGGAAAGACCACTGAGAGAAGAAGGGGCTTGCTAATCAAAAGTAAACCTTGTCACATAGCATAATAAGGCCAAAAAATTTATAAGTTGGAGATTATTATAAGGTATTAGGCTTCCACAATTTATTGCAATAGATAATATTTACAATTGCTAAACTCATGGAGATAGGGATGGGAAACAACCTTCTTCGAAAGCCATGATGTTCCTTTTGAGGAATGTTAGGGTTTCAAATGCCCCATAACAAAATGCACCTAGTCAAGCATAGGATTAGATTGACCAAGGTGGATGTAGTTCTTAATTAGGAAACTAAATTAGCAAGAATAAAGGTTGAAGAACTCATTAAGGCTTTACATAGCTATCTAGTATCATTCATTTCAAGATGACCTAACAAATATGTTCTTAACGTGTTCCTTGTTCCATTCTAAAAATATATACTTCACATGTTTGAGTTTTGACACAAAGATAAATAGTTTTGAAGCCTCAAATTTCTCTTCATTCCACTAAGCTTATATTAGTTCCATGAAATTTAATTCCTTGAAGTACATGTTCTCAAACTCAAAGGAGTATCTTATTGTTTTTCCTCAACTATAATTAGTTTGACGAAATAGTGATCCAAGCTAAAGCAAGGAAAAATATCCCCTTCTAGGGTATGATGGAAAGTAGCCATATCTTGGACCCCAAAGAAGAATCTATCCAACGTGTTTGGCTATATTACCAAAACCCATACTTCTATTATTCTAAGTATAAAATCCATTTCTCTATTTCAAGAAGGTTATTCCCTGAGAACCATTCTTCAAAGGTCTTTGTGTTTTTGTCTTGCCCTACCAATACCACCCCTTTAAACTTGTCTATGTAAGATAGCATTTCAAATCACCCCCAAAGATTCTTGTAAAGCTAGATTGGCTTTCATGAAAACATATAATTTGGCCTACAACTCCCTTTTATTGATGCATAAAATAAGCTCATAAACATTAATAAGATTAAGCTCTAGATCATGAATACAACTCAAAATCCTCCCCAAATTCGATTCCAACTTGGATCCAATTATCTCAAAACTAAGACTGAGTTTCGACAAATTCTGAACCCACCAAAGACCACACCCACTTGAACAACCTCCATCTTCCAATCCAACTTCTCACTATACACCTTTCGTTTATTACATTTATTTGACATTTTATGGTCACATCATATAAATGGTATCCTTTATAATATATTATATTTTTATTTCACTTTTAAAGCGCTATCAAAATGACATTGCCAACCAATAACATCCAACATTATAGATCCTTCTTTTTATAAAATAACATCCAACATGATAAATCTATGCGACAATAATGTACACCAATTATTATTCTGAATAAAAAAAGTTTTCCCCAACATTGTCCTCCGCCGACCGATCCACTTTCGGCAACCCCCCGTACTTGTTAACTATACGAGAAGTAGATTTAGAGCAAAGAATATATTAAGCATTTTTTAATTAGAGCAAAGAATATTAACCCTTCTTTTTACAAAAAAGAAATCCAAGGAAGTTTTGAAGGGAAAGCAAAGAAGATAAGCGAAGGAATAGGGAGGCCGTTACGTGCACAACACCCTAAAAGGGGTCAGAGTTGCATCTCCAGCGTGTGTCCACGTGGCAGACAGCTGTATCACGTCAATTTGACGTGACGTAAAGTGCTGATTTGGGTTAATCTAATCACTCTCCAGGTTTATCCAAATCACACCCAATCATAATATATTTCATATTTTCCCCCTTTCTTACAGTACCGCTGCAATTGCGCGCTGAAGAAATATATAGCAGTGCAATTGTTAGCTGACACGGGAGGATAAAAAATCAGAGTGAAGGAAGGGAGGAAAGGAGGAAAAAAATCATGGGGTGTGAAGAACATGTGGACTGCGCTGGGTGGGAGGTGCTTGATTTCAATTCTGCCCCGAGTTCGATCAGCGGTGGGGATGAAGAGAATCCAGAAAATAGCTTGTCAGTGGAAGTCGAATTGGGGAATTTCATAGATGCGGATTATTTCGCTTGTCCTTCCTCGGAATCGAATTTGAATGAGAATCCTTCAGGGAAATCATGTTCTGATTTGGTTGATGATGGGTTAAGGGATCAAAACCCTGCGGAAGCTTTGCATTCTGCGGAGGCAGCAATTTTGGGGAAAGAGGAAGCGGAAGAGAATACGGGATCGTTGATGGACGTGAAAGAAACGGAGAGGGATTCGGGGGCGTTAGCTACTGGTTGTTTTGGATCTGGTGTGATTGAGGGATTATGCATCTTTAGGCCGCTTGTGGTTACAGAATTGGCCCTGTTTAGAGTAGATTCCTCTTTTAATCCGTGGAAGGTCGGCAAGAGCGAAGATGAGGGTTTGAAAATTGTTGCAGTGGAGAAGATCAGTTCGTGTCCCAGTTCTCCGCGACTGAGTCGCCCTTCTTCTCCACGGGTGGACTGCTGTAATGTTGAGCCTGCAAAGTGTGAAGGAGGGAAGGCGAATTTTATAAATCAGTTGGGAATTTGGACTAAGAATGTTGGAATGATTTCTTCTTTTGGGATGGCGGCTGCAGTCATGGGCTTGGTCATTCTGGGCAGCAGATTTTATCTTAGGAAGGGTAATCATCAGACTAAGAATCGAAATGAAGGATTAGTTCGCTTTCAGGTTTATGGAGACAACAGAGTAAGTCACCTTTTTTTCTCTTTTCACCCGCCTCTTTTTAAAGTTTTGGTTCAAATTCTCATGCTCTTTTTCTTAGTTGATGTAAGTAGACATGTTTATTAAGGCGGAAATCATCAGGGGTTTCCGATCTGTAGCAATTTGGCATGAAATAGGGAGTTTTTTAGCCTAGCCTGCTCTAAATAGGCGTTCAGTATGTGAAAACAATAATGTTCTGGTAGGCCTAGTTGATTCGGAAGATCTCTTAGGTAGTAACACAGCCACAACTGATTTTAAAATTGGTTTATGCTCTGGCCTGCTTGAGTAGACTTCTATATATAAGTTAATCTGAACTTTTAAATGTTTCTCAGATATTATTCATTCAGATCTTGGATCTCTTTAGGGTTACTTTGAAATGATGTTTGAACATCCATTGCCATCCATTTACTGTTCATAACAACCAGAACTTAAGATCGAACAGAATATATTCTTCCAAATTTGCATCAATCGATCTATACCTTTCAAGAATTGATCTGTATTATGCGTGATTTGCAAGCAACTTCACCAAGAGTCATAACTTAATTTTAGGGGTATAATTGTGAAAAGCAATTAAGAAATACTTTATTGAAATCTTTTTATAACGTGTCTTAAAATGTTAGAGAATATCTGTACTTCTTTTTAGTTTTATTAGATACATTAAAACTGTTTTTCTATACTGTAAGAGCTATGATTCTGGAAAAAAAAAGGATTTTTTTGGATAAAAACGTGTAGAAGATCGATCATGTAAGACTTTTGCAGTTCATAAAATTAGATTGAAATATTTCTGGATTACTCTGTTTGATACGTTTGTTACTGGATCTACTTTCATAGGCCGTGAAATGCTTTTGAATGCGACTCCGTGAATTTTTCTTTCCATCCATTTTAATGGACTGTAAAAATCATAGTGTAATGAATCATTTAAGACGTATACAGTGTACCCGATCATTCAAGTAGATATTTTCGACAATTTAATGAAGATTTTGATTTTGTAATGTTTTAAATTATCCAATGTGAGTAATCATTAATTTTTCTGATTTTTAATTCATTCCGATTGACGGATTGCTATGATCTGAAGTTGAAAGTAAAAATATTTTATAATCAAAATCTATACTTATTATCATATCAAGAAATTTTCAATTTTAATTTTAAAATTAGATGATAAAATATGTAGATCATGGAATATTATCACAAATCTATAAACTCAGTCGTTCAACTCATAAATCGTGAAAATCTGATGTTCCAATCTTTCAATTTTATAAATCCTCATCTGGTAATATTTTTTCTCTTCAATTACAGTTTACAGTTAGTATACTACAGAATTGTTGTCAGCCTCCTTTTCAAATTCGTTCACTGGTACTTTTAATTATAATTAACGAGCTTAATGGATGCTGCACTTTGAAATTGATCACGTCTTACATAAGTAAATGAGATGTCTTCGTCTTGAATTTGAAATTGATACTTTATAATATCACTTTCTAATAGGTAATAGGCAGGGAAACTATCCAGTAGGCGTCCAGACTAACTTCGGGTACATTCCCTGAGAGATAGCCTTTTATTAGTGTCAACTTGGAATTCAAAGAAAAGCATTTAAAGCTAATGGGTCCCTTGTACAGGAGAAATTATGGGCTCCCTCTACAGTTTAAAGTTGAAGCCTTTTAGCAACCGGGAAACCCAAGGACACTATTCAATATTAATGGCTGTCCTGTACTGGGGAAGTCATGCATTGTTGTTAAGAGCTGTCTCTGACAAATTTATTACGCCTGAATCGGTCCCGCCACTGTCAATATAATTTTTTCTTATAAATTTTGGTCAATTAAAATAGAATAATTATTTTATAATTTATGTGATTGAGGAATAAAATCCTGATTAATCTTACAGATGGTACTTCAGAAAGTAATTAATCTATACACTTTTCATAGAAAAATAGCGTGTTGAGAAATAATTTTAACAAATGGAACATGGTTTGTGTAAATGTGCAGAAGATAGGGCAATTGATGAGCCAGGCAGCTCGACTGAATGAGGCGCTTTGTGCAGCGAAAGTTGGAGGAGGAGTTGTTCCTGTAGTCAGAGCACAAATATCTTTTGGAGGTTACTGTGATGGTCTCTGACCTTAAAATTTGCCGACATTTCACCTTTTGCATAGATTGGTTAACTGAGCCACTTTTAAACATCACATACTAAGGGAAGAACTAAGTTTGGGAAAAAAAATTTAACTTTCACTATTTAACACTTCTGGTCTAGGAATTAAGCTTAGTGTGTGATATTTAAGCCATTCAGATTAACCGTATGTATCGCCATAGCCTTGGATCTCCGCATTATACTAAATGCAGCAGGTCTTAGTATCATTTATGGCAACAGAAACCAATATGTTTATATGCCATATATTTTTGTTATAGTTTATAAAAAGTTATCCAAGTAAATAGCAGATCCATACATTGAGTTTAAAATGACTCTCAATTTCTGCGCGCTTTGGTGAACGTCTTGCTGTGCACAGTACTGAAAGTAAATTTTGTAAATAGATTTGTAGATGGCCGAAAATTATGCGCGCGTCTAATTATAGGTGATTCAGTATTATTTCAATTTCAATATGATACCTTAATTTTAGATGGCAATCCTTGCTTTTTGGAGTGTCATGCAGTAATAGGAGATCAATATCACTGACAAAACCTTCAGTCCATATTGTTTCATTTATTACGATCTCTTTGCTAATCTTTTGACTGTTGGACAATTTTTGAAAAAGGTTCCAATTTACATTTTAGAGATAATTCTGGAAATACAATTGTATTAGGCAGGTAATGTTTTTCGTTTTAATAGGGTAGAGAATAGATGTTTGACTTTTACGATTGATGATATATGGTTATAATATAAGAAAAAATTTCATGCAAACTTTGATAGCATTGTGAAGTAAAATATTACAAATCACTTAATTGGTAGCTTATACTTTTCAATCACGACTTCATGATGATTATCTAATTTTTGGGTGATCATTTTAGTAATCCTATTCATTTCTTTTGTAATCTTATAAAAAGTTCTTCAACACCATACTTGAAATATATTCTTTGTATTCAGTAGCATTGATTTCATAATTAAGTTTTGTTGTTAGCTTTCTCAGTGGTAATGTCTTTACCAACCAATGCTAGGGTATTACCAGCAAATGCTTGGGAATTGTCCACTAAGTTTTCACTTTTTTCTTTTTTCACTTCCTCATTATCTCTCTTAGAGTTAGAAAGATTTTCTTCCTCCAGCTCCATTTCCTTGCTCTCAGAACTCTCCTCTTCCTCCTCTTCTACTCTATATCTTTTGGACTTCTGCTTGTATCTAACCTGGGATTTAGCAAGCCTTCCTGACCTTCTCCTACCCTTACCCCCTCTCTCCTTTTCTGACTCCTCAATTTCCACATTCACAAGTTTTTCAACCTTAATTTTTTTACAACCCTTTTTTGCCATAGTTGACTTTGGTTTTGTCTTTTTCTTATCATCTCCGCTGGGGGAGGGGTGCGGGGTGTAGATTTTGGTACCTACGTTGGTACTCAAGGGGGAATTTTGGTTTTGGCATTGGTTATCAACCACTATAACCCTAGGGAGGCAAAGGGCAAGGTGGAACTAATAGAGCCTAAAAATCAAGCCTTGGTGGATAATGGTAAAATTTAGACCCTTACTCCTTTTTTCCCTAACATCATTAACCATATCCTCCAAAGAATGTAAGAGAAAAAACAGAATAGAAATGAAATCTCTTTTTCTAAACTGATTAAGCAGTAGAAAGTGATAGTAGTAGTAAACTCCAAACCTACCTTCAAGCGTAAGGTATTTCATAATCACCAGGTAGACGGTGTCCCACAAAGCTGGAAGCTTGTCCCTTATGAATCCTCCCCTATACTACATCGGTTCTTCATTCTCCTCAAAAAAATTGATCATAATGGCATTGTCCGCAATTTTCGTGACCTTCTGCCATTTTCCCCCCCTCATGGATAGCCTAGTAGCCATTGCAATCACTTCCTCATTAACTTGGAATGTAATGCCATTTATTGTGACCTTGTGCTCATTCCACCTGTTCACAAATTGGGGTGCACAATTTTTGTCATATCTCGTCATTGTCTACGTATAGGGAAGAAATCCCCTCTCCTTTAACAGAAACCAGGTTGCCATTCTGTCTTTAAAATTTTCAATCTTCGATGGTTCCAGTCTATTCAAATCTCCACCCATCTCCTCCTCACTGATTTCTGACCCTCCAACCTTAGTAATTCGCATTTGAATTTCCTTACTGTCGGGGTTCTTGTAAATATTAATCACCAATATCACAACAATTCTACAATTACCACCAACAGGGGTTTTAATCATCTCCCAAACCAGTTTTTGGGTCACTTCTTAATCCCAATCAAAATTATGATGGGATTCACAAATACTTAGCATTATTATTCTCGCATCCTTGAATGTACTAATAGCCTTGGTACTAAAAGCTTTCGTACTTTTGAAAAGGTAGTAATTCAAATTTCGATTTGTGTTACCATAATGGCGAAATAACTGCCACCTCAAATCACCTCCATTTATTATCCAATCAGTACGGTGTTGTCTTATCAACTTCTTCTTAAACTTTCTATTAAATTTAGCACATTTCGTCTTCCTAGGTATAATGTTACCAAAATTGGCATTGACCTTTATTTGCCAAATCATGCTTAACTTTTGTTCCCTTCCTTTTCCTTGCCGATCAAGGCCTTCATTTCCTCCTTTAGACTTTCTAAGTTTCTCCAACATGTCAATTTTCTTAATTCAAATCCCATAGCGGCAGTAGCATCTGCCACCATATTTCCTTCTCTGTAAATATGCTACAATTGGACTTTCTCCACCCCGTCAACAATATGTCTTATATCCATGGTAACATCTAGGATATTCCAGCCAGGTTTAGAAACTCCCTTCACCAACTCAACGATTAATTTGGAATCCCTTTCTATGGTTATTTCCTTTATATGCATTTCCCTTATCAATTGCAAGCCCTAGAGCAAAACCATTGCTTCAGCCAGATTATTACTTCCTCCTCCAACATTCCCAGAATATACTAGCAGCACATCACCATTTCTATCTCTTAGCACACCACCCGTTGCTCCTATACCCCCTTTTGCAGCACCGTCCAAATTTAGTTTAAGTTGTGTTAAGGTTGGTGGTTCCCATTTTGATTTTGTAAGTAATGTTAGTTGGAAAACATATCAAGATTTACATTTAAAAGAAAGATATTATTTTTCAAATGGATTGTAAGATTTGGGGCATATATATTTGTCTAGTCATATATATTTTTATCAAGGTTCCCATAAAGCTACTATGGAGATAAATATTTCATTCTTTTCATTGATGATTATTTTAGAATGATGTGGGTTACATTTTTGAAAGGGAATTCGAAAGCTTTTACAAAATTCAAAATATTTAGAGATATGGTAAAGATTGGGATAAGATTGAAGTTAAAATATTTAAGATCAAATAGAGGTTGAGAATTGACTTCTAGAGAGTTTACCGCCAACTTGAGAGAATGAAATAACCAAACATATCCTAGCCTCCAAAATCCTTCAACATGGGATTACAAAGAGAAGGAACAAACCTATCCTTGGCAAAGTAAGAACTATGACGTTGGAAGGAAAAGTACCTTAGATGTACCAATGGGAGGCAATTAGAATTGTAATTTACATATTGAATAGAGTTTAGATCAAGAAAGGAACTAGTAAGACACCTTATGAGTTATGTTATGGTCATGTACCTATTACAAAGTATTTCATAATCTTTAGAAGTAATTGAGAGATATGATGATTTGGGAAAGTTTGATCCTAGAAGTGACAAAGGAATCTTTCTTGGTTATTCAACTAAGAGAAAAACCTACAAATTTTGTAATGGTTAAAGAAAATTGTTGAGAGCGATAATGTTAGTGTGGATGAAAGCTATTAGAAATAGGGAAAAGCTTGTAGTTATGAATTAGATGATGCAAAAGAGAATTAGATTGTGGTTGTGTAGAATCAGAATCAGAATGAAATAGTTGGACAGGATGAAGTAAGCGGTAATAGTGATATTACTACATGAGTCTAAATTTAGAAGACCCTAAGGTACATAAAGTTAAACCATGCAGAAAATCAAATTATTAGTGATAAGAATGATGGAATTGTGACTGGAGGAAGGATTGGAAAATTCTTAATTTCTCAAATCGAACATAATGATGTTAGTGTTAGAATTGGAAGAAGGATTGATAAAATTCTTAATTTCTCAAATCGAACCTAATGATGTTAGCATTAGAATATTTAGCCCACTGATATAACTGAGGAGGGGGGGGGGGGGGGGGGGAGTGGTGAATCAATTATCCAACTATTATCACAATCATTGACCTTAAACAAACTTAACCATATGAGTAATATAAACTAAAACCACAACAAGATACTCATACACAATTAACACCACATATGTTAACTAGGGAAACCCTTGATTAGAGGGAAAACTCCGATGGGGATGGTACCCACAAAATGATGTACTAATATAAATGTTCCTTGTTAGAGGATAGACTTTATTAGGAGTCTATTACACCATGTAGTACATATGAGTCCCTGTTAGGAGACTTTGAATCCTTGATAGGAGATTCCAACCCTGTTAGGAGTTGTGCCAACCCTATTAAAAGTTGTGGAAAGCAGCTAGACCCACTGCCCAAACACCTTCAAGGTTGAGATCAATGAACCCACTATCCAAATGATCTTTGTATTATTCCTTGCAGAATAATAGAAATGAAATGTACTTCCTTCCTTTGTCTCTATCATGTTAACCAGACTTCTACTCCATTAGATCTTGTAACTAGATCTCATACTGTGCATCCAATGATCCCTTGGATTGCTTACATGCATTTAGTAAGCATTCTACTTCTTCTCACACTGCGTACTAATACTTCACATTCCACTTGGTCCTCTTCTCCAAGTTACTTCTACAAACAAGGAAAACAACTTTCCTTTATACCATATTATCAATTGATAATATTTAATTAGACTAAACTAAAACTTGAAACAAAGGAGCATCATCCATTTGAAATTGTCTTGTAGTTGTCCAATTATAATAGAAATAGTGTGGGTGCAATATTTAAAAAATACATCTAATAGAATTAAACTAATTTATGAAACAAAGGGAAACATAAAATGCCTAACACATTGGATGTCTGATTTGTGGAATTGTTGTTGACTTTGTGTGACAATCTATAGTTCTTAATGTTTGGAAAAGGAGATGCTTAACTGTTTTGTTTTTTTTAAATTTATATTACTCAATTGAACATTGAAATGTTGTAATTTAATCGATAGGCTATGTGTGGGAACTTTGTTCTCATAAAATTAATATTTAGGCTGGAAAAATGTCAGCCCTTACCATATTTTATTTTTTGGCCAATTTTTATGTCAACCCCCTTTTATTTATAGTTTTTCCTATTTTTTAATCCATTATTTTAGTTTTAGTAGATGATATGGGTTATGAGAAGAAGTAAAACGCTGCACATGTATCATAATATTTTTAATTTGTTTTGAATTGACTTTAGTTTTTTTAATCTGTTATAGGCTTTTTTTAATTAATGAGAAGAAGTAAAAAAATTGCTCACTTATTAAGAAAACAATATCATTATTTTTTTATTTTTTTTGAAGAATAAACTCTCTATGTTTAATACATATCATGTAGTTGTTATGAGTTGCTTTAAACTTATCAAAAGAAGTCAAAAACTACACACTTATTGTGAAAACAATATCATAATAGTCTTAATTTATTTTTTAATTAACTTTAATTTCTCTTTTTTAAAGCTTTAGTAGCTATTATGGGTTGCTTTTAATTTATTAGAAGAAGTAACAAGTAACACACTTGTTGTGAAAACAATATCAAAATATTTTATTTTATTTAAAAAAAAAACTACTATATGTTTAAGGCATATCATGTTTATAATAAGAGCTAAGCTAAATATTTCTCATAATTTTTTTTAATAATAAGTAAGTCATTGTTCAACTTTATGTGATCTACACATATGTTTCTTCATAGAAATTATTCTTATTTAGTCTACAATATAGTTACATATCGCAGACAACTTTATCATATTTTTTCATTATTACTCATTTTTATGATATTTCTTACCAATTATTGTTATTGCACAAAATAATATACTCCTCTTGGCTCTTCATTGTACATATATAAATGTGCAACTGCTAGTTTTATTGTGATATCATATTACAATTTGTTTCTTTGTATTCCCACATAAAGAAGGTGATTTCCTGCAATAAAGTTTTGGAAGAGATCAAATATCAGATTGTACAAATGCATGCACATATGTTAAATATGTCAAAAGTTATGAATGTTTTTCAAGTTTAATGTGCAACTTAACAACATACTTTTGTTCCTTACTTTTATAGTTTTATTTTTTTGTCAATATTTTCTAGTGTTTATTATTGATCAATAAGGGAAAGGTATTTTAGATAGCTACATCTACATATGTAATAACGCTTATTATATCTTCTAGTAATGTAGATCTATTGATTAGTGGAGAATTTATTCTTTTCTTTCAAGTTTTTTAAAATTTGTTATCATTTTCTTTATTATAATCTACACTGTAATTAAAAAAATTACACGGAATAAAAATGTTAGCTAAGATATAATGAATATTATAATATGTTATTTTTTTAAAATAATATTTTAAATCTATATTATTATATAAATGAGTATTAAAATACACTAAATTAGGAAAATATTAATAATATACAACTAAAATATAAATGTTGAATATTTTAGATAGTGAATACTACATGTGCTCTCTACATATCTTACGTTTCAAATATAGGTTTCAAAAGAAAAATATTAAGTACAGTTTGTTATATTTGACAAAAATCTAAGAGGGTATTTTCAAAAGATAGGGAAATATCTCTACGAAGTGGGCAATATCTCTATCATTGGTCCTACAACCACAATAAAAGTTAGATTGACCACATAAAATACAACTCATCTAGAATATTATCACAATGGAAATTAACTTGTTGATCAAGTGAACACAGATATAATTTTTCCAATATATGAAGAGTTAAAGTGGTAGATTTCCACAAAATGTTTCTTGTAGTTCATGTTGTTTCTACTAGATGTTATATGTGACAACCAATTATGCCAATTGACTTAGGTACATTGTGTGTTTTCCTATTTATCCAAGAAAATAATCAAATTGAAGTTATCACTTACCTTTTTTTAATCAGTGATAGAATTTTCTTCTTTAAGTTCAATCTCTATTATACCACTTATGGGTTGGGCTTGAACATGTTGAATATATGTTTTGGAGTTGCCTTACAACTAATATTTAAAAATGTGTAATCAAATATCCTAAACATAAAATAAATAATATTATTTGTAGTTGAGTTCTTTTAACAGTACGATTTTTCTTTTTATGAATATGATCATTTCCATTAGTAAGATAACTTTAAAACTCTTCACAAAAAAGTAGGTCAGATAAGTGTATGAAAAGTGGATTTTTAGCTCAATATGTTTCTTCTCAAATTAGAGGTGGTATCCTTGAAATGATTTAGAGATCATCAAAATGAGGTTAAAAAATAAAAGATCAAATGTTGAACTTGAGTAGAAACTAAATGATGACAAAACTTTTAGTTTCTTACAAGAGGCATTTTTAAAATTTACTTTGTGATTTCATTATTTCCCTGGCAATGATGTCACCATCCATCAAATTGGTGATTTCTAAAAAATTTCAATATGAGTTATCCCAAACAGATAAAAAATAAAGAACCAAATATTGAACATGAGTAGAAATCAAATGATGATAAAATTGTTAACTTCTTACAAGAATAGTGATACCTTAGAAATTATGTAACTGCCCAACAATTTGGTGACTTCTAAAAGTATATATGAGTTAGAAATATTGACAATAACTAAGAGTTACAATTAACTCTAGATGGACTTCAGCTAGTTCAGAGTTTTGAGAACCTCGCAAATAGCCTCGAGTTGCAACCTTGATGTAAGGTCATAGATTCCTTCAAAACTATTTCCTTGTTCTAGTTTTCATTCTTTTAAGTATGAATCCACTTGGTAATAGTATTTAGTTCAGGTTTAGGTGTTTTTATTTGCTCTATAGTCATAGATATAGTCTAGATCGGCCTGCTAACATTTTGAAAAGTAAATATAGGTTATTCCTTTTTCTAGCTTTTTTGTCTATCATGGGGTCTTGTTGTGGCCTGTTTAATATATAGATGTTGTATAGTGGATTTTTTCTTTCAGTAGCAGAACATAGATGTTAGTGTCTTTTGCATCAAAATTGCTACCTAAAGTGATAGTAGTGTTGTGAAGTGATAAAATCCATCCTGTGCGTTGAAGTATATTTGAAGCATTTTTCTTTAGTTTTGTAAGGATATGAAGTGTCCCTAATATTTCATGTTTGTAAATTAATTAAGATCAATATTAAATTTTTGATTTTAGAAATGAGTTTATGGAAGGTTTTGGTCATGACCAAATTTGCTTGTAATTAAGCATTTTGATGGTTTTGTTGACAGAGCATTTTGAATATTAAAATTAGAGTATTTTCTTAGATTCAAGATGGGAAATAGAAATTCTAATTTTCATTCATTCTACCATGTTACCACTCTTACAGATTATATTGTTTCGGGATGCAACTCCTAATAAGTCTGCAACCTAAACATGTGTGTGTGTGTGTGTACACACACACACACACACACATATACATTGTGTATATATATATGTGTGTGTGTGTGTGTATATGTATATGTATATACATATATATATATATGTGTGTATATACATATATATATATATGTGTGTGTGTGTGTATACATACATATATATATATAAATGTATGTATATATATATGTATGTATACATACATATATATGTATATATACATACATACATATATGTATATATATGTATGTATACATACATATATATACATATATGTATGTATGTATATATACATATATGTATGTATGTATATATACATATATATGTATGTATACATACATATATATATACATATATATATATATATATATATATACATATATATATATATACATATATATATATATATATATACATATATATATATATATACATATATATATATATATATACATATATATATATATATACATATATATATATATATATACATATATATATATATATATACATATATATATATATATATATATATATATATATATATATATATATATATATATACATATACATATATATATTTTCAAAGAAGCAAATTACAACCTCCATAATGTTTATTTGGAGTGGATAGGAACTAGTTACTAAATGTCCTTAAGTACCACTTGAACTTTTAAACAATAAAACTCTTACTATTCTGCTTATTCTATTGTTGCTCAGTCTCTACTGTAAACAAAATTTACTATTCCAAATATAATATGTTTTGTTGAATATAAAATGTAAAACATATAAAGCATTCAACATAGTTTTGACACTATGATTTTTACGTGGAAACCCAATTTGGGAAAAATCACCAACAACATGTTACCAATTTTTTACTCTTTCAAAGTGAGTTCTGTTAGGAGCCAACCTTGTTAAAGGTTACAATACACACTATTCGATTTAGGTGTTGATTCACTAATAAGCTCTCCAGTATCATCTCTATTCTTGAGTTGCTTAGATACCCTTCAAGAAGTCAGTCTTTCCCCTTCAACAAAACTTAAGACTTCTTGCTCATATTTCACTTATCAGTATTAGCAACATCTCTACGAGCTTTCTCCTTTAGCTTTGCATTCACTCACACACTTGTGCATTTCTGATCCACCTCTCTCTATATGTGCCTCTCACATATACTTGCACTCTTTGATCATTTTTTGGGATCTATACTTCTTTAAATAAGAAATTCTTACTTTACCATCTTCTACAATCATTTTAGATCTTAGGGTTTACGATCAGGCTCAACACAATTCACTATATTTCTTCATTTTCTTGATCTTCTTCTAGAAAATTTTCTAGAATCCATTTGTTAGGTCTTTACCTAATCCTCACCTTGAATTTAATGATAAAACTCATCAATCTTATCTTCAACATAGTTTACATCTCCCAAGGAATCAACTGAGTCAGCTAGGAATCACAATTTCCTCAAATTCATCTTCAATGGTATTACTCGACAATCAATAAGTTGTGACACTTGTTCATCGCTTAATACTCAAATGTCGTAAAGATTTTTGGCTTGGCATCGACTAACTTTCTCAGTCAATACTAATGCTCGGTCAACATTACATTTTCTTGGCACTAGTTTTCGCTTGGTTGACACTAGCATCACTCAATATTCCTTCACCTTTAACTCTATTGCTCGGCTTGGCTTAACTTTCTTGACATAAACAATCACTTTTCTTTATCAAAGTCTATCTAATCAAATATCCATTGTAGCTTCCTTTTTATAGCTCAACCTTTCCTCTAGGTGCTATTGTTATGAGCAATTTCTCAAATCCTCTTCATCAATCAAAGAGATATAACATTTAGATTAGGTAGACATGTCTCATTAATAGATTTTACATTAATGAGAAAACAAAAATGGTTCCAAGTGTAAGTTTCCAACAATCTCCCTCTTTGATATTGATGGCAACATGTCTATATTCCAACAATCTCTACATCTCAATAGTAGGAGTTGCTAACTTGGTTACCATATAATCCAAAAATATTTCTCCCTCTCAAATATTAAATCTCTTCTTTGTTTATCTCTCTCTTTTACTTATGTCTCCCTCTCTTGTCTATTTCTCTCTCTTTTACTTATGTCTCCTTCTTTGTCTATCTCTCCCTCTTTGACAACAATTCCAAGAGACTTTAGCTTTCTTAGTTTCAATCTCTTCATACATTTGAGTTATGTAGACTTTTCATGTCTGACTGATTTTTGTCATCTGTCTATGACAAATCTGTTATGCTATACTTGACTATCTACCTTAGGCATGTCCCTAAGTAGAACAATATTGCATCAATGTGTAAGATATTTTGATTAGCACATTTGATGCAATGCATCTTTCCTCCTTAAATAGCTTTGATTAGGAGAATCACCCTTAATTTACCTGTAATTTATTCATGAGAATCTTTAGGTAAGGGTTTTGTGAATATGTTAGAAATCTATTCTTCAGTGTTCACATATTCTTTCTTCACTTCTTTACCTTGTACTAGTTCCCTCAAGTAATGATACTCGATAGCAATGTGCTTTGTCTTAGTGTGCATCACTGGGTTCTTTGAAATGTTAGTAGTGTTAGAGTGGGATTGTCATTGCACTAAAAGATCGATCTATCAATACTCGATACAACCACTCAACCTATAGTACACAAGAGGCAGTTAAGCCCTTGTCAGGAATCTCGAGAGCAGTGTTGAACAATTTTCTAACAATCTCCCCCTCACCGTTACCCAAGGGTCTAAGGATTCGAACTCGTGACCAAGCTCTGATACCACTTGTTAGAGTGGGGTTGCTATTGCACAAAAAGACTGATCTATCAATTCTCGATATAACCACTCAACTTATATTACACATGAGACAATTAAGCCCTTGTCAAGAATCTTGAGGGGAGCGCTGAACAAATTTCTAACAAATAGCACTTATGTTATCTGTAATCTCTTCTTTTATAACTTTTAGTAATTACTTCATTCACATAATGTTTGAATAGTTCACTATAGCTACCACATACTCAGCTTCAACTATTGATTAGGAAATACAATTTTTTTTCTTGCTTGTCCATGACACCAATCTCTTTCCTAGAAAGAATGCACCTCCAATAGTTTTTTTTTGTCATCAATATTTCTTGTCCAATCTGAGTCAATGAATACCTTCAGCTCAAATTTATCATCTCTCTTGTAATATAATCCATAGTCTTTTTTACCTTTTAGATATCTCAATATCCTTTTTACAACCATCATGTGATTCTCTTTAGGATTTTTTTGAAAATCTAGCAACTATCCCAATTTCTAAAGCAATATCTAGTCTACTATGAATGACATATTGTAATTTTCCAATCATGGATCTGTATAGGGTCTGGTTCACGTCAATAGGTTCAATATTCTTAGATAGCTTATGTCATGTTCACATAGGTTTTCTCACAAGTCTTGAATCTTCTAATCCATAAGTCTTTAGTATCTCCTTGATGTATTTGGATTGTGTAATGAAAATACCAAACTTCATTTGACATACTTGTAATCCAACAAATAATTTTATCTCACCAAACCTAGACATTTCAAATTCCTTCTTCATTTCATCAACAAATGATTTGCATAGTGCTTCTTTTCCTCCAAATATAATGCCATCAACAAATATTTCAAATAAAACTACTTCATTGTTCTTACCATTCTTCCAATATAGATTATTGTTATCATTTGTCCTTTCAAAACCAATCTTCACCAAATAATTATGCAATCTTTCATATCATGCTCTTGGGGCTTGTTTCAATACATATAGGACTTTGTTCAATTTACATACCATGTTCTTCTTGTCTGGATCCAAAAATCCTTTAGGTTGATCAATGTATACTTCTTCCTCAAGTATACCATTTAAAAATGCAAATTTCACATCCATTTGATATACCTTGAAATTCTTGTAGGCTGAATATGCAAGTAGAGTTCTGACTCCTCCAAGGCTTGCCATAGGAGAAAAAGTTTCTCCATAATCAACTCCTTCTTGAGCATAAACCTTGCATACCAATCTTTCCTTATTTCATGTTACTTCACCATTCTCTTTGATTTTGTTTCTAAACACCCTCTTTGCTCCAATAAAATTCTTGTCTTTAGGTCTTGGCACCAAAGTCCAAGTATTGTTCTTCTCAATTCGTTTAATTTCCTCATTCATTGCCTAAATCCAATCTTCATTCTCGAAAGCATCTTTCACTATTTTGGGCTCAAATTCACAAAGTAAGCATATGTCATCTTTGAGTTTGTTTCTTGTCATAACACATGATTCAACATCACCAATGATTTGATCAAGTTTGTGATGTCTTCTCGCATATTTTTCTAGCACAAGTAGTTTCCTTCTTTGTTCTTCTATAGGTTCATCTTGAAAATTAATCTCAAGTTCATTTTCTCTTCCTTGTTCAGGTTATGGCCTAACTTTTGCATGCTCGACATTTTCTATCTGATGCTCGACATTACCCTTTTGTGACTCATCATCTTTATTCTGTTGCTCAAAAATTTATTGCTCAACAAGATTTCTTGTCTACTAATAGACTGCAACTTGGTTTTCTTGTTCATTAGGAGTGCTTGGAGCATCATCATCCACATAGATGAATGTTATATAGTCTTTAGGTTCTTCTTTTCATGCACTATCTCTTCTTTCTACAAACTCGTCAATTTTTACATTTGCACTTTCCACAACTTTGTTAGTGTTAGAGTTATAACACCTATTAGCTTTTCTCTTAATGGAATATCCAAGGAATATGCCTTCCTCATTCTTTGCATCAAGTTTTCCATTTCTATTATCTTTAAGTATATAACGTCTACTTCCAAAGATTTTGAAATATTTCACATTAGGAGCATATTCATGCCATAGTTCAAAAGGTGTAGCATTCGTACCTTTCTTTACTTGTACTCTATTCAAGGTATAGAGAACAATACTTATATCTTCTCTCCAATATTTATTTGATACGCTCTTTTCCATCATTAATGTCCTTGCACATTTCATTACTGATATGTTCCTTCTTTTTGCTATTCCATTTTGAGGAGGGGTCCTTAGTGCTGACAATTATCTTTTAATTCCTATGTCATTGCAAAATGTATCGAACTCATTGGAAATGAATTCACCACCTCTATCGAATCTCAAGCACTTCAAACTCTTCCCTATTTCTTTTTCAACTCTGGCTAAATACCACTTGAATAACTGAAAAGCATCAAATTTAGCTTTAAGAAATATCATAGTCATCATCCTAGAGTAATCATCAACAAATAGAATGAAATAATTATCTCCATATTAACTTTGAACATTAATGGATCCACATATGTCAATATGAACCAATTCCAAAATATCATTAGTAGTGTATGTTTTGCTCTTAAAACTAGACTTGGCCATTTTTCCTAGTTGACATTGTCTACACATAGCATTGTTAGGCTTCTTTAGTTTAAGAAATCCTCTTACTTTCTTTATCTTACTAATATTCACCAAATTTTCAAAATTTACATGACATACTCTCTTGTGCCATAACCAAACATCTTCTTGTTGTGCAAATAAACATGTCTTATTAGATAAATCTAGATAGAAAAAGTTACCTCTTGTTTGTTCACCACTTCCAACTAGCTTACCATCATCATCATGTATCTTGGCCTTCCTATTGTGAAATTCAACTTTGTAACCTGATTTGTTCAGCTTTGAAACACTCAAGAAATTATAGTTAAGTCCTTCAACCCAGTAAACATTGTCACATTGTATCTTATCAGTTAGTTGAATAGTCCCTTTAGCTTTTACAACACATGGAATATCATTACCAAATTTTACACATCAATCTTTGCATGGACCAATGTCCTCAAACTTTTTTTATCACTAGTCATATGATTTGAACATCCATTGTCAATTATCCATCTATCGCTTTTGTTCACATACAAAAAAATGTGATTTTCTCATCTCCATCAGAGTCTTCTTTCATAGCAACACAAACTACTTCATCATCATTACTTTCGAATTCATTGTTAGTTTCTTCTTCAATAATATAACGGAATTTCTTACCTTTGCATCCTATTTTCTCTTGAAGTCTTGGTCATCTCTTCTTCCTTTGTCCTTGTTTTCCCTCATTTAATCCTTATCCTCTCTATCGGGACACCTAACAATAATATGACCTACTTTGTTGCATGAAAAATAGATGATAGGTGGTTTACCTTTTCATTTACCTTTTCCACTTCCAAACTTGCAATAAAGGCTTCAAGTTCATCAATCTCATCATTAGAACTATCACCGTCACTCTTCACATGTTTTCCTTTCTTTTTGCTAAGGACCAATTGTGACTTAAAGCCATATTCAATAGTAGCAGGTGTGTAGTTATCAAAGTTAGTGGAATGTCCCTTTCTCTGATTTTATATGATATTTCAAGCCTCAAATTAGATCTTTAAAATCAAACAACCAATATTTCAAAGATCCACCAATTTCTCAATAAACCCCAAATCAGGTATGCCAGAAATAGTGCCAAAAGTTTCACAGCTTCACCTATTATTAATAAATCTGAAAGTGGAAATTTTACAAAAATTTGAGCAGCATAATAGCCTATAAAATGATATTTCCAGATCTGTATAACATGCACACAATAGCTCCCAAACGGAGGACAAAAACAATACTCATCGAGCTCTCGAAAATAGCACAAAATAGCTCAGAATCACCACAAAAACTTAATAATCTATCACAGAAGTATAATCATATCCAAATACATATATTCAACTCTATTTTAACATTTTAAAGTCTGATATACAGCAGCAACCCAAACTGATATGAAATACTCAACCAGAAACACCAAACTCTTACAAAAAACACACTCAAAAACCCACAAATCTACACTGTTTAGCACAAAGGCAAACTCTGCATGAGAATGCACATGGAATGGCTTCAAACTCCCATCCTTATCCTTCTTGGAAACCTTCAAACTCCCTTTATTAGGTCTCCTTCTCCACATGTTTGGCAGCCTCTGAAGAACAACAAAGAAATGAGCAAAAATCAAGTTCTGGAATGAGCCCAAAATGCCTCCAAACCCCTTAAAAGAGGGCATAACCCTAACTCACGTCCAAGAGGGGTTAATAAAATATAATTTAATAATAATTTTTATTTATTAGTCCATTGGTTTCCAAAGATTAGCCCCTTTTGCCGAAACTTCACCTTTTTGGGACCTACCTGCTTTAGCAAAGTTTATTCTTTTTAATTATTTGAAAAGGGGACATGACAAGTCCTCCCCTCCCAAATATTGCTTGTCCTTAAGCAATGAAGGTTGGAATTCTTAAGAATATGTGCTCCTTCCCAAGTTGCATCCTCTAGTGGTAATCCTTTCCATTTGACCAAATGCTCTATGACGCTCCTGTTTCTCAATCTTTTCTCTCTTGTATCCAAAATCTCTTCTGGTACCAAAACTAATTTCCCTTCATCATCAAGAGGTGATAATTCTATAGATACTATGGTTTTCTGGCCTAGAACCTTCTTCAGGCAAGATACATGGAAAATATTATGTATTTTGCTATTTGGTGGGAGCTCCAATTCATAAGCTACCTCTCCTACCTTCTTGATGATCTTATAAGGCCGATAGAACCTTGGCTTGAGTTTCTCTGCCCCACTCCTCTTCAAGGTGCTTTGCTTATATGGTTGCAACCTAACAAATACCAAATCTCCCACCTCAAAAGATCTTTCAATCCTTTTCCTATCAGCATATAACTTTTGTTGGTTCTGTGCATGTTGTAGATTATCCTTGAGGGACCTTATTATGTCTTGGCTTTGCTTGACAAAATCACTTGCTGCAGGTACTCTACTATCAGAAAGTATTAGATCAACAAAGGAAAGGGAATCATAACCATAAAGAGCATGAAAAGGAGGCATACCAATAGACATGTGATGAGATGTATTGTAACAATACTCCCCTAGGTGTAACCATTTCACCCAATCATGTTGTTGATTTGAAACATAGTTCCTCAAATATCCCTCTATCCATTTATTAACTATCTCTATTTGTCCATTTGTTTGAGGGTGACAGATAGTACTGGGAGTGAGTTCAGTTCCTGCCAAATGAAAGAGCTCCTTCCAAAAAGAGCTGAGGAATCTACTATCCTGATCACTAACAATGTTTCTAGGCAAGCCGTGTAATCTAAAAATTTCCTTGAAGAACAATTCGGCCACTTGTGATGCCTTGAAATCAGATGTGATAGGAAAAAAATGTGCATACTTAGTTAGTCTATCGACCACCACATATATGCAATCCTTACCTTGAACCTTGGGCAACCCAATGATGAAGTCCATGGAAATACTTTCCCATTTTTGTTCAAGAATAGGAAGTGGCTGCAACAACCTTGCAGGAAAATTTTGCTCACTCTTGCTTTGTTGGCATATCATACATTCCTTAATGTGTTTAAGGACATCCTACTTCATACCCTTCCATGAAAACCGCTCTCAAATTTTTTTGTATGTCTTGAAGTATCCTTGATGACCAGCCAAAGGTGTGTCATGAAAGGCCCTCAATATCCTCTCCTTAGTTTTTGATCTTGGCACTAAGAAGATCCTGTTCTTATAATAAATCAATTCATCAACAACCTTGTACCTGTTATCATCCACTAACTTATCCAAAATCGTGGTGGCAAAGGAATCTTTAGCATACTCTGAAATTATGGAGACTTTCCAATCAACAGAGATAGATGTTAAGGAACACAAAGTGGGCTTTCTTGAGAGAGCATCAACAACCACATTATTCTTTCCTTTCATGTATTCAATATCAAAATCATAAGCTTGCAATTTGCTTACCCATTTTTGTTGATGATCATTCAAATCCCTTTGGTTCAAGAAGAACCTGAGGCTATTATGGTCTGTCTTTACAATGAATCTCCCACATACCAAATATTGTCTAAACTTATGAAGTGCATGCATGATTGCCAACATTTCCTTATCATAGATGGAGTAACCTTTCTCTGATTGATTTAATTTTCTACTCTCAAATGCTATTGGATGTCCCCTTTGAGTTAGGATAGCCCCTATACCTTCTCCAAAAGCATCACATTCAACAACAAAAGGTAAAGAGAAATCTAGAATTGCAAGCATAGGGCATGAACTCATTACCTCCTTAAGCTTATCAAATATTTTTTGTGCCTCTTCTATCCAAAAAAAAGCTCCTTTCTTTTTCAAATCAGTCAAGGGGGCAGAAAGCTGAGAAAATCCCTTGGCAAATCTCCTATAGTAGCTACACAACTCAAAGAAACCTCTCAACTATGTAAGATTAGTGGGTGGAGGCCAATCTAAAATTGCCTGAATTTTTTGTTGATCAACCTGTACTCCTTTAGAACTTATAATATGTCCCAAATATAGGATCTTTGTCAAACCAAACTCACATTTAGATAGCTTAGCATAGAAGGATTGCTGCTCCAAGATTCCCAAAACAGTGTCTATGTGCTTTAGATGCTCTTCCCATGTTTTACTGTAAATCAAGATATCATCAAAAAATACCAAAACAAATTTTCAAAGATGCTGGCTAAATACCTTATTCATACAAGATTGGAATGTTGCAGGTGCATTAGTGAGGCCAAATGCCATAACAAGAAATTCAAAGTGCCCATAGTGACATTTGAAAGCAGTCTTTTCCACATCTTCACTCCTCATTCGGATTTGATGGTACCCTGATCTTAAGTCAATTTTTGAGAAGTATACAACACCATGTAACTCATCAATGATTTCATCTATGCGTGATATGGGATACCTATTTTTTATGGTCTTCTTGTTTAGAGCCCTGTAGTCTATACAAATTCTCATTGTACCATCCTTTTTCTTGACAAGTACCACAGATGATGCAAATGGACTAGAGCTAGGCCTTATGAATCCCATGTCCAGGAGTTCTTTAATAGTTTTTTCAATTTCTTCCTTATAACCTCTTGGATGGAGATATGGGGTTGTTATAACTGGTTTGGCACCCTGTTCTAACTCTATAATATTCTCAAAACCTCTATCTGGTGGTAATCCTGGAAGCAAGTCATTGAAAACTATACTATGCTTATCAAGAATATTTTGAATTTCAAAATGGAAATTACCTTGATTCTTTGGAGAGCTTGTTGGATGGATTATGACTCCTACTTCCCATGCTACTTGTCCTCTTCGAAAAGTCCTCTATATCCTCTTTGCAGAGATCGCCTTAGGTGCTCCATTCGATAAGCCTCTCAATATGACTTCTTTCCCATTGGAATGAAATTTAAACTCCATAGTTTGATGGTTCATGTAATAACCTCCAATAGAGTGCAAACATTGAACACCCAATACAAGATCTGTCTCCCCAATACCAACCACATAGAAGTCATCACATAACTCATAATCTCCTAAGGTCATCTTGAGTTGTTTCACCACCTGTGTGCAAGGCATAGTGAATCCATCAGCTACAGTAACATTGAATCCCTCAAAATCTTCTGCTTTAAGCCCTCTTTTCATGACAAATCCCTCATTAATAAAATTGTGAGTTGCCCCACTATCAACCTTTTCCCTGCTGGTACCCCTCGAATTCGAAAAGGATGGTATCTTGGGACTCCTGATAATGCTGCTAAAGTGTCATCCTTGCTGATTTCTTTTTCTTTCTCTTCTTCTACCTCCTCCTTAATGTCATGAAATTCCTCATGCTCATCTGAATCAGATTCTGAAGCAAATTCAATATAGTGCACTTGACCTTTCCCCAAACATTTGTGTCTTGGAACCCATGGTTCTCTACAAGTAAAACAAAGCTTTTTCCTTCGTAACTCACTCCTAGTCTCTTCATCTACCTTCTTTTTTGCCACATTTATCACATCTTTTGGTGGTAGTGTTGGGAAAGTCTTTTTCTGAAAATTTCCCTTATGTTGCCAAAGATTTGGGGGTTTTTGATTAGTGACTGATTTCATAGGCACACAAGTTTCAAGTTGCAAGCTTCTTTTGATAGCTTCCTGTAAGGTTGAGGGTGAGAAAGCCTTAACCAAACCCTTAATAGAATCTTCTAAACCATCAAGAAAAAGATAAACAATCCTCTTTTCACTCATATCAGGTACCATAACAGCCACTTTTTGAAACTCTTCTATATACTCATTAACTGATTTGGTTTGCTTTAACTTTGACAATTCTTTAAAGTACTCTTCATCATCCTTGAGGTCAAATCTATCTATCACTCTTTGACTGAAATCATCAAATGTAGTTACCTGATCATGACCTTGAGTAGTCATTCCATGATACCACCAATCATAGGCTGCTTCTTCCAATTGTAGACTTGTAAATTGAACAACATCACTCTCCTTCATGGGGTTAAGTGTGAAGAAAGTCTGTAATTTTTGTAGCCATGCTCTACCTGAAATTTTATTTGTTCCATCAAAAGTAGGTGCTGTAAACTTGCTTATTTTATTTTTGAGCTCTCTTCCACTTATGTCATGCTCCCTCCTGTTCTCTTTCTTGGGCATCAAAGTGTTCATCATATCCACATATTCTCTAAAAGGAACTGAACTACGAAAGTCATCATCTAAGCCATTGTAAGTAGCTCTTAATGCAATCAAGTTACCTGTAACCTCTTCCATGGGATTAATGGCTGGATTTGGTACTGGTGGCTCATCTGCAGGCAAGAAAATAGTTTTGGTTGATTTAGATGGTGTGGATTTCAGATTTCTTGGCTCCTCTGAAGTGCTCCCTTTCTCATTAATAAATGCAACTCCTTGTAGTTTTTCTATCAATATTCACAAAGCCTCTCTAGTTTCTGCCAAGCTATCCACTTGTAACGCCCCGCTCGGGAACCCAAGAGAAATAAACCTAACATGTTACAATGTTTACTGAACTATTTTTTTTTTGAAGTTTAAACAACATCAAGATAACATTAATGCGGAAGCAATATGAACATACACAACAAATACACATTTGCAAATATAGATACAGTTTCAATTCCTCAAGAGTTCCTTTACGTTGAGTCACATTTAATGATTTTAAATTAATTAGTTTAAGTTTCCAAGTACAATGTCTCAAGATCATAAAGGAATAACAGATACATAGTCGCATAAGAAAATACATAAGTATAAACAATACAATGAAAGTACATCCAATCAATAACATCCACTGCACATGTCGCAGGGTATGTGAAAATAGATACTGTACAACAGAATACATGATAACATATATACATCATCTGAAAAGAAGTCTGTAAGATAAGAAATAAGAATGATAAAGGTACATCTTCTGCAACTAGCAATGTGAAGGGGGATCCAAATGGTAAGAAGGCACTACCTCCCGACCACATGGTTACCTAGTCAGGCTTCCACTCCCACCGTGTAGGGAAGATAATGAACGATCCACAAATGACTATCAAACATAAAACACTCCTAGGCATGGAATACCTACTAGCCAAAACTATCTCAAAGGTAACACATACTACTCAAGAAGATAAAATAAACCAGAAAGAAAGAACACTCAATCCAATACTGACATCACATAACCAAACATCATACACAAACCAAGTATAAACCAAATACCAAGATCACAAGATAAAGTCAACAAAAGATAATCCTCCTCAAGTCAAAAACCACATGTCAAAAGTACAACATAATGAAACACCAATCATCATCAATGAAAGTAAGTAACCACAATAAACACATCCAACAATAGATACACCACCAACAATAAGTACACCACATCCAACAATAAGTACACCACCAGAGATACAAAAAATCCACAAGATCTACAGAGGAGACTCAGGCTACATACTAGGGAGTGTCATCACATGGTTGCTTGAGTTACCCTGGACTGATCTCTTAATAGACCCCGGACCCTCAAGCGTTGAGTTACCCTGGACTAGTTACTATGAACCCCGGACCCTCAACATCACACATATGAAAACTAGAAAGCCCTCTCAAGAAGACGAGGCACTCATCTCATTCCCATCCTTAGTCTATACAAGCACTCAAGGCATGGGTAGATCAAATATCTCTAACTTATCTTTTTAGTGTGTTTCCCCCCATAAATTTTACTTACTAGATTATCACTTATTACATAACTTGCATTAGGTTACCCTGGTACTGACCACTTTGGGTCCCGGACCCCTATTGCAAGCCACTCCCAAGTCACATACCTAGACAACCTCTCCTAAGCACATAAAAACACAGTTGTGTCTCATACCACAACACCCATAAAGATCAAACTTGGTTCCAAGATGGATCAAACTAAATCCAAATATACATAAATGCTCACAAAACAAATCTCATAAGTATAAACTCCAATTTGAATCACAAGAATCATCATAACATCTAGCCACATAATAGTATCCAAGAAATCTCACAAAACCTCTGGTGTACATCCTAGATTGGTCGACATCTAAACAACACCAAAATCCAAAAAGAAATATAGACAGTATATAGAAAACATCATAGTCTCACAGTTGGATTTGATTGATAATATATTGTTGAATTAATGTAAGGCTTCAATTTTCGTTTTTTTTTTTTTTTTAAAATTTTATTATTATTATTATTATTATTATTATTATTATTATTATTATTTTAACTAAGTCAAATTTCAATAATTTTGTTTATTAGAAGAACAACCCTTCTAATAAATTTAGATAAATTATTATATATGAAAATTTTAAGAATTGTATTATAATTCTATATTCTTTATTTTATAATATTTTTCTCAACGAACTTCATAACAATATTATTTTAATATATACATATTTTAATAACATTTACGATATTAAACTGATAGGAAAAATAAATTGAACCCTTCGAATTTTCAATCCTAAGATTTTCATTTCCAAAAACAAACCCCTTCCAAATTTAAATTTCTTAATTCCATTTTAATTCAAAACCCAAATTTCAATTTAATACTAAATTTCTTTCAGAAGTAAAACAAGGTTTTCTAAATAGTTTTTTTTTCAATCCCGATTCCCAGAAGAAATGAAATCACAAAAGATTCAGAAGAAAGGTAGCAAGATTCATTCAATAAAATTTGAGAAAGCAATTTCCAACAAGCACGAAGAAGACAAAGATCCGAAAGTGTTTCTAGAATGGTTCACAAATCCTACCTTGATCTGATGCTAACAATCTGGTGAAACCCTTGCTAATCCGAACCCTTCCAAGCTTCCAAAGATTTCTTTGCTCCCCTTTCCAAAAGTGTGTTCCCTGAAAACCTGTGTGTGCAATAATGACCCAAAACCCTCTAATATAGAATCTAATTACCTTTTAGGTCTTCTGTCCCCACAACTCTAAAATAATAATTACTTTATTTAATTAATTCATTCATGCACAATTAATTTCCCTTTTAATTAAAATTATTATTTTATTATTCCTTTCATGCACGTTAAGTGAATTGTTAAATTACTTTATTTAACTTTTCACTTTACTTTAATAAATTTATAACTTTTTAAATCTCATGTGCACATTATTAAAATATCTTTATTCAAGTTCACATTTTTATTTTTTTAAATTAATTTTATTTTTAACTCATGCATAATTCATGCGAACTATAATCTTTATGATAATTAAATATCTTTTCACTTTTAATTTCATTTTTAGAAACTTAATTGATAAAATATTTATTAACTTAAATAACAATAATATTTAGCATTTATTTAAAAATGCACTCTAAATATATTATTATTAAATTAAATAAATATAATCACGTTCTAAATTTAAACTTTAACTTTTATCTCCAATATTTAATTCTCTCTTATTTAATTAATTCATTCATGCACAATTAATTTTCTTTTTAATTAAGATATTCTTTTATTAATCCTTCATGCACTTTAAGTGAATTGTTAAATTACTTTATTTAACTTTCCACTTTGACTTTGCTTTTAAAGTTAATTTATAATTTTAATCTCATGCGTACTTTATTAAAATACCTTTATTCAAGTTCACATGTTTTTATCTTTTAAATTAATCTCTTATATTTAAAACTCATTCATGCGAACTTAAATCTTTTCCATAAATTAATATCTTTTTTCCTTTTTAATATATTTTTGAACGTTTTAATTTGATAAATATTTATTAACTTAAATAACAATAATATTTAGCATTTATTTAAAAATGAACTCTAAATATATTATTATTAAATTAATAAATATTATTACGTTCTAAATTTAATCTTAAAACTTTTATCTTCAATTTAATTCTTTATATTTAATTAATTTCTCAATTAATTAAATATAATTAAATATTCATAATATCATAATAATTTTCCATTAAATTAAATTATTAATTTAATCTATTAATTAGACTTAATTAATAGAAAATACATCAAACACTCACAAAACAACATACACACAAAAATACTCACGGGTTTTAAAAAGGGTAGACAGTCTGTTACGAGTCCTCCTTGCAGGACAAGTATTATAGGCTTATGGCTAGGATTGGACCTGATCATTATCTTCCCATTCTCACCATTTGAGTATTTGTAATAGGGCGCGCTCATCCTGGCAATTCAGGGAAGTCGATGCCCGGTACCTACATCCTGCATAAAAGACGAGCATGTACATGTATATAATATATCTAAACTAAACAGACAATGGCGGGGAGTGGTTCATCGTGTAGATCCCGACTAGCAGGTGACTACGACTCCCTCCCTTAACCACATCAAACACGTCAGATAGAAAGATAAAATAAACACACACACCATACACATGCAAGTATGGGGTAAGTATCATAAAAATCACAAGTCTAACATCAAATGTATACATATAATAATGCATCTTTATCAATACAACATAATCATCACTAAAGACATCATGTTAACATTGTTACAAAAGAAACCACATTTACTAACTAGGATCATCAAAATACCATTAACAACACATGAATGAAATCAACTAAGCAATAATAACCGATGCATTTGTAATTCAAGACATGAAATAATATCATAATATTGTAAATCCAATATCTCTAAACTAATCAATGCATAAAATCAACCTAAAAGAATTTGACAATGATAACAGAAATGCGAACTAGGGGCAGGCACTACACCACTATTTGCTTCTGAGTATTTTGGATGTCTTGGAAGAATTTTTTTGGCATCTCATCTGGATCAGCCATACTTTTCCCTTCCTTGGATTTTGTACTTTTACTTTCAACTGGAGGTTTGATCAAAATTTCTTTATTCTTTTCTCACTGCAAATATATTTTTTCTCTTTCACTTAGTTGCATGCGACCATAAATTTTGACATGCAATTGATTAGAAGCAACATGCAACCATGAATTATGACATGCAAGAACTAGGTAGTTATCAAAACTGACACACAAACTTCTACAAACCCTCAGGCTGGCAAGATCATAGCTCTGATACCACTGGAATTTCCCTTTCTCTGATGTTATATGATATTTCAAGCCTCAAATCAGATCTTTAAAATCAAGCAACCAATATTTCAAAGATCCACCAATTTCTCAATAAACCCCAAATCGGGTATGCCAGAAATAGTGCCAAAAGCTTCACAGCTTCACCTATTATTAATAAATCTGAAAGTGGACATTTTTAAAGAAATTTGAGCAGCATAACAGCCTATAAAATGATATTTCCAGATCTGTATAACATGCACACAATAGCTCCCAAACGGAGGACGAAAACAATGCTCATCGGGCTCCCAAAAATAGCACAAAATAGCCCGAAATCACCACAAAAACTTAATAATCTATCAAAAAAGTATAATAATATCAAAATACATATATTCAAATATATTTTAACATTTTAAAGTCTAATATACAGCAGAAACCCAAACTGATATGAAATACTCAACCAAAAACACCAAACTCTTACAAAAAACACACCCGAAAACCCACAAATCTGCACTGTTCAGCACAAAGAAAAATTTTGCATGAGAATGCACATGGAATGGATTCAAACTCCCATCCTTAGCCTTCCTAGAAACCTGCAAACTCTCATTCTTAGGTCTCCTTCTCCATAGGTTTGGCAGCCTTTGAAGAACAACAAAGAAATGAGCAAAAATCAAGTTCTGGAATGAGCCCAAAATGCCTCCAAACCCCCTAAAAGAGGGCATAACCCTAACTCATGTCCAAAAGGGGTTAATAAAATATAATTTAATAATAATTTTTATTTATTAGTCCATTGGTTTCCAAAGATTAGACCCTTTTTCCGAAACTTCACCTTTTTGGGGCCTGCTTGCCTTAGCAAAGTTTATTCTTTTTAATTATTTGAAAAGGGGACATGACAGTTAGACATTTCAAAAGTAGTAAGTCTATCAATTACACCTTCTAAGGTCAAATTTTTACCTGGTGTGCATCTCAGTTCTTTAATTATAGACACTCTAATGACATAAATAGGGACTAGAGTCCTGAATACCTTAATTATCATAGTTTCATCTTTTGATTTATCCATTTGCACCATGAATAGAATTAACAACTTATTTAACTCTTGTGGATTATTGAACTATATTCTCACCTTCCATCATTCTAATGTCATGAAATTTACCTCTCAAGCTTTCTGATTTCACTTTCAAGACATTGTCATTGCCTCCATATATGGTCTTTAGTTTGTCCCATATTTTTTTTGCACTATCATAGTCTTTTAGGTCATCAAACTCAACATATCTAAGGGCTGAGGCAATCTCTCACATTGATTGGTTGTGTTCTTGATTCTTCTTTGGTTGATCAGTTGTTAGAGGAGTAGTGATTACCTTTACATACTCATTGTTCACAAAGTTGATAGCAACATCATTGATATTGGATATGCGCAACCTCATCAAGGTTTTCCATGCAAGAAAGTTCTCCTTATTTAGCTTGGATACATCTCTCTTGTGATTCATGATCTTTTTCTCTTTGTAAGTACTGAGATCTAATACCAATTGTTAGAAATGTTTACAATAACTGAGATGGGGGGGGGGGGGGGGGGGGGGTGGTTAATCAGTTACTCAAGGTCCTTAACTACCACTTGAACATTTAAACAATAAAACTCTTATTGTTCTTCTTATCTTGTTGTTGGTTGGTCTCTACTGTAAACAAAATTTACTATTCCAAATATAACATGCTTTGCTAAATATAAAATGTAAAATATATAAAGCTTTCAACATAGTTTTGAGAGTAGGATTTTTACATGGAAACCTAGTTTGGGAAAAATCACCAACAACATGTCACAAATTTTTTACTCTTTCAAAGTGAGTTGTGTTAGGAGCCAACCCTGTTAAAGGTTACAATACACATTGTTAAATGTGACCTGGTTAGAGGATTTAATCACCTTGTTAGGAGTGACCTTGCTAGAGGACATTGATCATATCATTTAGAATTTTACCTTATGAAAGGATTTACATAGATTGTTAAGTCTTCCAAGATGACTATTAGGTCAACCTCTATTAAGATTATTTCAATACAAAATATTTACAATTATTAGAAGAAAACAATATGGTTTCAATCTATGTGATTACAACTCACTTTGCAAGATTAGATCTCTATTTGGTTCAGGTGTTGATTCCTTGATAAGCTCTCAATTGTCATCTCTATTCTTGATTCGATCAGAAACCCTTCAAGAAATCAATCTTTCCCCTTCAACAAAACTTAAACATTTCTACCCATATTTCACTTATCACTAGCTTCGCATTCATTCGAACACTTATGCATTTCTAATCCACCTCTATCTATATGTGCCTCTCACATATACTTGCACTCAATCATTTTTTTCAAGTCTGTACCTCTTTAAATAAGAAATTCTTGCTTTACCATTTTCTACAATCATTGTAAATCTTAGGGTTTACATTTAGGTTCAACACAGTACACTATATCTGTTCATCTTCTTAATCTTCTTCTAGAAACTTCTCTAGAATCCATTTGTTAGGTATTTACCTAATCCTCGCCTTGAATTTAATGATAAAAAATCATCAATCTTATCTTCAAGATGGTTTGCATCTCTTAAGAAATCAAATCAACTAAGTCAACAAGGAATTATGATTTCCTCGAATTCATCTTTAATAGTATTACCCAACAATCAGTAAGTTGTGACACTCAGTCATCACTTAATACTCAAGTGTTGTAAAACTTCTTGGCTCGACAACAACTAACTTTCCTGGTTGATATTGATGCTTGATCAACACTATCAGCACTAGTTGTGGCTTGGTTGACACTAGCATCACTTGATATTCCTTTGCCTTTAACTCTATTGCTTGACTTGGCTTAACTCTCTTGACATAAACAATCACTTTGCTTTATCAAAGTCTATCTAATCAAATGTCCATTGTAGCTTCCTTTTTATAACTCAAACTTTCCTCTAGGTTCTATTTTTATGAGCTATTTTTCAAATCCTCTTCATCAATCAAAGAGATATGACATTTAGATTAGGCAGAAATATGTCTCATTAATAAATTTTATATCAATGTCAAAACAAAAATTGTTCCAATTGTAAGTATCCAACGATCTCCCTCTTTGGCATTGATGGAAACATCTCTATATTCCAACAATCTCCACATCTCAATAGTAGGAATGAGTAGCTAACTTGGTTACCATACAATCCAAAAATATTTCTCCCTCTGAGATAATAAATCTCTTCTTTGTTTATCTCTCTCTTTTACTTATGTCTCCCTCTTTTGTCTATTTATCTCTCTCTTACTTATGTCTCCCTCTTTGTCTATCTCTCCCTCTTTGACAATAATTCCAAAGACACTTTATCTTTCTCAGCTTCAATCTCTTCATACATTTGAGTTATGTAAATTTTGCCCGTCTGGCTAATTTTTGTCATCTATCTATGACTGATATGTTACGCTATACTTGACTATCTACCTTAGGCATGTCCCTAAGTAGAACTGTATTGCATAAATGTGTAACATATTCTGATTAGCACATTTGATGCAATGCATCTTGCCTCCTTAAATAGTTAGGGGAATCATCCCTTATTTATCTATAAGATATTCATGAGCATCTTTAGGTAAGGGTTTTGTGAGTATGTTAGCAATCAATTATTTGGTGTTCATATATTCTTGCTTTACTTCTTTATCTTGTACTAGTTCCCTCAAGTAATGATACTTTATAGCAATGTGCTTTGTCTTAGTGTGCATCACTGGATTCTTTGAAATGTTAATAGCACTTGTGTTGTCACAATAGATAACCACTGGATCTGTAATATCTTCTTTTATACCTTTTGGTAATTACTTGATTCACATATTATTTGAATAGTTCACTATAGCTGCCACATACTCGGCTTCAACTATTGATTGGGAAATCCTATTTTCTTTCTTTCTTTTCCATGACACCAATATCTTTCCTAGAACGAATATACCTCCACTACTTCTTTTTTGTCATCAATATTTCCTACCCAATCTGAGTCAATGAATACCTTTAGTTCAAATTTATCACTTCTCTTTTAATATAATACATAGCCTTCTATACCTTTTATAGCTCTCAGTATCCTTTTTGCAACCATCATGTGATTCTATTTAAGACTTGTTGAAAATCTAGCAACTACCTCAACTGCTAAAGCAATATCTGGTTTGCCATGAACAACATATTGTAATTTTCCAATCATGGATCTATATAGGGTCTGGTTCATATCAACATATTCATCATTCTTAGATAGCTTATGCCATGTTGACATATGTGTTCTCAATAGCCTTGAATCTTTCATTCCAAAAGTATTTAGTATCTCCTTGATGTATTTGGATTATGAAATGAAAATACCAAACTTCATTTGACATACTTGTAATCCAATAAAGAATTTGATCTCACCAAACATAAACATTTCAAATTCCTTCTTCATGTCATCAACAAATAATTTGCATATTGCTTCTCTTCCTCCAAATATAATGTCATCAACAAGTATTTCAGACAACACTACTTCATTGTTCTTATCATTCTTTTGATATAGATTATAGTTATCATTTGTCCTTTCAAAACCAATCTTCACCAAATAATTATGCAATCTTTCATACCATGCTCTTGGGGCTTGTTTCATTTCGCAGAGGGCTTTGTTTAGTTTACATACCATGTTCTTCTTGTCTAGATCCACAAATTCTTCAGTTTGATCAATGTATACTTCTTCCTCAACTATACCATTTAAAAATGCAGATTTGACATCCATTTGATATACCTTGAAATTCTTGTAGGCTGAATATGCAAGTAGAGTTCCAACTCCTTCAAGTCTTTTCACATGAGAAAATGTTTCTCCATAATCAACTCCTTCTTCTTGAGCATAACCCTTGCATACTAGTCTTGCCTTATTTCTTGTTACTTCACCATTCTCATTGAGTTTGTATCTAAACACAAACTTTTTCCCAATGACATTTTTGTCTTTAGGTCTTGGCATCAAAGTCCAAATATTGTTCTTCTCAATCTGTTAAATTTCCTCATTCATTACCTGAATCCAATCTTTATTCTCCAAAGCATCTTTCACTATTTTGGGCTCAAATTCATAGAGTAAGCATATGTCATCTTTGAGTACGTTTCTTGTCATAAAACTTGATTTAACATCACCAATGATTTGATCAAGTTTGTGATGTCTTCTCACATATTTTGCTAGCACAGGTAGTTTCCTTCTTTGTTCTTCTATAGGTTCATCTTGAAAATTAATCTCAGGTTCATTTTCTCTTCCTTGTTCAAGTTATGGTCTGGCTTTTTCATGCTCAATATTTTCTATCTGATGGTGGGCATTGCCTATTTGTGACTCAACATCTTCAGTCTATTGGTCAACACCCACTCTCTGCTACTCAAAAATTTGTTGCTCTACAATATTTCCTATCTACTAAGAGACTGTAGCTTGGTTTACTTGTATATTAGGATTTCTTCAAGCATCATCATCAACATATATGGATGTGCTATAGTCTTTAGGTTCTTCTTTGCATGCAGTGACACTTCTTTCTACAAACTCGTCAATTTTTTACATTTTCACTTTCCACAATTTTTTTAGTGTTAGAGTTAAAACCCTTATAAGCTTTGATCTTAGTGGAATATCCAAGGAATATGTCTTCCTCACTCTTTGCATCAAGTTTTCCATTTCTATTATCTTTAAGTATATAGCATCTACTTCCAAATATTTTGAAATGTTTCACATTAGGAGCATATCCATACCATAGTTCAAAAGCTGTAGCATTTGTACCATTCTTGACTTATATCCTATTCAATGTATAGATAGTAGTACTTATAGGTTCTCTCCAATATTTATTTGGTACACTCTTCTCCATCATCAATTTTCTTCCACAGTCCATTATTGATATGTTCCTTCTTTCAACTATTCCATTTTGAGGAGGGGTCCTTGGTGCTAATGTCTATCTTTTAATTCCTTTGTTATTATAGAATGTATTGAACACATTGGAAATGAATTCACCACCTCTATCAAATCTCAAGCACTTTAGAATCTTCCCTATTTATTTTTCAACTCTGGCTAAATACCACTTGAATAACTGAAAAGCATCAGATTTAGCTTTAAGAAATATCATAGTCATCATCCTAGAGTAATCATCAACAAATAGAATGAAATAATTATCTCCATACTAACTTTTAACATTAATGGATCCACATAGGTCAATCTAAACCAATTCCAAAATATCATTAGTAGTGTATGTTTTGCTCTTACAACTAGACTTAGTGATTTTTCCTAGTTGACATTGTTTACACATAGCATTGTCAAGCTTCTTTAGTTTAGGCAATCCTCTTACTTTCTTCTTCTTACTGATATTCACCAAATTGTCAAAATTTACATGACATAATCTCTTGTACCATAACCAAACATCTTCTTATTGTGCAAACAAACATGTCTCATTAGGTAAATCTAGATAGAAAAAGTTACCTCTTGTTTGTTCACCACTTCCAACTAGCTTACCATCAACATCATGTATCTTGGCCTTCCTATTGTGAAATTCAACTCTATAACCTGATTTGTTGAACTGTGAAACGCTCAACAAATTCTAGCCAAGTCCTTCAACCCAATAAACATTGTCACATTTTATCTTATCATTCAGTTGAATAGTCCCTTTACCTTTTACAATACATGGAATATCATTACCAAATTTTACACATCCATCTTTGAATGGACCAATGTCCTCAAACTTTTCTTTATCACCATTCATATGATTTGAACATCCACTATCAATTATCCATTTGTCACTTTTTTTCACATACAAAATCAATATAGGTTTCTCATCTTCATCAGAGTCTTCTTTCATTGCAACATAGACTACTTCATCATCATTACTTTCATATTCATTATTAGTTTCTTCTTCACTAATATAATAGGATTTCTTACCTTTGTCATCCTAGTTTCTCTTTGAAGTCTTGGTCATCTCTTCTTCGTTTATACTTTTTTCCCTTCCTTTCATCCTTATCCTCTTTGTTAGGACACCTAGTAGCAATATGACCTACTTTATTGCATGAAAAATAGATGATAGGTAGTTTACCTTTTCATTTACCTTTTCCCCTTCCAAATTGTTTTGCAATAAGGGCTTCAAGTTCATCAATTTCACAATTAGAACAATCATTGTCACTCTTCACATGTTTTCCTTTCTTTTTGCTAAGGACCAATTGTGACTTAAAGCCATATTCAATAGTGGCAAGTGTTTAGTTATCAAAGTTAGATATTTTAAAAGTAGTAAGTCTACCAATTACACCTTCTAAGGTCAATTTTTTACCGGGTGTGCATCTCAGTGCTTGAATTACAGACACTCTAATGGCATAAATAGGGAGTAGAATCCTCAATACCTTTCTTATCATAGTTTCATCTTTTGATTTCTCCATTTGTGCCATGAATAGCATTAACAAATTCTTTAACTCTTGTGGAGTATTGAACTATACTCTCAACTTCCATCATTCTCATGTCATCAAATTTACCTCTCAAGCTTTTCAATTTGGCTTTCAAGACATTGTCATCACCTCCATATATGGTCTTTAGTTTGTGCCATGTTTTCTTTGCACTATCACAGTCTTTTAGGTCATCAAACTTAGCATAGCTAAGGGCTGAGGCAATCTCCAAAATTGCTTGGTTGTGTTCTTGCTTCTTCTTCAATTGATCAGCTGTGAGAGGAGTAGTGGTCACCTTTACATACTCATTGTCCACAAGGTTGATAGTAGCATCACTGATACTAGATATGTGTAGCCTCATCAAGGTTTTCCATGAAGGAAAGTTCTCCTTATTTAGCTTGGGTAAATCTCTCTTGCGAGTCATGATCTTTATCTTTAAGCACCTTCAAACTTCTCTTTGTAAGAAATGAGATCTGATACTAATTGTTAGAAATGTTTAGAACAACTGAGAGGGGGGGTGAATCAGTTACTCAAGGTCCTTAAGTACCACTTGAACTTTTAAACAATAAAACTCTTATTTGTCTACTCATCCTATCATTTCTCCAAATATGACATGCTTTGCTAAATATAAAATGTAAAACATATAAAGCATTCAACACAGTTTTGACACTAGGATTTTTACATGGAAACCCAATTTGGGAAAAACCACCAGCAACATGTCACCAAATTTTCACTCTTTCAAAGTGAGCTCTATTAGGAGCCAAACCTACTAAAGGTTAAATACACACTATTAAATGTGACCTAGTTAGAGGATTTAATCACCCTATTAGGAGTGACCTTCACAGAGGTCTTTGATCATTCCATTTAGAATGTCTCCTTGCGAAAGGATTTATATATAGACTGTTAATTCTTCCAAAATGACTATTAGGTCAACCTCTATTAAAATGATTTCAATACAAGCTGTTTACAATGATTAGAAAGAAAACAATAAGGTTTCTATCTATGTGATTACAACTCATTTTGTAAGTTCAGATCTTTGTTTGGTTCAGGTGTTGATTCACTGATAAGATCTCCACTATCATCTCTATTCTTGATTCGCTCAGCAACCCTTCAAGCAACCAGTCTTTCCCCTTCAACAACACTTAAGACTTCTTGCTCAAATTTCACTTATCACTATCAACAACATCTCTGCAATCTTTCTCCTTTAGATTTGCATTCACTCACAAAATTTTGTGTTTCTAATCCACCTCTATTTGTATGTGTGTCTCACATATAATTGCAATCCTCAATCATTTTTTCGACACTATACCTCTTTAAATGGGCATTTCTTTCTTTACCATTTTCCACAATCACCATAGAACTTAGGGTTTATGATCAGGTTCAACATGATTCACTATATCTATTTGTCTTCTTGATCTTCTTCTAGAATCTTCTCTAGAATCCATCTGTTAGGTCTTTACCTAATCCTCACCTTGAATTTAATGATCTAACTCATCAATCTTATCTTTGAGATGGTTTACATCTCCTAAGAAATTAATCGAGTCGGTTGGGAATCACGATTTCCTCGAATTCATCTTTAACAGTCTTACTTGTCAATCAATAAGTTTTCACACTCAGTCATCACTTAATACTTGGGCGCTATAAAAATACTCGGCTCAACATCGACTAACTTGCTTGGTTGATATTGATGCTTGGTCAATATTAGGTATTATCAGCACTAACTGTGGCTCGATTGACACTAGAATCACTCAACATTGCTTTTCCTTTTACCCTATTGCTCAACTTGGCTTAGATTTCTTGACATAAACAATCATTTTTATTTATCAAAGTCCATCTAATCAAATGTCCATTGTAGATTCCTTTTCATAACTTAACATTTCCTCTAGGTGTTATTGTTATGAGCAATTTATCAAATCATCTTCATCAATCATATAGATATGACATTTAGATTAGGTAGAAATATATCTCATCAATATATTTGACATTAATGATACAACAACAATTGTTCCAATTGTAAGTTTCCAGCAATATGCACATTAGAAAAAATGTGGAATTTGATGATTTTTGACTTCTCAAATCAATTTTCAAAAGTTTGGACTTCATTTTGAAACCAATGATGAATGTTCTAAAGGACTAAGTATACTTGAGCCTCAAGAATAACTTTAGTAGCGAATATTCGCCAAATGGTGAATTTCACTCATCAACGACCTTGAATTTGGCAAAAAAAATTGCACTTTTGAGGTGGTCATGTTGCCCACCCTTTATGATAATTGGGTCCCATGCTTAGGCCAATCACCAATAACAATACATAATTATTTTTTATTTTGGTGATCACTTTGCCAATGTAATCTAATCTTTCCACACGATAAGTTAATTATTTTCACCTACAACTTCTGAGGCATGTCTTACTAGATGGTCACATTCACCAATCTATGATAAAAAAATAAGTCAGGTTATATGTAAAGTACATAGACTTGACAAGTGTCTCTATTCTGGAGACTTTCCAAGGAACTTTCTAACCTTCTAATCTTTGGCCCAAAATAGATTATACTGTGGACAAGTGTCACTATTCTAAAAACTTTCATTGAAACTTGTTGTTCTTTAATATTTTAGCCTGAAATAGTATTTGTACCATTGATTTAAGATCATCTAATGGACTTTAAAAAGGGTTATTGTATCTTGGATGATATAAATTTATAGTTTCTAGGTATTTTTACTTTTGGTCACAATTTTTTTGAAATAATTAAAGATCTGCTAGGGTTTTACAAAATTTTCATACGACATTAAAAAATTGCCAATAAAATTAAATTTTTCCTATTTTGAAAAAAAATTGCCAATACAAATTAATTTTTTGCCCCTAAAATGATGTTGGATTCGCCACAATTTTATTCATTTTTCCAAAGGTGGGTTTCTTAAAGTTATCCTTGTTGAGCCATTTTTTTACAATGATTTTCTCTCAATTATAGATATGTTTTGTTCAAATATAAATAGTTTGAGTGAACTATATTATCTCATTCTAGTTGTAGAAAGGTCTTCAATTCATCCATTAGATGTTGGAAACACATGTAGTTGACCATATACTAGTGTGATGAGGAGCTAGAGACCGCTCTTGTAAAGTTTGGATTTATTCAAATGCATTTGAGTTTATCTCTTTTTAGGGTTTTCTTTCACATGTGTGGATGGGTTATCTTATTTTCCATGTTTCTTTAAGGTTTCAAATGAAGATGTGATAAAGAGATTCCCACATTTGACCAACCCTTAGGGTTTTAGAGACCAAAATCCTCTTGATAGGATTTTAAAATAGGTCCAAGTAAAATTGGACCAAAACAATCTTAAATGGTCACTTTAGGTGTTGATTAAAACTATTAATTGACTAAGAGGTCCTTTTGAGGTAAAAACTAATAATTATTGGTGCATACCAATTAGTGAAGTGCATTATAGGGTACCCAAGATGGCATAAACCATCTCTAAGGATTTCTATATAATTTATTGACATAAGAACAATTACAAAATGAATATTAGTTAATTTCTTGCTTTTATAGGTGGTGAACATACAAATAAGGTGATAGATAGAACACCCTAACGAATTTTTAGTATTTGGAGGACCACATTTTCATCATAAGACACAATAATTTAAAATTGAAGAGATTTTAATATTATATTTATTCATTTACTCATCCCTATTTCTATTCTAACACCATTGAAAACTATGGGGATAATATAACTACTATAAATGTGAATTTATAAGGGATGGATCAAGTGTTTGGCATTTATTATGTTCAAATCAATAAGCAGAAGAATGTAGGCTTTCCCACTTGCAAAAGAGAAAAATAGGGAAGAGAGATATGAGAAGTGTAAAATAAGATGTAATCAACTTTTTTATGGTAGTGTATGAGGCACTTATAGCACAAAGTTTTTTGATTTTTTTCCCATCCAAATTGGCTTTCTCTAGGTGTAACTTGAGGTCTATGTGAATATTCCATCTAAAAAAAAATTAAAACTACACCTGTTTGTTGATGTTGTAAGCCTTGCACATAGAGATTAATGAAACCCTTAGAAAATAAAAATACTTTGAGATTAGATTTTAATTTTAAATTAGAATAAAAATGTCTTATATTAAATATAAATTTATAAAATTATAAATATCTATCATTTTAGTTTTATATTTTTTTAGTATTGATTTGATAAAATGATGTAATGATATACAATAGAAATTAACAATAATTTATTAGTTTAATATTGAACAAGAAACCTAATTCCTTATTTTACAACTCAATATGAACCCAACCTTAAAAATATTTATTGGTTAAAACTCGAAACCTAAACTACAACCAAAGTGGAGATGCCACAATAACTTGTTTGAATGAACATTTTTCATGCAAGAAGAACCTCCATAATATTATGAACTATAAAATTATGTATATCTCTATTTTTTCACTTAGTTTAGTTTTTTATTGCTAACTAAAGACTTTTTAATAAAAATAATAGAAATTAGAGGTTGTATTTCTACCATGGTCTTAGATCTTTATTATCTCAATTGATATTAGTAGGCCAATTTTATAAAATACTTAAGCTCTTCAAAAGTTCGTTGTTAAATATAAGATGCTTTTAAAAGTAACACACATGCACTCACGCACGCACATGTGTGTGCGCACACACACACACACACACACACACACACACATTTGTGGATTCAAATTTGGTATATTGTGTTTATAGTGAAAAGATGATATTTAGATTATTAAAGTAAATCTTTTGGTTTATTGTTGCAATTTGGGACATGGGTGATTTGTGGGAAAATCTATTATTTACAAGCTTGGAGTTTTAATTTTCATCCTGAAGGGCCATCTCACTCACATTATCCCATGTGGGTTGAATTACCCTTCCTCAATTTAGCTTTAAGATCATTTTTAAAGGATTTTGTGGCTTAGCTGGGTAGAGTGATTTGGTGCAAACATAAATTTTCCAGTTTGAGGGTTCATCCAAGGGTATGCATGGAAGTCTATCTTAACAAGTCTCTACCTAAGAACATTAGACTCATTGGCCTGGGATTTGAACTAGATCAGCCACTCATTTACTTGAACAAACCAAATGTGTTTTTTTATTGTCGAAAAGAGGGCCATTTGATTCATGAATATCCCGTTAGGAAAATTAAACAAGCTCAACCACCATATAATTCTATTCCATCTAATGGCCATGGTTCAATGCCCTCCCCTACCATGGGTCATCTATCTCCTTTTGTTACTAATGTTGTAGACCTTCCATCAGTGACTTCTAATAGTTTGACTACTGCCCCAGGCACCGCCAGTCCTTCAGGTGAAGATGTATTGATTTTAGATGGATGGATAATGGTTAAGAAGAGGAAAGATCCTCCTGTTTCTTCATCTCGTTCCTTGAGTTGGTCCTAGTCTAGGGGTTTCTCCCTTGTTTCATCCTCTAAAACTGGTGATACTTCTCTTTCCTCTTGTCCTTCTTCCCCTTCCCCTGATACTTCTTCCCCTAAAGTATGTGGTGTTTCTCCTTCCTCTCATCATTCATCTCTTGAACCACACATTAGTCATTCCATTTCCGCTTGTTCTCGCCAATGCTCTAGATCTCCATCTTCTTCGAAAGAATGTTAGGCCAAAGATTCTTTACTCAATTTAGATAATAGCTTTAGCGTGTTGGATCAGGATAAATCATCCTCTCTTAATAATCATGACTTATAAAATCTTATCTTGGAATGTTCGAGGGATTTCTCTCCCTCCTCACAAGTATAAGGTGAAAGAAATGGTCTCAAAATGGAAGCTTGATGTCCTTTTCCTCCAAGAAGTAAAACTCAATAGCACTAAGTTAGACCTCACTTTATGTAATGTTTAGAAAGATGCTACCTATTGGTCTACAAAACATCATGACAGACGAGGTGGGGTTGTTATGGGGCTAGCCCCTTGGGTTGCTAAGTATTTTTGATAAAGGAGAGGATCCATCTCATAGCTATGTTTGGGTTCTCATCTTTATCAATAACTAGCTCATCAGTTTTTGCTCCATTTATGCCCCTAATTTTGCGAAGGAGCATACTAAGTTATGGAATTGGATGGCTAAAAGTCTTCCTTCTGCAGATTGGGTGTTGGGGGGAGATTTTAATATGGTTGAACATCCTTCTGATTGTAGTTGGTTTAAATAATCAAATCTTAGTTGTGAAGAATTTAACAACTAGTTGTTCTACCATAATTCTTTGGGAGTGGTTGATCCTATTCATAATAAGTTCTCAAGTCAATTTAGTAATTGGTTCACTTGGTCAAATTGTAGAAGGCGCGATGATAGGAAATTGAGCAGACTAGACAGATTTTATATATCTCCAATGCTACCTTTGGTTTCTAATTCAGCGGAAATGAATATACAAGTGGATTTATCATCCACCCTTTCTGACCATTATCCTATTCTTTGTCATATTAGTCTGTCCCAAACCCCAAATATCAATAATGTTCGACCCTTCAAGCTTAATGTTTCACATTTAAAGAATCCTAGTTGTATAGCAGCCCTTTCAAATATATGGAACTCCTTTCCTAAACCTATGGGTGAAGAATCTTGGGTTGATTGGTGGTGTACTGCTATTTTGCATTGCACTAGTTTCTTATGTTCCTTTGGCAAGAAAATGGCATGGCAACGTAAGTGAAAGGAATAATCAATTCAAGGTAAAATTGTCAATGCTAGGAAGCTCCTGAATGATGATCCTAGTAACATCCACATTCAATCTTCTATTGTTGCCGCAGAAGCCAAATTACACCAAATAGACACTTACAAAGGCTAGTGGGCTAGAATCAGATCAAGACTTCATTGGATTAAAGAAGGTAATAAAGGCAGCAAATATTTCTTCAATTACCTTAACTATAAACATAGAAAAGAAATAATTGATATGATTTGGGATGAATTTGATATCCCACAGTCCAATCCCTTTGAGATTTGTAATGTTTTTAAACATTTCTATGAGAATCTTTTCTAGGATGACTACTAGCAAGATATTCAAGAGAGTCTTGAAGATTCAATCCATGATTTTATTCCTAATTGAATTGACCCTGAGTACAACTGCTACCTAGATTAAAGGTTAACTCTTGAGGAGTTGGAAACTACTCTTTTTTCAATGGCTCCTTATAAAAGTCTAGGCAGTGATGGACTTCCTATGGAGTTCTATCAAGCCATTATTAGAGTATTTTTTGTTTATGCTTATTAATTAAATCATATTGATTTAATTATATAAGTTTCTATTACTCTAGTTACTTAAGCTTCATTTAGGTACATTATTAATTAATTATTAATTAATAATGTGCAACCTAGTTTTTTAGTTTAGGGTTTCTATCTCATCTTTATAAGGTTGAGCCTTGTACTTTTTTCATTATTTGTTATGCATTTTTCATTTGAGAGCAACTTTTCCTCTATCTCCATTTTTTGGCAAAACCCTTGCCTCTTCTTGTCTTTTTCTTCTGTAATAGGTTTTTGCATGTAAGGATTCGAAGGCTTTGTGGATTTGATTGGCTTATTTGCTCAAATCCTACATGGTATCAGAGCCAAACCTACTGCAGCTTGTTCGTGATTTGGAGAAAAAGGAGAACGAGGATTTGGCAAAATAGATCTGGAATTTTTTGAGTTTTTTTTGTAAAAAAAGGGGTGTTACTATTTTTTGGAGCAGGTTGAGGCCAAATGGACATCATAGATGGATCCAAAAGGCTTCAAAACCCTTGTTTCCAAATAAAATTTGTCCAATTTGGACGATGTTGCTCCGAGAGGCAAATTTTTTTAGCCCAGCAAGGCTGTACAACCTCCTGCACACATGTCGAGGCATTTTTTTAAAAAAAAATTAATTTTTTTTTGTTTAGGGCTGCTCCCCCTGACACCACCCAGTAGCCACTGGAGCACCATCCGCACCCGATCGGAGCTCAGCCGCAACCAGTGGACCACCCACGGTGCGGCCTCCACCCCACTGCCACCACTATAGGTAGCGCCACCGACGTTTACCGCCTGGCCACCACCTCCTCTAGCGGTGCCACCACTTGCAACAACCTCGATGTGATGTCATCAATTTGGTAGCCTCTTTTTTTTTTTGGCGACTAGCTGTTGATGGCCATACGGCTGTCAATTTTTTTCTCGTGCCTGTATTTTTCCAAAGAGCTCATTTCTTGGACCTACAGTTGGTTTTTTGGCCATAACTTGGGCATACAGAGGTCTTTTTCTGATCCAAAAGAAGCGCCAGAAAGCTAGTTTAGAGACAGAGACAATGGTGCTAGTTTTGTTTGATTTTGAGTTGATTTGAGCTTCTAATTTTGGCTTTGAAATAGAGGCTTCTATTTCTCTCTTCTCTACATCCGAAATCCAGGTTCTTTTCTTAGTTTTTATGCTTTCTATAGTTGTTTTCTTTGGTATTTGAGGGATATCACTATCTATTGTGGGGGGGATTTTTATTTTCTGTACTTTAATTCAGAATAAGACCCTTCTACTTCTATCTTCTTCTCTCAATGGCGAACTCCTATGTTGCTTGCCTTACACCACACAACTATCGTACTTGGAAAGGACAGATGACCAGATTGCTTGTGGAAAAGGGATTATGATCATGTCTCGATGTAGCTCAACCAGTTCTACAGAGGCCTTATGAGCTTCTTATGCAACGCAATAAAATGGATGAGGCAACGGGCCTCATTGCAATGAATATTTCAGAGGGGTTACTGTTTCACTTGGATGGTTTGAATACACCTAGGGCTATGTGGGACAAGTTTTCAACCTTATTTGGCACAATGAATTAGTTCAAGATTCTATAGATAGATGCAGAGTTTACCTCCTTGATTCCTGAATCATTCACCAACATTGAGGATTTCTTGATGAAATTCAAGTCTCTTTAATCTATGTTACAGGTTGTAGGAAAAACAAAATCTGATAATGGGTGTATCTTTCTGATATTGTCCAAGCTTCAAGGACCTTATAAGATTTTCACTTCTACCTTCTACTCCGCTATGGATGCTCTAGGTGCATGACATGTTATGCCCTCTTTTGAGACCTTTTGTGATCGGTTGACTTGTGAGCAATCAAAGCTCACTCAAATGGATTCTCTTACAAGTTCATAGTCACAGGCATTGATTGCCAAACCACCTCAGAGCATACAAAAGCTGAAGTTGTTATCAAATTCCTCTTCTCAGCACTCTACTAGCCCACCATCTTCTTCTAAGAAGGAGAAACAAAAGACTAAGAGACCTACATGTTCCTATTGTCAGAAGGGAACACATGATGAGTCACTTTCTTATTAGAAGTTTGATGGTTATGAGAAACAGATAGTGGATTTGCAAGCTCTTCTTCAAAAGAGGAATCTTTCCTCTCCATCCTCTTCTAGCTCACAAGGGTTTTCTTATCAGTCTTCTTCTATCAATCCTACAGCTGAACAGGATCTTGGAAAGGGTCATGCATTACGGGCTTCTTTCACATTCCCTTCACAGGTCCCTTGGATACTCGATTCAAGTGCTTATCACCATATGACATCTTCTCGAGAGATCTTCTCTTCTTTTGAATCTTCTCCTATTCCCCATATTATCATTGGGAATAACACTGTTATGACAATCTGCGGGAAAGGCACTGTATGCATTTAGGATAGCACATTCAATGATGTGTTGTATGTTCCATCGCTGTCTACAAACCTTCTCTCAGTTTATCAAATTTCTCATAGTGGGTCCGGGAAGACAGCTGAGTTCACTCTAGATTCAGTTTTCATTTGGGATAGTATGACAGGAGGTATTGTTGCTATAGGGATAGTTGATCTTTCCACCCGTCTCTACTCCTTTTCACACTTCAGTCCACCTTTGCCAGAGCACGAATCTCCTACTTTGAGAGAGCATCATGTGGTACAGTCAAGTTTCTTGAACCTATATGTGGTTCTTGAGACTACTGTTGTGACTACCTTACCACCTCCTCTTGAGCTTGTTTCTGTTCAACATAGTTTTTCTTCAGCACTACCTGATCCTCCAGCTCTATTCATCAAGCCACTAGGTGTAGTTGTTGAGGATTCTATAGAGGACATTCATCTCCTCTTTGATGACAGTGTTCATACACCTATCATACCACTAACATTGGGGATTCCCTTTCAGGATCCTCATGTTTACTCCTTTGAGCATCAGCTCGGCTTTCCAGTGACACCTCAAATTTTGAGGTTCCCTCTACAGTGTCCATTGACTTTCACTCCTCTGCATTGGAGCCACATTGGTTTGTTCATTGATCCAGAGGTTCTTTCATTCCAGGGGGGTTGAAGACACACTTTGTACTTATGGCTTTGAGAGAGTCTCTTGAAGTCATTACATCTCTTTTTGGAGAGGGGTTTTTCCCACTGGGTTTTCTCCTTTACTCTAGTTTATAGAGATTTCCTTGTACTAGGTATCTGATCAAGCCTTGTTGCCAGGACCCTTCTTTTTTTTTTTTTGCTTTCATAGCTTTGCTAGGTAAGCTTACTCCCTGCATTCAGCTTAAGGGGGGGTATTGGAGTATTTTTCGTTTATGCTTATTAATTAAATCATATTGATTTAATTATATAAGTTTCTGTTACTCTAGTTACTTAAGCTTCATTTAGGTACATTATTAATTAATTATTAATTAATAATGTGCAGCCTAGTTTTTTAGTTTAGGGTTTCTATCTCACCTTTATAAGGTTGAGCCTTGTACTTTTTCCATTATCTCTTATGCATTTTTCATTTGAGAGCAACTTTTCCTCTATCTCCATTTTATAGAAAAACCCTTGCCTCTTCTCGTCTTTTTCTTCTGTGATAGGTTTTACATGCAAGGATTCAAAGGCTTTGTGGATTTGATTGGCTTATTTGCTCAAATCCTACAGCCATGTGGCAAGACATTAAGGAGGAAATCTATAATCTATACTTGGAGGCCTTCAAGAAAGGATCGTTGGGTCCTACTATCAATGGTGGTATAATTAGATTTATTCCTAAAGGGCATAAAGAAGATACCATTTCCGGTTGGCATCCTATCACCTTGCTCAATACCTCCTACAAAATCATAGAAAAAGCCTTAGCCATTAGGATTAAACCTATTGTGCAAGAAATTGTTAGACCCGAGTAGACTAGGTTCATTACTAGTAGATTCATTTTAGATAATCTCATGTTGGCATGGGAAACTTGTGAATGGGCTCAACAAACAGGCCAAAATGCTATTTTGATCAAACTTGATTTTGGCAAAGCTTATGATAGAATACGTTGGAGCTTCATCCTTAAAATGCTTCAGTGTTGGGATTTGGACCTAAGTTTTGAGCTCATGTGCAAATGTTGTTCAACGATGCTAATGCTCAAATCATCATTAATAATATGATAATAGATTCATTTCCACTACAACGGCCTATATGACAGGGCTGCCCTCTATCTCCATATCTTTATGCACTTTCAGCTGATGCTTTGGGATATATGCTCCACTGCACTAATAACATGAAATGGATTTTAGGAGTATCCATCCCATGTAGTGTTTTGGTCATTAATTCACACTATGCTGATGACATCATGTTGTTTCTTCTAAACTCTGAAAAAGATATAACTAATACTTTGGAGATTTTAGAGCTATATTGTACAGTTTTGGGCTCCAAGTTAGTTCATGAAAAACTGAATTCTTGATGGTGTAATTTGGTCTAATCCCTCATTGGGTCCCTAGGGAATGGAAGCAAATCACACATGGGGAAATCATGAGGTATCTTGGTATTCCATTTGGTATTGGGTATCTCTTTCTGATATGTGGAGATGGTATCTTGATAGGGTAAGAAATAAACTATGTAATTGGGGAAATAAGTTTCTTTCCTTGGCTAGTAAAATACAAGTTGCTAATAAATTTTTTCTAGCAACTTATGTTTATTATTCCTCATGTTGGATGCTGGCTAAAAAGGGATATGAGGACTTAACCAAAATAATTTGTCAATTCCTATGGGCTAAATGGGATGGTACTAGAGGTTTTACTACTACTTCTTGGTCTCACTGCATTCAACCTAAAAGAAAAGGTGGATTGGGATTAATAGATCCAAGAATACAAGGTCTATGCTTAGCTGCCAAATGAATTATTAGAGCTACTCATGGGAATGAACCTTGGAAGATACTCATATGAAACTGTATTGATCTAGTTGTTGTCAAAGGTAAATGGCAGCATGTGGGACAACTAGATAAGGTTCTCCATGCCCCTTTTTTCTCCATCAAGGCCTCTTTTCCCTTTCAGTCTATATGGAGGTCTTGGTAGCAGGTTTTCCATCTTATAAGCTAGAAGGGAAACTCTCTTCAACATGGATTCAGTTTTAATTTCAAAAACATGGATTTAGTTTTTCCACTTCCTCTATATGGTGGAACAGGCACATCCGATACCAAAATCAGCCTGTTTCCTTAGTGTTTCCAAAGCATTCTTACTATCTATTTTTAAAAGGCATTTCTTTAGTGGGAGACCTTTGGGATTTTCATACTATGGATTAGTTATCATGGCATACTGACAAAGCCAAATTTAGTTTGAATAACCATTATAAAGTGTTTCTTATTTTTGTTCGATCTCTAGTTCCTTTGGATTTGTCTATGAAATTATGTACTCCAATTCATTGTAACTTTTTCAAGGATTGGCGATGGATGTCTAAATATCCATTTTTCTGGTTTCCTTTGAAGAAGGTTTACTTACATTTGCTCTCGCAGTTGCATGTGAAACACAAACTGAATTCTAAATGGAAATGTAGATTCAATGAAGTTTTTTGGCTAAAACTGTCAGCTCAAATTTGGAAATCCAAAATTGATGCGGATACCCAAATGCCCGCTTGGAAGATTTTACATTACAAGTTGCCCATTGGGGACAAACTGAAATGTATGATGGTCCAGCTGATCAATTGCCCATTTTGTTGTAAACCAGAAAGTGTGAGGCACATTTTTTGGGGATGTCAGTTTGCTAGAAGACAATGGAATTTTGTTTTCAATGATTTGCTCGCCATTTTTATCATAAATTAAGCTGGAAAGAGGCTCTTCTTGGGGTTGGTTTGCATATGAATATTATTGGTAATGGTGTGAGATAGGTTATATTGCAACATATATGGAGGACAAGATGTTTGGCTGTCTTTGATAATCACAGTGATCTTCATCAGCAATTTATAATTCTAAGGCTTTACTCAGACATTTTTTTATTGTCTGACATCTCTTTATTCTCAACTACAGGTTGATATTGAAAAGGACTTACAGTTGGATTTCCAAATTCAACGAATTAAAGCTCAAATTACTCAACTACTCAGCAAAAAGAAGGTCAACATTGGACATCACTTGAGAGTTCTTTTACAGGATTGATCTTGCTTTTGCTCATGTTGGTGCTCTTTTTTATAGCCTCTTGTATGCATTGTTTAGCTAGTTGTCTTTCTTGCTTCTAGCTGATTCTTTTTGCAGTCTTTTGCTGCAACTCTTTGTAACTGGCATTTTATCATTAAAAATAAAAAAATTTAAAAAAATCTTTTGGTTTAAGAGTACTTAAGGAAGCTCATTGTTTTTTTTTTAAAATTATTGATCAATGCTGATACAAGAAAAAATAGCAGTCCAAGAGGAACTGCAAATTTGGGAAAGAAAAAATAAAAAGCAATCCTATATATGCATCAATGTTATCAATAAATGACTTATCTTACAATTTATATTATTTATTAGTATCTATTAGGAAGTCATTATATAATCTTATATATAAATAATTTCAATTAATTTCCTCTTACAAATTATGTTGTATTAGCATTTGAAACATGTTTGTTTTTTGCTAGGGCCAACCTCCTTGTTTTGGTTGCTTTTATATCAAAAACATGTTTGTTTTCGACTAGAATTTGTCATTCAAAAGTTCTATACACTATTTTGTCAAATGATAAATATGTTCAATCCCTCACAAGGTGGTTGATGAGAACTTTTTGTACTAAACATGAGGTGGCGAAATTAAATTTCCCTTCAACCTATTTACTATTAAAAAATAAATCGATCATATCAATATCACTTCCATAATTTCCACCTCATTCCTTCAACTCTATTCCCAAAATTAAATATACATCAGCGATGCTTAGGCTTCTCGTTAAGCTCTACCAAGTCATTAACAACTCGAAAAAAACGGTGGCATTTGAAAGACTTTGGATTTAAGATTTCATTCCATGCATGATTGGGGTAAAATAAAGCTGTTTTTTAATTACTAATGTGGACGTGAAGATATTCGACGATCTTTTAAGCATTAATGTGTTTTGTTGGCATTCATTGCTAATTCATCTTTTATGGTTTTTACCTTTATTTTAGTCTTCCGATTAATTGCCTCCACATGCGTGGGGTCGGGAGGACCAATTCTTTCACTAATGATCAAGGTTTAAAATATGCATAAAGTCTCACAACATACAACTAAGTATAATTAAGCACCAAATTTCAATAATAATATGTTTGTCACCAACCATATCAAAATCAACTAAGATTTGAGGAAAAGACAAGGAAAGAGAGCCAAGGAGGAAGAAGTGTCTAAAGTAAACTTACTAAACCTTGCAATAATAGGAGTGGTTTATATCATCAGCCCAACAATTTGACAAGGCAAGTTGTAGGGTAAAACAAATTCTTGATGGGGAGCACAAATGATGATGTGTTATTCTTGAATTTGGTACATGTGGGTCCTAGCCCTTATGGTTGTTGCACAACATATGCTCATGGACCCTAACCATTGAGCTAGAGTGTCTCAAAGTGTTGTGAAAAAGGAAGTTTCCCAACATTTGAATTGATTGATGAGAAAGATGGTCATAAGGGGGTCTTTCATGAACATGCATTCGTTTTGCTTGCCAACTTTCTTCCAACAAGCTTACCTTTAGTCATCTTTCCAAGGATTAAAATATGTCAATTCATACTTTATTGTATTGCCTTTATCTTATTTCAATGAGTCTACAAGAAACACACATTTCCCATTGAGAAAAAGCATGTGGATTGGGTAAAGATTTAGCATGTTAAAGGTAAAAGTGATTCACTACTAAGCTCTACTTCTCTCCATGCTCTTTCAGTTCTTATAAATGTTGGGAAAAAGTGTGATCACATGGTAAAATATTAAAAATTAAAAATATCTTATTTACAAGATGTTTCTTGGGATGTGAGGAATTTTTGGTTATATATATATATATATATACTATGCACAATTAAAATTTAAAATTTATTTTTATAAAATAGTATGATATTTCATGGACTTTTATTGAAAGGGTATTGTCTAGTTTATTATTTGATATTCTTTTGTTAATGCGATTGTAGTATTTGTATGATTATTAAATCATAAGTAAGTTGAATATTTAAATGATTATCAAAGGTTTTACATTCAATTAAAGGGTTGGACAATCAATCGTGTCCTTAATTAATGTGATAGACTCCCATAAATCATTTTTTTATAGAAATGTTGTAAGACTTTTACTGGTTTTTATTCTTTGATTGATTTAAATGTTTCAATTAATTTTATAATTTTATTCTTTAAAATTATTTTTTTAGTAATTATTACAAAAATTAAATTGAATCTTTAGTAATGAAATCATTGTTTCCTTATTGTTTATTTTATTTCAAAGGGCAACTGTAACTTTCTAATTTATCACTTCAATGTGTAAGCAATATATTTTTTTTTTAATATTGTCTTTTTCTCTAAATTCATCTCTGGTTTTGCACATGTCATAGCACATACTGCAGAAGCTTTATGGGGATTTTATTATGGCTTTGACCAACTTTAGGCTAGTAGCTGTAGTGCTAGAGTTGTTGCGATAGATTTTGGTGGTGCCTCTACTAAACAAATGCCCTCATAAGTTTTTTTCGAAAGTGTTTCATGAGGTAAGGCCTCCCTTGATATTGTTCTAAATATTTAGGATCTTGATAATGCATGTGTTTGGTTAGAGAAGCTTACTTTGATAAGATATTTTGTGGGTAGAACTCGTCCTGAAAGCATGCTTAAAGAATGGGTTGCCAAGTCCTAGACTCCCCATGGGGTTCAACTTGAGGTTGCTCAAAGCCTCACCAAAGGGATTTTTCTTGTTTCGGTCTTCTAACCTATTGTGGTTTCACAATGCACGTCCCATTTCACTTAGAAATGGGGACCCCCTACTTTAATTTTTACCTTTCTAGATCCTTAGTCCGGGGTCTAAGTCTTTTTAAAATTTTTTTTATGGTGTTTTAAACTAATCTAGGTCTTTGTTTGAAAACATAGATTCTGAAAACCATGTTTTTGAGGGAGAAAAGAAAATTTGCATTATAAGGGACGCACCTAGTGCACCTTCTAGTCACTTAAGGAAAAGTATATTCCTCTTGGAAGTGTGCACCTATGCACTTGCCACCTCCAAGAGGTGCGCTCAATCCCAAGCCTATAAAGCTCGAGACTCCACCTCTCTCCTCCAAGCTCCTAGCTATTGCACCTCCACAACTTCTAAGGTGTTCCACTCTGCTTCACATAGAATATACAAGCATTAAATAACATCTAAGGTAAAGGTGTGCACCTTTTTTTTACATTAACTAAACAAAACTTTAAAAAACTAAGCCTAAGCTAGCCCTCACCTAGTGAAAGGTGCGCATGTGTGCACCTATCCAAGATGTGCACATGCACACCTTTCAAAAGGCAAGCATCCCAACATTTACGATAAGGGTGCACATATAGCGCACCTCACAAGGTGCGCTATATGAGCACTCTTTGTTCTTCCAAACACAAGCATTTACATTATAAGGGTGTGCTAGGTGTGCACCTTTAGTGGTGTTTTGAGTGTTTAGGCAAGGTGCACCTAGCGCTCCTCTGAGATGCGCAAGGTGTGCCTTTTTTCTTGTCTTCTAGGGATAGAAAATAGGTTTTTAGGTTTTTTAATAGTTTTGCAAATTAGGGTTTCTAGGATGTGCTTTTGTCGTAATTAGGGTTTGTTTTAGTTAAGTTTTTTAATCTTTTGGACTAATAAACATTTTTTTTTGGTAGATTAAATGGCTTCTTCCTTATCCTCCCTCACTACAAAGATGGCTTCGAAACTAGTGGTATTCAGATTCCAAGGTGTTCTAGCAAAATCACGCTTCCAAGATGAATATTCAGAGATCCAAAATACCGAACTTGGCCATATCGACTAGAATGTGTTCCTAGTTTTATGCAATAAACCAACTGAGAGGTCTCCTATGGTGTCTGCACTAGTTAATGCAGCATCACACCTGATATCAATATAGTCTTCAGAGTTGATCATGGCATTAGCAGAGAACTATGTTTCAGAGGAAAGGGTCATGAAAAGTATAAATGGAGAGATCATTATGGATTTGAGGCCTAAGAATGTAGAGAAGGTATTCCATATTCTGAGAGTGGATTAATACATCAGGTTAACATATCATCAAGTAGAAAGGTGGTATAGAGAGCATGGAAAGGAAGCATTAGAAATCATTCAATCCTCGTATCTCATTGAGAAAACTCCTCTTGGATGAAAAGTAGGAAAAGTAGATATGACGAGGGACTATATGAAAGATGACATTGGATATTCTATAGTGCTTTTGAGTAGAGTCATGGGGTTATGAGCATCAGGACACTTGAACATATGAATGATACACTTTATTGAGACCATCAGAACATTGAAGATGCCAATTGATTGGGCTTCAATTCTCAGTGAGAACTCAGATGAGCAACTGGTGGTGGTTAAGAACAACCAAAGGTTCTATATGACATCCTATTTGGTGTCCCTGTTAGCTACAAGAGCAACAAATTATTTGGGATTGTTCAAAAGGAGCGACATTCAAGATGCAAATGCATGGCCTTATGTGGTATACCCCTAATTGGTAAGGAAAAAGATTTCAAAGAAAAGAAAGGAATACAAAATAGTGAATGGTGCCTTCATTTTCACAATCATCTGGTTCATTGAAGGAGATTATGCAAAAAGGATGTCAGATTAGGTATCCAATTTAAAACATTCACCTATTTAAGGGTAGCGGGTACCACTCTTAATCCAAAGAAGCTCCCTAGGTATCCTTGTGATAGGCTTATATTGCTGGAGATTTTATGAAAACTTTTGTCTACATATGAGAGAGTAAGGAAGCAACATAAGAAGACTTAGGTACGGCTCATCACTATTGGTCATTTTAGTGTTAGCCGGAAGCAAGATATTGTGACTTTTGAATCAAAGTGGGATTAGTATCCCTTGGAGGAATATAACTCTCCTTATCCCTATTTTGATAACATTGGAAGAGTTCAGTATTTGGCGAGGAAACAACTCCAACATGAAGATACCATTGAAGATCATTGGATGAATACAGTAGATGACTATGAAATCCAAATAAGGGATTATTGTAGGATGTCTCTCTATTTGGTAAACAATGTCTTAAAAATAAAGGTCCCTTTAAAGATAGTACAATACAACACTGAAGAGGTCCTAGATCCATTGTACAATAGAGATAAGATATCTGATCACCCTATTATGAATGCAGAAGTTGATAAAGAGGAAAATGTAGATTTTAATAATAGAGAAAGGATGTCATCCAATTAACCAAGGATTGGATTAAAAGACCATTCAAGTTGGATCCAATTCATCAAACTGTAGTTTTCCAAGCTACAACCCGCCCAATGAAAGGTATAGGAGCAAAGGTGAGAGTACCCACATTCACAGCTCAGTCTCTAGTAAGACCAGAAACAATGCATCAACTTGACAAAGAAGTTGGATATTTTAGAGCATAGAAGGGTAAGGGAAAAAGGAAAAGAACTTCCTCTCAACAAGTTGAGCATGAAGAAGAGGCAACTCAAGCACCAGAGCACCAAGGGGTGGAGAATGTGCAAGGGGCAGAAAATGTAAAAGTCATGTAGACTCAAGATAACCTGTTAGTGCCACCACCAAAACAATGGCAAGGAGCTAAAGTAGAAGCATAGGAAGTGTCTCCACATGCATAAGAGAAAGAAGCATCCACATTGGTTCCTAAGATAAGAAAGATGAAAAATCTAATTAGAAGGACATGGAAACAAAAGGTGCTAAGAAAGGTTATTTCTTTTCCATCAGTCCCAGAAGTTATTCCAGAAGAGGAAGAAGAGGATGATGAATATGAAGATGATAAACTTCCCTTGAGTCAAAGGACTCATCTTGCTAGGGATATAGAGATAGAACAGAGGAGAAGCTCCACTATTACACCACCATCCATTCCTACATAGCCTATTCAATCTACAACTTCGAAGGATAAATTACAACAATGGATCAATGAGCAAGAAGACCAAGGAGTTGATGTCTTTTACATGTTAGATTTTGATTTCATGCTTGTAGGCACTAAGTTGGTAGGTGATAAGATAAGGGATACTCTGACTAACCAACCTCAACAAGAGGATTGGAATCAATTTCCACCTCAGCAACAAGGACTTGATATTGCTCCACCATCACCAAATCAAGATTCATTTTGCATGGATAAAGGTTCAGTTACTCCTCTCCCTTTGGGTAATGAAGAATAGGTGCAAGCTAACAAGGAAGAAGAGCCATGAAAAATACATGTCGATGAAGTATCAGAAGAAGGGAAAATATATGAGGAACCTCAATAAACTTCCCAAGATACAGAGGTGAAGACTATGGACTCAACAGATACAGAGATGCCTGATGTGGATCTCTCACAAAAAGAGAAAACTCCAGAGAGGAGTGATAAGGGAAAAAGCATAGCAGTAAAAACTAGATCTTCATCTAAAGATAAATCTCTAATGGAAAATACTCTGAGATGGTTGAGGAAAGAAGTGACGGTTATACACAAAAGGCAATTGTATTCTATTGAGGAAGAGGGAATGAGAGAATTAATTGATGCTCTCAAGAAACCTAAGAAACCTATAGGTGATGCATGAACGTTGGCCTTTGTCATGAGTTTGACACCAAAAGATTATCAAATCAGGGAGCTTTGGAAACTCACTGTGGATACTGCCAAATTAATGGTTACTACGAGAATCAAAGAAGTGTTTAGGCACTTAGAACAAGATGAGACTAAATTGTTAAACCTTCAAAAGTACACTGAAATCCTAGGGGGATATCTGAATAAAGTAGTTGGTCTGTTAGATCCTAAAAATCCTAAGGAGACTCTAAATGCGACACTTGAGAAAATGGATAAGGAGATTGTGCAACTAGATCCATTTTGAAGGCTTGTCAGCAATGGCAAGAAAGTTTTGAAGAGAAAGGTGTACAGATTATAAAAGGAAATCTTAAATTGCTAGACCACATGCAGAGTAATGTAGATAAGCTAGTTGCTATATTAAATTAGGATTTTGGGTTAATGGATGATGTACATACGTGGGTTAAAGACCTGCAAGAGTTGCAATCAATAAAGGGTCAAAGATATTGGATGTTGATGGATGTATATACAGCCAACGAGTTAGATAAAATAGATGATTGGATAGAGGAGATTGTGGATGGTAATAAAGTAATGGAAACATTACATGTAGATATTCATAAACTCAAGGATCAAACCCAAGATCAAATTTTGGAGCAGAGAGACATTACAATGATGCTTGCTTGGACATTTTTGAAGATGATTCAAGGGATAAATTGATAACTATAGAAGTAGTTGTTGAATAGTTTCAAAAGAATTTTGAAGAAGCTTAAATTGATGAGGATATCAGACAAGCATTTAAGATTGAAGAGGCATTGCTAGATTTGGATGTGAAATTGGGAGATTTTTTAGAGACTCACATAGAGGTGAGTAACTATCAGCAAAAGGTAAAGGATAAATATGAAGCTTTAGATTTTCTAGATGCAACCCAAGTCATGGAGACTATAGAGAAATTCAAGAGAAAATACCCAGACATAGTTCTAGTATGAAGGGGAACAAAACCCAAAAGCTAGAATTTCAATTTTGACACTTGGTAAAATTTTGCATTTTTTGGACCTAGCTTCCAAGGTGCACAAGCTTTTGAGGTGCGCTAGGTGCACTACTTCTGAGGTGCACTTCTTCCAAGGTGCACCAATTTTTTTTGAAGAAGTCAAAGGTGTGCTGATAGTTAACTACCAATTCCAAATGTAGAGTTTTCCATGCACTGGAAATGCATTCTGACGATAGTTTAACTCCTATAAACATCTAGTGAAGGTTGAGCTTCTATTTTTGACATCTCTAGAGACTCCTACATCAACTAATGGATTTCTTCTTCTTATTTTCTCATGCTTTCTTTCTTTTAAGACATGTAAAGGTTCATGCACCCATTAAATGATATCAACAAGGGTGAAGTCCTACTTAGCACTAGTTAGAGAGTCAATTTGTACATAAATAGATTTGTTTTATTAGTTTAGAAGCATATATTTGCATAAAGAGATCTCTCACTCTCAACACAAATTGAGGAGAAGATTTCTTATAAATTTAGGAATATAATATGTATTTTGGGATGTTACTTTGATGCAATAATATATGCTATTGGTGCTCTCAATCAGAGTGTAGTTATTCTTGCCTAAGTGTGTTATATTTTGTGAACGAATGTTCATGGAATGCAATTGAGTCAATACTTTTATTGTGTTATTTTGATTGAGTGATCTTTTAATTCTAGTGTTTGCCAGGTGTTTATGAATTCTACTAATGTACTTAGTTAGAGAAGAGATCACCTTATTGTTCCTGCATAGCTTTTTGTCACGTATGAGTGCACTTTTCATGGCCTTGCAATTTAATGAAAAGTGAAACATCTTATGATTACTGAATTCTCATGATGATTGCATAAGTGGAATTAAAGAAGTGTTGCTCCTATTTTCATTGGTTACCTACTAATCTTTTCAAAGGCTTAACTTACAGATGTTTTGTTTCCGTGGCTTATGTCCATTAGAAATTTACTTTTCAAGTCATTTCCTTACACTTCTTGTTACCCTATCTTCGTTATTTGATTTTACAAACACATGGTTAATTAGGAATTCATATAGTTGCATAGTTAAAATTGCATTCATTAAAAAATAGAAAAATTAAAAAATATATTTATTTTTGTGTGGTTTTTCTTTTCAAATAACAAGAAGATTCAAAATCTTATTTGAAATCAGTCAGAACCAGTAAAGGCCTCTTTTTGAACAAATACATTTATCTTCAATTGAGTGGATTCTAGTTGGTCACAAGATCCCCCAAAACCTTGGAGTTGATCCCAGATTAGCTTTTCCAGAGAGGAGTTAAAAATGATTCCTTCCATTAAGCATTGTGCAAAATGATAGCTCAATATAACCCTTCCCAAAATAATGTGGTTTTTAACAATGAGCATTGGATAGTTAGGTCCTCACTATTGGTTTTCTAGCGATGATCCTGTGACTTCTATATCTTAGATGATAAGAAGTAGAATGTCCCTATATGGGTTGATTTTCTAGGTCTCCATGTGCCTTGTTGGTCTTTTATCCAAGCCATTGCTCAAAGCCTAGGTAAGGTTGTTAAGGTTGTTTGCATGGAACCTAAAAATAAATTCAACATTTGGCCCCAAAGAAGGGATTGCATTAAAATCAACCTTTCCCATTATCTTAAAGAAATTATAATATTCAAGTTGGGGCTCACACTTTCACCTAGAAGGTTCTCTATTTGAATATTTTGAGCACCTACTATTGGTGTCAATTGACTAACCACAAGATCAAGGATTTCCCTATGGAGCAAGGATTTGTAGGACAAACCTGTCGAGAATAGAAAGAAATATGAGTGGATAAATATTGTTTGCAAGGGTAAAGATTCCTTTCCACCAAAATAATTGGTGTCTTCCTCCACTCATTATTCACTAGAGATTGTTATAGTCACTACTGAAATTGCACTTGTTATTATGGTGATGCCACTTTCCTAATTTAAACCCTTCTTCTTAGGGGTCTGAGCCATCTTTGGGTGTCTCTAAACCCTGTTGGGTTCACACTCCATAGGTGGCCTCCATGATAAGGTCTTGTAGCCTAGATGGTGGTTCTGAGAAGCGAAGAATCATCTATGGAGAAGATTCTTCTCCCACCTTCACCAATAGTTCCTTCTTGCACAATAGTTTCTCCTCTCTTATGGATGAGGATGACATGCAAGAGTTTTTGTCATGAATTTTCTCTCATGTAATGTGTGGGGTTTCATAGACCTTCCTCACAAATATTATGTGTGAAACACTAGACGTTGATTTAGTATCCTGGATATTTTGTGTCTCTAAGATGTTAAAATTTTAGGGTTTTTGCTCAATGTTGCTTGTTGTATGATTTGGCCAAACAATGTTATTTTCTCTTCCCAACATAAGGTTGTTCGAGGTGTTGTGATTACTCTTCTCTCACCTCATTTAATTTCTTTAGTTATTTCTCATGGTGCTGACCCATGCACAAGATCGTAACCATTCCTTTGGCATAGTTAATGTTTATGCTCTCAATGATGTTGTTGAAAGGTCACAACTATGGCATTGGGTGGTGGATTCTTTTCTACTTGCCACTTGGATTTCTTGTTGGGACTTCAATATGGTTAAGTTGAACTTTGAAAAAAAGGTATTTTACCTTTTCAATGGATAGTTTGGAGAAGAAAATCATGGTACTACATGCATAATAATTAGACTTTTTAATCCCAGTGTCCATCACTACCATTCTGGTGGGATTTGGCATACTTGGTCTAATTTTAGAGATGGATCTAACAAGATTTTTAAAAGATTGATTGTGTAATGATATCTACATAATATTTTTTCTCTTTTTAAGAAAATAGGGAATTACTAACCATTCCTCCACAAGATGTGACCTTGTTAGACCACTATCCCATTATTTTTAATATTATCTAGCAAACAACTCAAAGGCATCATTCTAAAATGTATTTTTTCCTTAACATATCACTCTTGAGTCATGATCCCACTATGGCTCATATTTTGCATGTTTGGAATTTAGAGCCTCATCCCCACATCCACACTGGGTCGATTCAATTGTGGAATGATATCATCTCTTGTTCGGCTATATTTCTTTGCATCTATGACATGAAACTTTCTCTATATCGTAGGTGTGCCTGTAATGCAACTACCAAAGGCCTACATGTAACCTCTGAGGCCCTAGCCATGAATTTGTTTGATTCGGATTTACAACTTTAGTTTGCCAATCTCTACCATCAAAATAAAGTTGCTGACAACTATGTTGCTAGAGTTGCTCAAACCAAGGGCTATCTTCATTGCCTTGAGAACAGAGACTAAGCCTCAAAAGAGATCTTTCGAGCTCTTAAATCTTGTCACACCTTTGTAGTGATAAAAAACATCAAGGAAGGTCAATATATCTTCTCTGACCCACCTAACATTCTTTGTTGCTTTGTGTTTTTTACTATGCATAATTAAAGCTCAAACTTTATTTTTATAAGATAGTATGATATTTGATGGACTTTTGTTGAAATAGTATTGTCTAATTTATTATTTGATATTATTTTGTTAATGTGATTGTAGTATTTGTATGATTATTAAATCATAACTAAGTTGAATATTTAAATGATTATCAAAGGTTTTACCTTCAATCAAGGAGTTGGACAGTCAATTACGTTCTTTATTAAGCTGATAGACTCCCATAAATCATTTTTTTATAGAAATGTTGTAAGACTTCTACTACTTTTTTTTTTTTGATTGGTTTGAATTTTCTAGTTACTTATCTGATTATATTCTTTAAAATTATTTTTTTAGTAATTATTACAAAAATCAAATTTAATCTCCAGTATTGAAATCATTGTTTCCTTATTGTTTATTTTATTTCAAAGGGCAGCAATAAATTTCTAATTTATCACTTCAATGTGTTGGAAATATATTAGTTTTTGAATATTGGCTTTTTCTCTAAATTCATCTCTGGTTTTGCACCTATCATACCGCATATTGTGGAAGCATTATGGGGTTTTTATTATGGCTTTGACCGACTTTAACCCAGTAGCTAATACTAGTAATGGAGTTGTTGTGATAGATTCTCATGGTGCCTCCACTAAACAAATACCCTCATAAGTTTGTTTTGAAAGTGTCCATGAGGTAAGGCCTCCCTTGATATTGTTCTCAATATTCAGGATTTTGATGATGCTTGTGATTGGTTAGAGAAGCATACTTTGATAGGATATTTTGTGGTTAGAACTCCTAAAAGAATGCTTAAAAAATGGGTTGCCAAGTCCTAGATTCCCCATGGGGTTTAGCTTGAGGTCGCTCAAAGCTTCACCAAGGCCTTTTTCTTGTTTTGGTTTTCTAACCCTTCCTAGACTGATGTGGTTTTTAACAATGAGCCTTGGATAGTTAGGTCATCTTTGTTGATTTTCCAACAATTGTTATGTGACTTCTCTATCTTAGATGACAAGAAGTTGAAGGTCCTTGTATGGGTTGAGTTTCTAGGTCTCTATTTTCCCTATTGGTCTTTTATCTAGGCCATTTCTCAAACCCTAGGTAAGCTTGTTAAGGTTGTTTGCATGTAACCTAAAAATTGTTTCAACGCTTGTCCCAAAAGAAGGGTTTGCATTGAAATTGACTTTTTCCCATGATCTTAAAGAAACTGTTGATACCAAATTTGGGCTCACACCTTCACCCAGAAGGTACTCTATTTGAACCTTTTAAACACCTACTATCAGTGTCAATTGACTAACCACAAGGTCAAGGATTTCCTGATGGTTGTGCCTTACAAGTTAGCACCTAGTAAGGATTTGCAAGACAAACTTGTCAAGAATGGAAAAAAAATGAGTGGATAATGTTGTTTGCAAGGGTAAAACTTTTGTGCTACCAAAACAACTAGTGTCTTCCTCTACTCAACCTTCGTTGGAGATTGTTCCAGTCACTACTGCAATTGATTTAGTATAAGGCAGGAGAATCCCAAAAGGAGATGTCCTAGCCCCTAAAAAATAACCACACAATAGAATATAAACAAAAACACAAGATCTGATACCAATTTGTAACTCTTTATTCATAAAAATAATTGATTATAGTCAATATTGTTGGAAATATTCAAGACTATGCTAAGTTACTAAGAGGGGAGGGGTGAATTAGCAACTTCTAAAAATTTAACAATTTCAACTCTTGATCCAACAATCCAATTAGCATTTAACCCATCACATATAATCTGATCTAATTACATGCATAAGAGATTGAAAACATGAAAGCATTCATAACACTGTGACACAGAGATTTGGTGACCCAAAAACCTTCCAAATAGAAAGTAAAATTGGGGTGGGGGTGACACACACAACAATAGTACTATAGTATAAAGCTAGCCTGTTAAAACTTACATTGATAGCTTTTGATGATCTACCATGTTAGGAGCAATAAGGACTACTAGGTCCACCTTGTGAAAAGATTTACAAATATACAATGAAGTATGCACTCAGTAAAGAGATTTATGAAAGACTATTATGTCTACCTTATTAAAGGATTTGACTGATCCACCTATTGGGATAAAATGGTAGATTATCTCTGATGTACAACTTGGTTTGTTGAATGAGATTCCTTTAAGTACAAATCACCTTGTTGTGATAGATATTACTTTCCTACTCCTTATACTATTGTAGCCTTTATAATTTTCTCTTTTTGCTCTTCTCTGATTAATTCCATGCATACACACACACTTGGATATGATACAATGAATTACATATATACCAATCCAATTATACAAATTACAAAGTTGGCCACAATACAAGTTTAGACAAATGTAAGGAAACTTGGCAATAAAGAATATAACCGTTTCCACATAACCCATAATAGATCTGAAATAAACATGAAATTAAAATCCACATGCAAGAGAATAGACAACATACCCACAAAATGTGACACAAGATATACCCTGGGAAACCCTTATTGAGGGAAAAACCTAGCCTCCAAAAGCATCCATCACCATGTATTATTCAGCAAAAATATCATTGCCATACAACCATGGAAGCCCTCATGGCCATAGCCATAACCGAGCAAACTATGTGAACAAGCATGAATCCACACATCCCATGCCATGCTTTCAACCTTCACAAATGCTCCCTTGGCTAACCTGTCAAGCCTTGTCCCGCTCGACTCTTACCTTTTGTCTTCTCCTTGTCACTCTCTCTTCTCTCTCTATATAACAACTACCCTTGTGGCTGCTTATATAGTAGAAAGTCCCACAAAACCACCGAGTGGTATTACATAAACCATGTGCTAAAACCATGTGCTACCTAACCCACTGACCCCACATTTAATATTGGGCATTTAATTCTTTTCCCCAATATTAAATAATTACATGAAATATTTTCACAATGTTACAATACAACTCATCAAGAATATTCCATGGGAATTTTTACATGTTGCACATCCATCTAGGTACAACATTACATAATAAAATAAAATAATAAAATAACAATATTATGCAATGTGTGCAACACCCATTATCTCAACAATCTCCCACTTGTTGTATACATTGCATAGGGTCAATCCGTAGCCACATAAATGAACAAGGGAACAATCCCTCCCAGCACATCCACCATCATGGATCAAAATAGACCAAGTGCTCCATCCTGGTACCCGCAACAAAATCAAAGTATCCAGCATCTCAAACATGAATGATCTCACCTCCTATTATGCCACTCCCACTGGACATACATAGAAGCCATCCAAAGAGAAAGCCACCCAACCTGTCACATTAGAAGATCATAAAATCCTGTACCAACTAAAATTCCAAGCACAAATAACCTGATCCAAAGGTAATCACATGTATCCATAGTTGTCAAAATATCCATAGCTGAAATAGCACCCACAGCAAGTGCCAAACCCATCCAACTATCCATACCTCAAAGGTATAACAAGTGAATCTCATATTACCGACATATCCAATCTACAACTTGCAATCACAAGCCTCAAGAGCAATACCTGCCACATATATACCAAGAAGCTCCCACTGCAAAAGATAATGTCAAATCTATAACCAATCCACTCAACACATCTCAAAGAAGTGAATCCATGTAGTATCAAGGACATCCACAATACATAATCCAATATCCTGCAAGAATAACTCTCATAACAAGTCTCCAATGCTCTCCCAAGTTCACCACAACCAATAGAGGAAAGAGATAAAGCAATAACCATGTCATCTCTCACATGACATACATGAGCACAAACCAGTGATCACAATCTCTAACCAATCTCAAATCCAATGTAAGCAAAACTGAACATCCAGGAAGATAACCAAGACCAAGAGAAACCATGCAAATCATAACCTGTATCATGTCTTTCTACACACACCTCTAGATGTAAACTGTGCAAGTATGATCTCCTCCATAAAACCCCAACAAGAAGCCTCAACAACACCCAAACCATACAATATAACTAATCATGGATGTAAGCCTCTCACAAGAAGATCAAACTCAATAAACCATTCCTAAACCAAGGAATAACCATTCTTAATCCAAGGAAAATGCCCAATATAAAACCATCTCCCAAACTCAACCAACATAACAAGATATGCACATGGAGATAACCAATGCTAAAACCATCTCTCAAATGAACCCACCAGAACTAACTCATGTACCATAGCTCAAGATCCATATCCATGAAAAGAAGCATAAATATAATGCAACTGAGAGAAACAATGGGCTATATCTCTCAAGTAGCAAACCGCCGAGTAGACCAAGAGTGGGGAATGAGAATGCTCATCAAGATACCCAAGTCTCCAAACAAGACTCATCTAAGAACAATCTCCTCTCAAGTCCATATCAGGTGACTTCCCCTCGGACTTCCTGCTGAAACCATCAATCGTCCCAACAAATACTTCTCTAATCCAAGATTAATCAGCATCACCACCGTCTCTAAGTATCCATGAGCACCTATAACCAATCAATCCATGCCAACTCCAAATGCAACATAGCAATATCATGAAGTATCCAGCTTATGATTAGTGTACTCAATACCATGAAACTAAACCAAGATCAATGTCAAAGTTCCAACCATGGCCTTAGGAACATAAACATGACAACATGATCTAATCATCTCAACTAAAGAGATAACATGCTCCATATGAACACACTATAACATGTCACAACTCTAAACGCGTATCAAGAGTATACCATGACATAATAAAGAAACCATCCTCACACCAAGGATAACATGCCAAATAAAAGCATAAACCACACCTTTACCAAGAACCCTGTGAGTCCTCAAGATGCAACCATCTCCACACACCATGAAGAAAAACCATCTCCACATACTAGGAAGAACCATCTCCACATACCATGAAGATAACCAAGAACTTCATGAGTCCTCAAGATCTAACCATCTTTAAACACCATGAAGATAACAAGTGCACCATGCAAATGTCAAAGACGCTTCTGCAGCAACAGGATCTAAGACAAACCTCCAACATCTGCAAACACTCAATAAATATATCAATGCCAACAACTCCCACTCAACCGTGGTACCAAGTCACCTATGGCATCATAAAATCCATCCTCTCCAAACCAAGAAGATATAAACCAAACCAGGAACTAATCCTGCACTGTCACCCCATCACTATCACAAGCTCCCACTAAACTGTGTATCCAAGCTATCCATGACATATGATGAACAAATCCATCCTCTAACCATGATAATCAACTAAGGCATCAAACCATCAAAGAACTCAAAGTGCACATCATGAGCTCCTTAAAAAAACCAAATAACCATGATCCTCAACCAAGAAGATATACCACCATAACTGAATCAAAAAATCCAAGCTAATGAACATCAAGGATGTACCTGTATAACCAATCATGTCATGCCAAAATCCATGGCACCATGATCACATCCATAAACCGAGCATCTGGCTCTCAAAGTGTCCAACCTGTCAGCATAAAATAGTCAACCGCAATCCTCCACCATGACTGTACCTGGTAACAACATCTCATCCCTTCAACATGAAGATAAAATCATGTGACTTAGGGCATAGACAACCCAAATCCAAGCCACCAATCTGAATATGCATCAATAATGAAAGATCAATGGGCAAAGACAACCCATAACCAAGCTATAAATGCAACCTGTAAGTATAGACCGCTTACAACACTGCACAACTTGTAGACCCAACAAGTCATCATGCATATCCAAATCAAACACTGATAACCATATCATCATGAGACCAATCTGAGATACGAACTGAGTATACAATGACATCAAATCTTAAATTTCCAATGCCATAAACTCACAATGTTACCATAGTCAAAATATATCTATAAATTGTTCAGATAAATATATCACCAAATAAATCATGCCAAACTTGCACCAAATCTAAACCAATGTGTAGAGCTCTCCAAGAGCTTTCCGTTGACTACTCGAAGTCCAAAATCTGACTCCGTATGCCCAAGTTATGCCCTAATCCGTGCTTAAAATAAATAACATCTGACTTTAGGGCTCTTAAAACCTAACAAAATCTAAAAATCATAGAACCAAACCTACACCAAGTTGTAGTGCTCTGAATTAGCTTTCCAACGCCTGTAAGAACTCTGAAATCCGATATTCGGAGAGAAAGTTATGGTCGTTTTACTAAGACAGTCTTTTTACCATTTTCAGTACGATTTTTCATTTTTTATTTTTTCAGTGACAAAAATTCCGATTGGATTAAATTTGACGGCCATCATTGGCTGAAACCAAAAAACTCTTTCATTTCCTCTAAACATGGCCAAACTAGGGCATATTATATATCAAAATTTATGAAAATGTCGACCCGGATCCGATGGTGAGGTCTGTTTTTACCCAGGAGGTCATTTCTGCAAGCTACCCCCTAAAACCCTCATTTCAATGAAACATCCAAAAAATCCTTTTGTCCAACAATTTCACATGCCCAAATATTTTATCATCCCATCATAACAACAAATCCAAAACCCTTAGATCTGCAATAAAAACTCATATATCTTGCCCTTTCTTTTATCCTCTCATGCATTCCCATGGATTCAATCTAGGGTTACAATAATAATAAAACCATAGCTCTGATACCACTTGTAAGGAAACTTGGCAATAAAGAATATAACCGTTTCCACATAACCCATAATAGATCTGAAATAAATACGGAATTAAAATCCACATGCAAGAGAATAGACAACATACCCACAAAATGTGACACAAGATATACCCTGGGAAATCCTCATTGAGGGGAAAACCTAGCCTCCAAAAGCATCCATCACCATGTATTATTCAGCAAAAATATCATTGCCATACAACCATGGAAGCCTTCATGGCCATAGCCATAATCGAGCAAACTATGTGAACAAGCATGAATCCACACATCCCATGCCATGCTTTCAACCTTCACAAATGCTCCCTTGGCTAACCTGTCAAGCCTTGTCCCACTCGACTCTTACCTTTTGTCTTCTCCTTGTCACTCTCTCTTCTCTCTCTATATAACAACTACCCTTGTGGCTGCTTATATAGTAGAAAGTCCCACAAAACCACCGAGTGGTATTACATAAACCATGTGCTACCTAACCCACTGACCCCACATTTAATATTGGGCATTTAATTCTTTTCCCCAATATTAAATAATTACATGAAATATTTTCACAATGTTACAATACAACTCATCAAGAATATTCCATGGGAATTTTTACATGTTGCACATCCATCTAGGTACAACATTACATAATAAAATAAAATAATAAAATAACAATATTATGCAATGTGTGCAACACCCATTATCTCAACAACAAATATTACAAAGTCACCCCAAATGAAGACACTTGATTTTTGAAGACTGACTCGGCAAGGTTCTAATACTCAACATCCACTATCAATGCTTGACATCGTCATGCACTTAGTAGATGTAGAAGCTTGGTCCATATTGATCATTTCCACATACTCTTGAACTCGGTCTGCATTGGTGACTCGATAGATACTATGAAACTCATCATATAAACTAAATCACTTGTTTATCATTGGATAGCTCGGTAAACATTATCACCTCAAGCTTGGTAGAATCTGAGTCACTTGGTTAACACTGAGTATCTTGGTTAACACTAGACTCACATCACATACACTATGAACTTAGTGAGCACTACACAGCTCAGTTTGTACTGGTAAACTCGATATTCACTTGGATGCATGATTTACACTACTAATCTTTACTGTAACTGTGATTGCCCAGTAAGCACTGGGATTTGTCCAAAGGACTCGGTAGCAACTGTAGAACTCGATAACAACTGAAATGCTTGGCAAATACTGTGAACTATACAATAAGCTCAATAGCTATATACAATTTGAATAAGTGTATGTCACCAATAAAAAACTTGATTGATATGTCAACAATCTTCCCCTTTGGCATTAGTGACAAAAAAACTTATCAGCCAAAACTGAATTCAAAAAGTTTCTTGAATACCTTATATCCATCACCTTGTGATACTAGCTTAGTAGAGTATACTATTTTTGAAATTTTTCAAAATTTATTTTGTAAGATATATATCTATACATGGTATAGTTCTTTCATATAGTATACTATACATCTTCTTGCTATATACAACATATCTTTCTATAAATATCTTACTCCCCCATTGATTTTACAACTTATTACATTTTCTCCCCCATAACATGTATCTTTTTCTCCCTTTTTGACATTAATGCCAAAGATTTATTCTATTTATTTACATAGTAACACCAAAACGAGATAAAATTTTTGAATGTACCTTAAGAATGATTGCCAAAGTTTTATCCCAATTTTCTTGTAGGACCTTACATGTGTGAAGTACAATTTTTACTTCTGTTGACAATTCTATCATATGGTATGCAATGGAGAAGTTATTGTCACGGATGAGAGTTTTAGAATGTACAATGTGCTTCTATGGTGCATCCATGTTGGGAATAATCATATTTTGTATATCTATCAATGTAGATCTAATCCTTGCTTCTTCTCTGAGCAATTTTGCTTGCATATCTGACAAAAATCTTATCTTCTTGAAATGTGCAGAGCTTGAACTAAGGTCAAGTTGCAACTGCTGAGCACTTGACTTCAGATCTTCATATATTTTGGACAGTTTTTCCTTTATTTCCTTAGTAAACTTAGAAACATCACATAGCTTTCCAAAAAGTGATCACACATTTGTACAAGATGCTTCTAAATTACCCAAAATTGTAGAAAGTTCTACTTGATATATAGCTACATTATTATCAAACTTCTTTTTTTCCTTCTATACTAGCTTATCCTATCCCTTAGTATCATTATTAAATAATCATTATCAACCTCAATGCCAATGGCTTCTACCAAAATGTTCTTTGCATCTTAAATAATTTTGAATTCGTTATCTCTCTCCTCTCTTAATCTTTGTTGTTTAGACTTCTTCTGGAGGAGTTCACCAAATGATTGCATTTGGTCTAGAGTAAGCTGGGATTACAATTTCCCCATCTAAATCAATTTCTTCCTCCATCTCTTTTCCTTTACCCAAGAATCTTGTGCTCAATTGAGCCTTGGGCTCAACTATCCTTACACTTATTGCTTTTGTACCCAAAATAGAAATAATAGTAGACATATTAGGACTTGATATAAAAATTGATACTGTACTTATTGAAGGAATATTTACAGAAATACTTGAAGAATCCAAAATTGATGTACTCAAAATAGATGTAGCCAACTCAGTAGATGAAGGAAGAGTCCACAACTTGGTAGATGAAGTGGAGGTCACTTCTATTAATGATGTACTAAGGTGAGTGGGAGAAAGGAGTGATTTGACATTTGGGCTGGCACTGGTGGTCACAATCAAACTTGCTAGGGCTACCTCCGTGCTTGATGTTATCACTAGTTTGCTTGGAGAGTGAGGGAGTGAGGCAATGACTACTGCAACTATCTTAACTGGATCAATTTCCTCATCATCTTGATTTTCTTCCTTAGTAGCCTCTTGTCCTTGTTCCTCTTCATCTTCTTCGTTGTCAAAATGAGTTTCTTCTTCAATATTTTCTTCTTCACTTTCTCCTTATCCTCATCCTCATCATCATCGTCATCATCTTTTAAACCAACTGGAAAATCACTTGGTTTATGTAAAAGATAGATATTCTTCCAAGTGTTTGTTGCTTTCTTTACAACATGCTCTATGTCTTTCATCAAAATTAAGCAAGTGTTAAACTTTAGAGTCAATTTTTCTTCATTTTTCTTCAGTGACTCTTTTACCTCTGCATCTGATATGCTTAGTATTAGCTACCTCAAGGTTTTCCCATATATATATTTCATAGTTTGCATGGAAAAATCCTATCTATGCTTGATTTCCTCCAATAAATCATAAGGAATCTAAGAAGCAAGCTAGTTTTGTGAGTATTTCCATTTTCCCATTTTATCTATCACCAGATCTTCAAATTTTTTCTTCTCCTTAGCTATTTTGATTTCATATTTTAATGATTTAAAGTTTTTTATTCTAGATCCTACTTCCAGATCTTTCAATCTATCTTGGAAGGTGGGTGGAGGTTTCTTGAATACAATGTCTCCTCCTTCCTTGTTAGATTTATTCCTTGAAGATGTCCTTGTGAATATTGTAGTGGATGGCTTCTTTGATAGGATAGTTCCAATTTCTCCTTTGAGAACTTAAGTAGAGATGGTAGAGTCACCCAATTCTTGAGTGACTTGATCACCATTCCTTGGGCTTGTATCCTCAGTAGACTTTGGAACCCATTATTGTATCATCTATTTTCGAATGTTATCTGCTTTTTCCTTTTTCTCATCTTCAATTCTACCAGTATTCATGCAATTCTTGGCAAGATGACCAAGTTCTGTATAAATGAAACATCTTTTAGTAGTATCTCTTTTCCTTAAATGATGCTTTACATATTTCACACCAATGTGTCCAAATTCTCCACAATAATGACATCTAGACCAAGTGTTGTAGTCCCAACCAAATATTACTTTCAAAATTTTCTCAACTAGATTCAATATCTTGGTTTTGCATTCTGAAGACTTGTGCCCATGTTTCTTACATTTTTAACATTTCCCTTCAAATTTTGGTTTCTCTTTGCATTCATTAGCCTTATGTCCATGCTGATTACAATTGTAGCACTTTCCAATAATTTTTTCTTTTCTATTGCTCCAACATTTGTTTGATGTATGACCTATCTTACCACAATAATTGTAGGAAGGTCTTTGATTCTTTTGAGCTCCTTTCTTGGATCATTCTCCTTCTTATATGTATCCAATTCCTACTTTTCCTTTTTGTCTATAGATATTTTTCTCATTCAATTGATTCATGTCTGCTTGGGATTTCATCACTCTTTCATTGATTTGTCTTTCGAAGTTCAAATCATTTTGCAATCTTTCATTGATTTGCCTTTCAAATTTTAGATCATTTCTTATTCTTTCATTTTCAAATCTTAGGCTCATGATTTCCTTATTTGCATTGGAGAATTGATCAATAAGGTCTTCTTGTTGAAGGGATTGGTTTTGGATTTCATTGTTCCTTCCATCTATGTCTTCTCTTATCTTGTTCTTCTACTCCATGACTTCACATAGCCTTATTGATTGAATCTATTGCACTCTTGCTAGTTTTCTTACTTCTTCTTACAGGGAACCATTCTTTTCTAGGAGTTCTTTGATTGCTTCATTGGCTTCATCTAAATTTCTTGAATGAAGGCCTTTAATTCTTTCTTCAATGTAGAGATGATCATTCATTTGAATTGCAATTTCTTTTATTCTTTTCAAGGATTGAGAGAGTTGCTCCTTTTCTTTTTTGAGTTGGACAATGGGCATTTCCAAATCTAGCTTCTCATTGTTAATAGCTTTGTCAAGTCTGAATGTCTCTATGGCCTTGATCTTTGTTTAAGCTATTAAACTTTTTCCTTGAGAACCACAATGCTCTAATACCAAATTTTGGAAATATTCAAGACTATTCTAAGTTATTGAGAGGGGAGGGGTGAATTACTAACTTGTAGAACTTCAACAATTTCAATTGTTGATCCAACAATCCAATTGGCATTTAATGTTAGTTTGTGGTGACTGATTAGGAAAGTACTGTACATACTTTATACATATGCCATTCGTAGATTCGCCACTAAAGTAATGGCTAATATTCACCAATTTATGGCTGATATGTAGTAACCCTAAAGTAGTTTAATACTTGTATAAAAGGTCTTAGGGTTAGGATTTTTTTATAGTGGTGATGCAAAATAGGTTCTTGCAGCAGTATTGAGCTATAAGAGATTACAGATTATAATCAGGTTGTAATCACTGGATTGTAATAATATCAAACTTGTTGTTTGGTGGACGTAGCCTAGGGATTGGGTGAAAAATGTTAAATCTTGGAGCCTTGTGTTCTTTTTTTTGTGATATATTATTTTCTATTATTGGTTATATTTGCATATAATTGTTATTTTCTTTCCATGGTTTAATCCTAACAAGTGGTATCAGAGCGAGGTTTTTTTTTTAGTTATCCTTTGTAGGAAAGTCTCATGATTGAGTGCGAGTCTCATGATCAAAGTGATGGCAGACGAGGGTATGCTGAGGGTTGATAGGTTTAATGGGCAGAACTTCTAGTTATGGAAGATGCAAATGGAAGACTATTTATTAGAAGGATTTATGGAAGCCATTAGAAGGAAAAGTCAAGAATCAGGGATCTATGTCAAATGAAAAATGGGATCTTTTAGACAGAAAGGAACTCAGAAGCATTTGGTTATGCCTAGCACCATTAGTGGCATTTAATATTACAAAAGCGAAGACGACAGAAGAATTGATTTGAACACTAGTGAAACTATATGAAAACCCCTCCGCTTGAAATAAGGTATTTCTCATGAAGCATTTATTTAATATGAAAATGGCAAAAGGTGGATCTATTAAAAATCATTTAAATGAGTTTAATACTATTACTAGTTAGTTATCTTCTGTGGATGTCAATTTTGATGAAGAAATTAGGGCTCTCTTGATTTTGTGTTCTTTGCCTAAAAGCTGGAATGGCTTGGTAATGGTTGTAGTAATTCTATTCCTGGATCTAGTACCCTAAAATATGAAGATGTGATCAGTGTTATTTTGAGTGAGAAAACTCATAGGAAAACCTTAGGTGGATCTACATCAAGAAGTTCTTTGAATGCACAAAGCAGGGCGAAACAATTGAGAGAGGAAGTAACTCTAGAAATAATGGGAAATCAAGAGAAAATTCAAAGGGGAGGAGGTCTCAATTGAGAAGACCCTGTGACTGTTGGTACTATGGGAAATCAGGTCATAAAAAGAAAGATTGCTAGAATTGAAAGAAAAATGAAGGAGATAAATTAGATGGAGACAAGGAAGAAAATGTGGTAAGTAAAAAATCCGAAGAGGATGCTTTGCTTCTATCTTTAGAAAGTGTTGATGATTCATGGGCTTTAGATTCTGGTGCTTCTTTTCATGCTACACCTCATAGAAGTTATTCCATTGATTATGTCCAAGGGGATTTTGGACTTGTTTATTTGGGAGATAATGAACCCTTTTAGATTGTTGGAAAGGGAAAAATTAAGATTAAGTTGCAGAATGGAAATTATTGGCTACTACATGAGGTAAGACATGTTCCAAGGATGAGTAAGAATTTAATCTCGATAGGGCAACTCGATGATGAGGGTTATGTTGTTACTTTTAATGATAAAAATTGGAAGGTTTCAAAAGGTTCCCTTGTAGTAGAAAAAGGTTTGAAAGTAGGCACCTTATATCTTTGTATAGGGCATATTGTTCCTTCTACTTTAATTGTTTCAGAGAAAAATGAATGTTCAGGAACAATTGTTGCAGTTGAGTTGGGAGAAAAAATAGCTACTGTAGATTCTAATACAACACTATGGCACAACAAACTTGGGCACATGAGTGAGAAATGTATGAAAGTACTTCATTCAAAGAAAGTTTTACCAAGTCTAAAATGTCTTAATATGGATGTCCATGAAAGTTGTGTGTATGGAAAACAAAAGAGTGAGTTTTTCCATTCATCTTGCAAAGAATTCAGCTCTGCATTCAAAGACCAAACACATATAGTTGTGGTACCATTTCATTTGGTCAATTTTGGAGGATGGATAGTTAAAGCTAGAGAAGATACATATAAATGATAATCCAATAGATATGTTGACAAAGGTAGTTACAAGGGAGAAGTTGAACTCCTCTTCAACTTTGGTTGGTCTTCTAGACTAAACATGAATAACAAAATAGCAGAGTCTAGGGTGGTTTGATCCAGTGGGAGCCTTATGGAGTAGCAACATCACTACAGGATCAATCTTCAAGTGGGAGATTGTTGTTTAGTGTGGAGCTTGATCAGTCCCCAAGTGGGAGATTGTTAGTTTGTGGTAACTGATCAGGAAAGTACATACTTCATAAATTCTTTGGGGCTCAGGTCACTGCCTCGGAAAAAAAAATTGGTACTATTCATAGATTCGCTATTCGTAGTTTCACCACTAAAGTAATGGCTAATATTTGCCAATTTATGACCAGCATGTAGTAACCCTAAAGAAGTTTAATATTTGTATAAAAGGTCTTAGGGTTAAGGTTGTTTTATAGTGGTGATGTGAAATAGGTTCTTGTGGCGATATTGAGCTATAAGGGATTATGGATTGTAATCAGGTTGTAATCACTGGATTATAATAATATCAGACTTATTGTTTGGTGGGCATAGCTGAGGGATTGCGTAAGCAATGTTAAATCTTGGTGCCTTGTGTTCTTTTCTATGTGATATATTATTTTCTATTATTGGTTATATTTGCATGTAATTGTTTTTTTTGTCGTTGAGGTTTTCATATTTGGCATCCATTGTCAATGCTTGACATCATCATGCACTTGGTACACATAGAATCTCAGTCCATATTGATCAATTCCAAGTAGTCTTGAACTCAATCTACACTGGTGACTTGTTAGATACTATGAAAATTGTCATATAAACTGAATCACTTGTTTACCATTGGATAACTCGGTTAACATTATCACCTCAAGCTTGGTATAAAATGAGTCACTTGGTTAACACTGAGTAACTTGATTAACACTAGACTCACATCACATACACTACAAACTCAGTGAACAGTGCATAGCTTAATTTGCACTTGTAAACTTGACATACATTGAGATGCATGGTTTACATTGTTGATCTTCACTGTAACTATGACTAGTCAGTAAGCACTGGGATTTTTCCAAAGGACTCAATAGCAACTATAAAACTTGGCAACAACTAAAATGCTTGGAAAACACTGTGAATTGTACAATAATATTGGTATCTATATACAATATGAATAATTGTATGTCATTAATAACTAACTTGACTAATATGTCAACAAATGTATCGGGTTGTGTGACATTCCCAATTATGGCCAAATATAAAGAAATTACAATAGTTCAACAAGATCCCTCATGATCCAACTCAAATCCTAGCTAGCCTAGATGTACAACACAAAAAAAATCTAGTAGAAACCTCCAAGGTCTCAACTTATGTTTGCAAGCCACAAAGAAACCTCCTTGTTTCTAAATTGCAGCCACTAGCTCTTCTCCCAATTTGCATTGCACCATAATCATGTTGCAAACTACCTCACATTCAATGCTCTATCTATAGACTTAGTAAAAATTTCTCTTCATCTCCCACACCAAACTAAATTTGCTTCCCTTTCTTCCTCAATTCTTAAGACACTACCCAAGCCCTCCTTAAATAGCCAGCTAAGCCACAAGTCTACTAGTCAAGCATTTAATTACAATATAGGTCCTCCTTGGAAGAGTACACCAAAACTCTAACAAAAATGAACAAAACTAAATGAGAAGTTATATTTAGTTCCACACATGACCCAATAACATGTCCCTTTTCATTCTACAAAATCATGCAAGATGAAAACTCCATGCATTTCATGTGAAACTGTCTAAAAATCAATACCCAAGAAAAATCATGATATCTCATAGCTTCGATTGAATTAGAAATCCTTAACTACTTAAAGTCTAATTTCTCAAAGATATCTATGCATCCATCTCAAAAGTCATGCATAGAAACTTGTCATGAAACAGGCTAAAAATTGATGCGTTAGAAAAATTGTCATATCTCCCATACCATGATGAATTAAGACTTGCACCTAGATCGTAAATATTAATATAGTCCCTCTTCAATCCCTAAAATTTTCAACCTCTAAATAATTGTACAAAATTAGTTACAAGCCCACAATAGGCATCCATAAACAAAAAAAATTTAGCTCCAGCAACAAGGTAAAATGACTCTAACTTTATCATGATAACTCTAATCTCTATGCAATGCAGGAGCATTGAGCTTTGAATTTTGTGGAGTTATGATTTTCATTGTTAGGTATGTATTGGAGACACATTGGGAAACCTTTTCTCGTGATTTCATAGAGATTGGAAGGATTGAGTTGAAGTTTGAGTTGTTTTTACCTTGCTGCTAGAACTGTATTTTTCTAGTTTTTGGATGCCTATTGTAAACTATGTAACCATTTTTTCACAATGAATGAGAGGATTAAATTTTCAAGGATTAAAGAAGGCATATATTAGCTTCTTTTATCAAAGAATCAAGTCTTAATTCCTCATAAGTTGGGAGGTATGGAAATTCTCCCGGAGTATCAATTTCTAGTAGTTCTGCGCAATAGTTTTCTATGCTTGACTTTTGGGATGGATGCACACTTATCCTTGGTGAATCAGCCTTTTTTTACTTCAAGGGTTGTAGAGGACCTAAATTAATATGCATAGTTTGAAGTGCAAGTTCTAATTAAATCAGAGCTAGGAGATATCATGATTTTTTTTGGACATCGATTTCCAGACATTTAATTGTTGGTACAGGCCGACTTGAGGCTCTTCAAGTATTTAATTTTTATTTTAGCATTCTAGGCCAACTTGTGGCTTATATTATTATAAGTAGGGGTCTTGGGTAGAGTCTTAATCATTAATTTAGGGAGAAGAGTCCTAGGTGGAGTAGCTTGGAGGTAGAAGTTCATATTTGAGTTTGGAGATCTATTCTTCTTTGAAAGATGTATTCTTCTTTGTAATGGTCACAACCCAAAAGTTCATATAGCTGGCCATGTTGGATGTAATCTTCTTAATTGGAATATATTAAATCTCTTATCTCTAGATCTGAATCTTGCTCCTCTTGTTCATTTTCTATTGTGTGTTTGTTTTCTAGTTTCTAGATCACCTCATTTTGAGGTACATCCAGATTAGCACTTCATCAGTTGGTATTAGAGCTTAGTTTTTCCTAATTTTGCAAGAAGATCACCAAAATGTGAGCTATTTTATACCAAGACCTTGGTTGGAAAAATTTTATTGGAGAAGGGTTTTTGATTTTGGAAGTCCTAGCTAGTTGGCAATTTGGTGTAGGGTGGTAGATCTGCAAATTTGGCCTGCACTTGCAAAGGACTCACCATTCAATTGTTGTTTGTAAATATGGTTTGAGGAAGGAGAAATGTTGATCCAAAGTTATTGGACATGCTGAGGAAACTTTCAGCTAGAGTAGAAGCTATTGAGTTAGCACAAAATCATGGAGGACATCTTGATGAATATGATTCTTTTTGGGATGATTTACATGAAAGGATTGATGATCTGAAAAAGTCTAATTTGAGTTGGCATTTAAGGATTTGAAAGAAGTTTTTTTGGCTGGTTAAAGAGATTATGAAGAGAAGAAGATAAATTGTGGAAGTACATGACGGTTTTGCTGAAATGGAGGAAGTATCTTTTTGTTTTCATGAGCACATGGATAGATCTAACGTGGAAATTGTAGAGCATCTTGTTGTGCGCAATGAAATTGTTGAAGAGGAGAGTTTCACTTATGTTGGTAAGGAATTGGATGTTGTTATACAAAAGGATGTTAATGTTCGAATGGATGTGATTGAGGACTTATCTATTGTTTTTGTTGCTGATTTGGAGTTATATGTTCATTCTGTTGTGAATGATGTTGATTTCGATGTTTCTTGTGGTAAGAAGATGGATTTACTTGCTAGTAATATAATTGAGAGTTTTGAAGGTGTTATTGATATGGATTTACATGATGTTATTGTTGCTGATATGGATATGAACTTATATGTTTCTGCTAAGATGTTGAAGGATATGGAAGTTAGTACTAATGTGGATTTTGATGATGTTGATCTGAGTGTTGCTAGAAGAATGAATATATATACTGTTATGAGTATGGATGACATAGGGTTATTGTTGCATGTTCCTAATATGGATTCAATTATTGTTGATTAGGTTGAATATTCCTATCTTATGGATTTATATGCTTTTTTTATGACATATCTGAGTTTATATCTTATTAATGATTGGGTTTGTGATTTGGATATTGTTGCTGATCTGGTTTTCATGTATTAGGATGATGTTGATGATAAGTTGTAGATGGAGCATTGTGATTTTTAGTTGAATTCATTTGTTAATTGGTTGGATGAGATTCTAATTTTTGAATGGATGAAGCGTAGATATTTGATTTTCAAATTAGTTCTATTAACTTTGATGAAGTGGAAGCCTTTGGTAAAGATGAAATTGGTTGCAAATCTTTCTTTGGGCATCAAAGTATGGGACATACTTTTCTACTTACCTAGGGAGTCTAATGTAGGAGCATCGAGCTCAAAATTTTGTGGAGTTATGATTTTCATTGTTATGGATGTGTTGGGGACAAATTGGGGAACCTTTCCTCATGATTACATAGAGATTAGAAGGATTGAGTTAAAGTTTGAGATGTTCTTACCTTGTTGTTGAAACTATGTTTTTCTAGTTTCTAGGTGCCTATTATAGACCGTGTAACTAATTTTTCACAATTAATGAGAGGATGAATTTTTCAGGGATTGAAGAGGACCTAGACTTATTCTTTATATCAAAGGCAAAATTCCTAGTTCCTCATAAGTTGGTAGATATGGTAATTCTCCCAGAGTATCAATTTTTGGCAATTTTGGGCAACAGCTTTTTGTGCTTGACTTTAGGGATGGATGCACACTTATCCTTGGTGAATCAGCCTTTGTGAACTTAAGGGGTTATAGAGGATCTAAATTACTAGTGATAATTCAAAGAATGAGGTCTAATTCAATTATACCTAGGAGATATTGTAATTTTTCTTGGACACCAATTTCTAGACATTTAATTGCTGATGTAGGCTGACTTGTGGCTCTTCAAGTATTTAATTTTGGTTTTAGAATTTTGGGCTGACTTGTGGGAGAAGAGTCCTAGGTGGAGTAGCTTGGAGGTAGAAGTTTGTATTTGAATCTAGAGATTTTTTCTTCTTTGAAAGATGTATTCTTCTTTGTAATGGTCATAAGTTGGAAGGCCGTATAGCTGGGCATGTTGGATGTAATCTTCTTAATTGGAATATATGAAATTTATTTTCTCTAGAATTGAATTTCACTCCTCTTGTTCATTTTTTGCTATGTGTTTATTTGTTGGTTTCTAGATCACCTCATTTTTAGGTACATCCAGATTAGCACTACATCACTATATGCACATAATAAAAGGTTCCCCAATGTGTCTCCAACACATCCCCAATCATGAAAACCTCAAATCCACCAAAATCCAAGCTTGATGCTCCTACATCAATAATTGCACTAGTTATGTCAGTGATGCCATTGCCTATTTTAAACCCTACTTCTTAGGGGCTTGAGGAATTTATGGGTGTCTTTAAACCCTCTTGGGTTTGCACTCCATAGGTGGTTTCCATGATAGTTTCCTAGCCTTTGCGAAGGTCTTACAACCTAGATGGTGGTTGTGATAAGCAGAGAATCATCTGTGGCAGAGATTCTTCTCCCACCTTCACCAACAGTTTGTCCTCTTTTGGAAATAAAGATGACATTAAAGATTTGGTGTCAAGAATTATCTCTCATGTATTGTGAGGGATCTCACAAACCTCCCTTGCAAATATTATGTGTGAAATACTAAATATCGGCTTAGTATCTTGGATATTTTGTGTCTATGGGATTTTAAAATTTTAGGGTTTTTTCTCAATGCTACTTGTCATGTGTTTTGTGCAAAAAATGCTATTTTCTCTTCTCAACATGAGGTTGGTCAAGGTGGTGTAGTTACTCTTCTCTCACCTCATTTAATCTCTTTAGTTATTTCTCATGGCTCTGAACCCATGCACAAGATTGTATGGATTTTGTTGTCCTTCGATAATCATTCTATTGTCATAGTTAATGCTTATGCTCCTAATGATGTTGTTGAAAGGTCATGGCTATGGAATTGGATGGTGGATTCTTTGCCACTTTCCACTTGGTTTGTTTGTAGGGACTTCAATATGGTTTGGTGGCCTCTGACAAAGTTAGTATTTTACCTTTACGATGGACATCTAGGGAAAGAAAAGCTTGGTACTACATGCATAATAAATTATTCTTTTTATCCCAATGCCCATCACTACCATTCTAGTGAGATTCAACATAATTGGTCTAATTTTAGAGATTGGGTTGATAGAAATTTTAAAAGATTAATTGTGCGATGATATTTGCACAATATTTTTCCTCTTTTTTGGAAGATAGGGAATTACCTATCATTTATTTGCAATATGTGACCTTGCCAAGACCACTATCCCATTATTTTTACTTTTATCTAGAAAATAGCTCAAAGGAATCATTCTAAATGTAATTTTTCCTTAACATGTCACTCTTGAGTCATGATCCCACTATGGCTCATATTTTGCATGTTTGGAATTTAGAGCCTCGTCCCCACACCCCACACTGGGTTGATTTAATTATTGAATGGTGTCATCTTCTATTCGACTATATTTATTTGCATCTATGATAGTAAAATTGCTCTATATTGTAGAGGTTCTTGTAACACAGCTACCAAAGACCTATGTGTAGCCTCTGATGCCCTAGTCATGAATTTGTTTCATTCAGATCTGCAACTCTGGTTTGCCCATCTCTACCATCAGAACAAGGTTACTAACAAGTATGTTGCTAGAGGTGCTCAACTCAAGGTAAGTCTTCATTGGGTTGAGATCATAGACTAAGCCTCAAAGGATTTCTTTCAAGCTCTCAAAGCTTGTCACACCTTGTAGGGATAAAAAAAATCAAGGAAGTGTTAACCAAAAATGCCTTCACACCAAAATTGAATTCAAAGACCTAATCATACCATAATGTTCATATTTTAAAATTTTCAAATATTAGGGTACACAAGAATACTTTGGTTATATGCATTATATCCTAAGTCCCAAGGTTAAGTTCATGTTTTGATATCTTTGCATGCTTGCACTTCCCTAGTTGTTAGATCTTCCCAAATCGATGACCGTCACCTTGTTGCTTTATAGAAAAACATGTAATTGATTCCATGCAACAAGGTGATGGTATCACATGTGTCTAGGTGGTGCCTTTGTTCTTATTTGGTTAGCACAAGCATCAAAAAGTTTTTGTTTGCTGCCCGATCTGAAATAATCCATGGTTGTCGCTTTGTCACTATGCAAAGTTATGCGGTCATTATCCTTGACAAAAAAGTGAGAGGATAACATGTGGATTATGGTTCATATCTTCCTTGTGGGTCATAGGTGAGGTGGATCAATAATAAATAGGTTGGTGTATGGACATGTTTTAATTTTTTTGGATTCTAGCATGGTCGATAAATTGGTTGCATATTTTTGGGCCATCAGATGTAAGAAGATCAACATCTCTCATTATGTCAATATGAGAAAATGATCAATCTCTAGTTATATAAATGTAGCAAGGTCCTAACATGTGTCCCTGATGCGACCAATTTCTTTAGTTCCTATTTTGGGATTGAAAGGGAGAAAATTTAGAGCTACAATGATATGACCAATTTTCTATGCTACAATCTTATGATCTAGCATAAGATCATGAAGTTAATTCTTGTAGCATCGTAGAAATCTATGGTCACAAAAGATGATAAGAAGGTTTGTGAACTTATGATATGTGGCTTTCATAAGATTGTAGGTGGGGTTGAAGAGTCTTTTGAAGAAACAAAGACAAAGGGTTTGTCGTAGCATCGAGGCAATTTTAAGATCATAAAGAGACTTCAAGGAAGGCTTGACATTAAGACAAGTTGAAAATCATAAGATCATAGGTCCGTGGTTGACCATGATAAGGGTGTTTCACTTGTCCAAGCTAGAAAAGAAAAGGGTCTTTGACCAATATAATTGTAGGAAAAGTATAGGATGAATGTTGAATATTATTGACCTGCTAATACATTTGACTTGGTGTGTTGATAGTGAGGAAGAAAATGAATCTTTTATGGTGGATCAGATCTTTCAATCATCTATAGATTACTTTCAACATTTTGCATGTCTAGTAAATGCAAAAGGAACATGCACTCATCACCTGGTTATCCATCTACCTAGATGTGCATTAATGACCATCATTTCTATCTTCTCAAGGTCATTCCTTTGTCAAAATATTGGATTTTCTTGTATCTAGGTTTGTTCCAAGATCAAATTTTCTCGATCTTTATGGTTATTCCTTGTAAATCTCAATGGTGGTAGTTGTGCTTTGGCTTCTAGTAGACTTCTCTTGGTTAGGATTGAACTATAAAAGCAATTTTTGTACCCTTTCAAAGGGTTGATCTTTCTCTGATTCTCTAGTATTGCTTCCCATGCATATTACTATAATTTCTTGTGCCTCTAAGCCATTGTTATTCTCTTCTATATCTCTTTTAGCCATTAACACATTATACAAGACTCCTTTGCCTCTAGTTAATGTTCTTGTATATATTTTGAATTTTGCATGATTATATATATTTTGGCATTTGAATGATATTAAGTGAAGTTTATTCCTATAGTATTCTCTTATTGTCTAGTCTACATGTGGTTGTTGGATTAGGAAAAGTTTGAATCCAAATTCTTTGAGGTTATAGCTACTTAACTGTGCATTTATGGGTAGATATAAGATCAAAAACTCTATTTTGGTGCATCACCTCCTTAGAATAGATTAGGTAGTTTTCTTCTATACATTCCTTCTCCCTTTTCCTCTCCAAGATTATTTAGGTTTATCCTAATAGAAAATAAAGTTAGCCTTCTCTAGAGACTCAACCTCACAGTTCAAGTCCCATAGCTTGGAGGTTGTTTCCATGTTTCACAAGATTGTCCTTAGGTAAAAACTTCAGACAAGGGTGCAAACTTTTTTGACAACATGAAGGTCAATAGATCTTCTCTAACCCACCTGACATTCTTCAAGCCTTTATCTGCCACTATGAGAAGGTTTTCACTATGCAATAATTCTATGGAAAGGGACCAAACTTTGAAGGAATGCACTAGTGTTACTCCTACTGGCTTGCAGTTAAGTAGTGTGCTTTCTGTGAGAAACTGCTCAAACTTAGTGACCTCAAGGAAGTTTTCTTCTTTATGAAAGATTACAAGGACCTTCAGTGTGCTGACTTTCCTTGTGAATTTTACAAAGCTTTATCAGATTCTATTGGGCCAAATTTGCACAAAGTCTCCCTTGAAGAATTTTATTTTAAATCACTCAGTAATATTATTAACAAAGGAAACATTAAATTCATTCCTAAAGTCAGTGACCCTCAAGATATTTGCAACTGGAGACCTATCACTCTATTAAATGTATCCTACAAGATCATAGCTAAAACCCTAGTTCTCAAAATATGATATCTTTTGCCTCTAATTTTTCTCCTTGAGAAGACTATTTTCATCAAATCTAGATACATCTTTGAGAACATTATTGATGTCTAGGAGGGTATAGAATGGATTTGCTAAAGTAGCAAGCTCTCTTTCTCAAGATTGATTTTTCTAAGGCTTGTGATTGTATTGAATGGTTTTTCATTCTTGCTATGCTTCATGCCTTGGAATTTGGTCCAATTTTCCTCCAATATATGGAAGTTCTCTTTGGGGATGCTTCTTCGTGCATTACTATTAATGGCAGGTAATCTGAGGCCTTTGGTCTCTTCAAGTCCATCAGTCAGGGATGTTCTCCAGTTTCTTCTTTATATGTTCTTGTTGTTAAAGGGTTTAGTTATCTACTTGCCAATTCCATCTCCTTTATCCATGTTAGGGGCATTGCTCTTCCTGAGTCTCGTACTAAGAGCTTAAAATGATCAATCAGGTTACTGCAAAACAAAACAAAAGGTACTCCACACTCTTTGAGATGCAATTCTTCATATTTCCCATAATATAAACCACCCAATGTCATGTTTAGGAAGTAGATATATTATTATTGATAGGCCTTAGAGACACCATTGAAGAAATGGAATAGTGCCTACTAGCACTCACCAGTCTAACTATGGTACTTCACAAACTATTAGATACATGGAAGACATTGTTGGATTCTATAAACATGAGATAACATTTTTCATTGATGAAAAAAATAGGGAGATGAAAAGAGATCAAAAAAGGGGGAGATGAAAATAGATCACTTGAGGGAGATGAATAATGGTTCAATTGGGTGAGATGAATAAAAGAGGGAGATTAACAAAGATAGAAATAAAGGGGACATGAAATAAAATTGAAGGTATGCTATAGGGGGGTAAAATAAAGTAAGATGCATAAAGGAACAAAAAATGGTTAAGTCCATTTACCATTAGAGATTCTGCCCATGTCAATCCCAACAAAGATATGTGTTTTTCATCAATGCCAAAGGGGGAGATTGTTGAACCAACGAGTCACATTAGAATAATGAAGAAGAGTTGGTATGAGTGTGTTTTCAATGATTGGCAATCAATTGATGAGCACACATCATCTCATGTGTACAAGTAGACATCTTCACTGGTTTTCATAGGAGAATAAGACAAGGAAAAGACTATAATAGTCAACATGAGGAGTCATCACCATAACAAGGGAAAAAAAGTATGGGGAAAATTCAAATTTGGCTTGTATTTTGACAAGAATGACAAAGCGCAAAAAGGACAACTAAATTTAGCTGAAACCCAGAATAGACTAATTGCACCACCAATCTAGACCCTACATCATAGGTGTCATAGGTTTTTCATGAACCACTCAATAGTTCAAATTCAAATTTTAAATTCACTTATTTGAGCAAGATAATCATTTAAGGTTTTTAAGCCCATAGATAAGAGGAAACTTTGTGCATTAAAAAGTGTGGTTGGTGTGAACATGTGAAAATGCTGATATAGAGAGATAGAGAACTAGCGAAGAGAATATCATAAAGGTAGAATGTTACACTAGGATAGTAAGAAGGAAGAACGAAATGACAGATGAAAGCTATTAAGGAGATGATCAAATATGAAGAACCACATATAACCAGATGCAATATTGTGCATTGCAAATAGGGTTGAATATAGAAGTGAAAAGTGAAGTGATACAACAAGACATCACTAAGTATGATACAAGCGACAAGGGGGATCACAACATGTCAAAAGGTAGACATTAAAGATCTATCTAGCAAAGGAGTGTTATATACCTTAGATCACATTTGATTGTTTTTAAATAATTGTAATAATCTGGTAAGCTCTTAATTGAGCATGTTTCAATAGTAAGCATATGTTAAATCCTTTAACAAGGTGTCTCTTAGAAGGAGTGCTCAATCTTGTAACCAGGTAGCCTTAATGTGTTGATTATAATCCTACTAGGTTACGGGCATTCTTAAAAGAATGTGTTCTTAGAAGGAACATGTTGTAGCTATTAACTGGGCAACCTTTTATCTGTAGTAAAAGGCTAGTGGATATATTATCCCCACTATGGTTTTCATCCTCACATCGAGGGTTTCTATGTACAAATTTTGGGTGTTCATTGATGAGTGTTCATGTGTGTGAGTTTTTTTAAATCTTTCCATATTTATATTCATGTTAGCAATCAAGTGATTGCCAATTAGTATATTTTGAGTAGCTGCAAAAGTAACTGATTTTAGTGTCGATATTGATTCACCCCTTGTGCCCCCTAAGAATCTGTTGGGACCAATATATGTATCTAGCATTTGTAAGCTCAATAGATAGTTTGAAGAAATGACTCTAGAAGAAGTAAAGGAAAATGTTGATTTCTTTATACTAGATAGTGTTTTAGAGGCAATATGTTTGTATGACTAGACTCATTTTTATAAATATTATATTATTTTAATATGATAAGCTTACAAATAATATAGAAAATGAAAGAAATATGATAAGCATTTAAGTATACTATCATAATAAATAGAATTTTTGAGATGATATTTTAAGTTGATTATGATGCGGGTGACATAATAATTGGAGTACAACTAATTCAAGAAATAATATACTTTAGCGAGAAGTTGAATTATAGAATAATATAATATAACTAATGTATAAATAAAAGAAATTATTTGTTGAAAGTTTTCATTTATTATGGGCATACTCATTATGCATTGTAGTACTTAGATTCTTAAGGTAAAACTAAACTAAAGCATGCAAGATGTGTTGATATTATTAAAGGTATTTATTTTGTTTGGAAACATGGTGACAATTCAAATATAGTGTCTAGTGCATTAAAACATATAGACTTTGTATGTTGAAATAGGAAGTTGTTGCATTTGAAGAAATGAATAATTTATAAATGAAAATGGTAGTAATTTTGTTGAGGTATGAAAGACATCTAAATGAGTTGTAAGTATAAATAAGATAATATAATTAGATTATTCAATTTTAAATAATAATAAAATATCAATTATGTATCAGTAGAGTTCTCGAGAGAAATTTTGATTGGTATGAAATATAATGGGAGACAACCAAGTCATTTTGTGATTGATAAACTACTAGCATTGGTAGGTGAGACTAGTATTTGTGAGAAAAATTATAAAATCATGTCACACTTTTATAAAGAATTAGTAAACAAAATAAAAAAATTATTAGTTTTGACTTCATAAAAGTGTTTATGTTTTGAATTTGGATATGATGCAAACTAATAGAATGTAGAACTCTATGTGAATTGTATGCTTATAAATAAAATCATTTTAAAATGATTCAATGTGTCTTTTTTGATACATTCAAGGACAAAACAAAATCAAAAAATTGTTATTTTCATTTACATGTTTCACATTTCCATTTAATATCAAAATTTACCTTATTAAATAATTTTTAGGAAATAAATTATACTCTTTTAAAAAGGATTCTTCGCTATTGTGAACCATGTTGAAAAACTAAATGTCAATATATATGTCCAAATTTATGATATTTGTTAGTTAGCTTTATGTAAATATTAAAAAATGTGTTTCTATCAATTATTACTAACTCCAATAAAAACCTTAGCGATGACATAAACATGGATTTACCTAGAACACGAAGAGATTATGGTTGTTATTGTTAGTCTTGACATATTTTATAACATGCAAGGGAATAAATGTTATGATGCATATAACCTTTTTTTGTTTTTTATCTTAAATTTTAAACGAGGTTGTAAGATGAACTCCACATTAGGGTATTGTATTTATTTATAAATGTTAATTTATTTAAAACATTTAGTGATTGTATCACCTATTTTAGTAGAGTAAAATGAACACTAATCTATAAAAAGCATTCTCAATACTAAAAAACAAATAAACACTTAAGATAGGACCAAAGAAGACAAATTTGAGGAAAGTAGACCAAAGATGGTAAACTCCTCAAGTGCTTCTCATGATGACGAAGCTATGTCCCTAATGGATAGTGGATGTATGCTCACGATGTGCTCAAGCTCCAAATGGATGAGTGATAATCAAATATGAGTGTGGATGAATGATTCAACAATGAAAGTATGGAGGGTTTTCAGCATTATAATAGTATTTTGGTAGTTTTTAGGCTCTCAAAATAGCATTATAAGTTTGCTTCAAAAGTGGATGATTTTAGTGAAGGGAGAGGCTTCTATTTATAGGCCAAGGGGTGGAAGGATGGACAGTCAGGATGCAAGGATGGCAAGATGGTAAGGGAGGGCTAGGATGCACTCAAAGGGGAGCACATGGATTGTGCTTGTTTAAAGCCAATTAGGAGGTGACACATGTCACAAGGTGATTAGATGTGAGAGGGTAGGATATGGGTTGGTCAAAGGAGTAATGAGGGAGGTTGAGCCATAAATGGGGATGGTTGGGTCAAATAGAGATGGTTGGGTCATAAATAAAGATGGTTGGAAGGAGGATGAGATTGTTGACTTTGGCTTAGAGGTGGTTGGGAGGAGGATGAGATTATTGACTTTGGCTTGGGTTAGCAAGTCTTAACCCTTGCTTAAGTTGTGCACATGATTAGAAGAGGGATTAGGATTAGCTTAGGAGTTGGCTAACCTCATTTAGGGAATGTGACAAGGTTAGGAGGGGATTAGGATTAGAATTGACATCTTCTAGAAGAGTCTAGGCTTTTAGGATGAGGATAAATAAGATTTTTTAGAAAATAAATAAAGTTTTATTTATTTCAAGAGTTTAGGTTGAGGAAATATTTATTAAAATATTTTTAATAAATATGAGGATTAATATTTAATCTTAATTAAATATTTTGAGTTGGGATTAGGGGTAGGAAATGATGGGATTAGCCTTTAATCAAAATTAAAGAAGGAATTAGAAGATTTTGGAAGAGCTTAGTGGTCTTAAGGAAATTGGCCAAGTTTTGGACAAAAAATAAATAAATTATTTATTTTGGGATTTTTGGTTAATTTATTAATTAAATAATTAATAAATAAGGAAATAATGTTTAAATAAGATTTAAACATTTTTGGGAGGGATTCCTTAATTAAATATTTTTAATTAAGATAAAGGGATTTAATGGCATAAAAATAAATTAATTAATTAATTAATTAATTAATTAATTAATGATGATGTCATCAGGGATTTGTTTCAGAAAATAAAAATACTTTATTTTCTAAAAGATTTTTAGGTGTCTACAGTGATTACACAGAAATAGCAAGACAAAGTTAAACTTGTAATTATAAAAAATGATTATGATAAGAGAGAATACATAATACATATTCTATCTCACACATATGACTAACCCTACTTTTATTCACTAGCAAAGAATTGCTTGAAGATATTTAAGAGAATCCCATATAAATATAGGAGTAATTGTTATATTTATTTTTTCCCAACTCATATTCTTATTGATTTGATGATGATTAATCAATTAATTCTAAGAGTTCTTTAAAAAAAAAATATGGAACTAAGTAATTGACATACAAGAATGAAGCTACCAAAATTAGTTGAATAATTAGATGTAAGTATAATATAATGATCCTCGATAAATCTATTTTTTAAGTGTAGAGAAACAACCCATCTCTTTGTACAAAACTATTAAGATTAACTAAAATCAATGTATACACTTAAAGATTGTCAAGTCAATTAATAAAATATTTTAAATATTTTTCCTCTATTAACTTTAATAAATTATTCAATTCATTATGTTAATTCAATTTCTATTAATTAATTAAATATTTTTTATATTTAATTAATATTATTCTTCTATTAGTATTAATAAATTATTTAATTTATTAAGCTAATTCACCTAAGTCAGTTACATTGTCCTAAGTCTTCTAAATAATCCTATTAAGTGATTTATTTAAATTGCTTGATTATCCACTGACTTAAATGACTAAGTCTTTTAGTCCACCTAATAAGTCCATGTCATGTGTCACCTCATATTTGCACCAATAATTAATTTTAATTAATTATTTAATTATTTAGAATCCTATTTATCCTCACCCATGTCTCTTATTTTATGGGGCTAGAAAGGGGTATGTGACCTTATGTGACTAAATCTTTGGGACATGAGTCCTTGGGTGACAAAGTTTTCTTCCACTACCTCTACTAACTTGTAGTCAACCAATCCATCTCATGTAGTCAACAAGGACTCATGAGATACTTGTCCATAGAGTCATATGTAAAGCAAGAATCATCTCAAGAAGTATTAAGGAGATGTATGCCATGTGTCTTGCCTCTTCCTAATGTTTCTCTCACATCTCAACTAAGTCCTTGATTTCCTCCACTCCTCCAATTGATTCAATTTCATTTGTCCACGTGTCTTAAGTTATCTCTCCACCATTAGATGTTGCCACCTAGGTGAGGATCTTCCTAAAGTATATAAAAGGAAGCTTTATTCCCTCATATTGAGACTTACAATCTAGAATTACACTTAGAATCACAATTAGCAACTAGAGTGGTAGCTCCTATTTTCACTAAGCTTGATTTTCAAAACTTATGGTAAAAATATTGAATTGATGTTGTAATTTTTAGTGTTGTATATTTTGTTTTCATTTGTAGAGGAAACCCTAGCAATTCTTCCCTAATCCAATTATTTTACATTGTTGTCCCAAGGGTAAATTTTAGAGCCCTAGGGTTTTAATTTTATCCCACACTGTAAAAATCTTCATAAATTTTGAGCTTAGGTCCCCACCCTAGATTTTATAATTGAGTGAGATTTCATTTTGTGTTATACATCGTCTTCTACGATGTTATGATTAAAAGGATAGTGCAGTATTATAAGGAGTTTTCAATATCCCGATATGAACATAAATGTTTTGTCATGGTATCTTGGATGATAAAGTTTATCTTTTAGATCATACAATTTTCTTTGTATCGTATGATCGTATCATAGTTTGAATGGTTTTCATTTTAGCATGTATGAAATTATGACAAGGGAGGTCATCATAGCATTGTAAACAATAAAAAAAGGTGTTATGATGTTATGAAGCAATGGACATCTTAAGATCGTAAAGGAAATACTTGGCTATTGTGATGTTATAGGACACTTATGATCATAAGATCATAAGGAGATTGAAGACAACTAAAGGTAATGATGCACTGTCAGATAGGTGTACATTTTCTGATTGGCCAAGCTATGGTATGAATACTAGATGTATGCTTAGCTGGAGCAGTGGGATGAGAAGAGATTTTATAATGAGTTTTTTATTAGCATTTGGTGATCTCTGATCTTATGAAATGTAGTTCATCATTAGATCTTAGGTGATAAATGATGTGTTCTGATACTACAAGTAAGCCACAATCGTAAGATTGCAAATGAAAATTGAAAAGCCTGTGATGCTACAATAGAAAGAGTTAACAATTTATCAGAGTATCATAGAGGTTTTAGAGGTAACTGGAGATGTTATGAGATAACAAAGGTGATTGCAATCATAAGATTGTATGGTGTAAAATGTTAAGATAAGATGCTATGAAGTTATTTTCCATAAGATCATATAGAAAGAAAAGGTTAGTGTTGATGCCACAACAACAAGGAATCGTAAGATCATAGAAGGGTTTTACCATGGTTTCTAACTGGTTGACAAGGGTTTTTCAAAGGGTTTTCTAACATCAAAAGATTATTTCTTCAGTGGTAAGATAATATGAGAGGTTTTTTCATTAGTCATGATCGTAGCATCATAGACCCTATTTTGACATTAAAAGTGTCAAGTCACTTCTCTGAGCTGAAAACAATAATGAACTTCTCAACCAATGAGATTTAAGCATAGTACAAAAGGTGCATGGTTGGACAGTAATGGTGACATTCCCTTGAGTTGAAAGAATAAGTTGATATTATGATTCAAGCATGTTAAAATCAATCCAAAGTGAACATTGATTTGCATATATTAAGTGGTAAAGATTTTCCTACTTGACAATTATAGTTTTCCATTTGCAAAGAAAGAGAATTTGAGCATTTTTAGAGCTTCTAGTGCAATACAAATTATCATTTCAGAGCTTTGAGAATAGTTTCCATATCCTGTGTTTGCTATCATATTGTCAAGATGTCTAATAAAGAGTTGGAGGAAATTCATGCATCAGACATGGCAACTATAGAGACCTCAACTTCTAAAGGAGGGAAAAGCAAATAGATTTGTAGAAGAATGGATAAAACTATTCCCTAGTTCTTCTAATGCTAATGTTACAAATGATCAAGCCTTTATCGATCCATAGTCCCTTTGCAGAGATGTTGTATGCCCTGGTGTTATTGGTTTGAAGCCTTTCAAGTATTTCTATTATAACAAGGAGAAGAAAATTCTTGTAAGTAACCCCTGGAAGAAGAATTTGGCCAAGTTGATTTTTCTAAAAGTCTTTGTAGATGTAGATTTGATGAAAGCTCTTTTTCATTTCTATAACCTAGCCACTAAATCCTTTCATAGAAAAGATGGAACCATCCTCTGCACTCTTGACTGAGAATCATTTATTGAGGCTTTTGGATTGGATGGAGCTATGGGCCAACCTATAGATTTAAAGGATTTGCAAAGGAAATTTGAGGCAAATACAAAGGATTATACTAGGAAATCTATGCTACAACATATTCCCATGGATTTAAAAGAAGTGGGTGATTACCCTAAGAAGGTAGAAAAAATGATGCCACTAGACAAGTTTGAAAATTATTTTGTGAAAATAGTTTATGGTGTCCACAAGGTTGTTAGCAAGGATGGGATTGATATGGTTTATGGAGCTGAATTGATAATTGCCAAAGATGTACAAGACTCCTACCATGGTGGGGAGTGTGATTATGTTAATTACATTCTGGAGGTGATGAAAGAAAATATTGCAAGGGCTTATAGTTGTGAGCTAAAAGATTTCACTTTCCATCATTATTCACTACTGATGAACTTGATCCTCTATAAGAATGTAGGATATATATAAGATTTGATTTCATTGATGACACTTTTGATGCAAATGGAGTTCTACTATTTTAGTTGTGGATACAATTATGGGATAGTAATTATCATTTTTCTGAGTCTATCTCATTTTTCAATAATTTTAGTGTTGCAATAATAGAGATGCTAGATCCAGGTTATTTTAGGGCACCTAAGATTTTAAAGAGCCTTTTAAGGCCTTCTGTACTTCATGAGAATAAAATATTAGATCATAATTGGGGGGAGATTTTCTTCTTCCCAACCTTTCTTTGATGAGAGTTTATAGTTGTCAACAACCCCACATACTACCAAAATTGTCCCTCCCAGATTAGGTATAATTCAATTCATTAGGCAGTTATTTATGGTTAATAGGGACTATATAGGACCTAAAGTGCATAGGGGAACATTCTTATGTAGATGTTTTAGGGTTGGGGATTTTACAATTGGAAAAGAAGCCTTGGATCAAATCCATTCTTATCTCCATCATTATAATTTGTCTACTGGTCCCTATAGAATGTATGACCGTGAAAATTGGATGAAGATCACCTTCAAGGAGATGAGAAATTATGTCTTGCCTAGAACCAAGGAATTTCACCATGAGGATGTCATTCCAAACATAGTTGCAGAGGGTGAGGTAGTTGATAGGCTAGCAAAGCTAGATGATACATTTTAAGGGTGGAAAATGAATTGAAGAGAATAGATCCCTAGTTTTTGGAATTTTACATGGATATTCCCCATCCTTAGAGGATCAGTAAGATGGTTACAAACCATGCTAAGATTATGGATAAGATGCCAGAAGGCCCAATGGGAGAAGAACATAGGGTATGCCATAACAGCCTTGAACTTGATGTAACTTTAGAAATAGAAGAAGAAGATGATGTCCCTCAAGTATCATTAGTTACAAAGGGAAACAAAAGATAGAGGATTTTCCATGTCCCTACAGAGGTGAAACAAAGGAAATTGCATATTTTACCTAACAATAATCATTATTTTTCAAATTTAAGGCAAAATTAACTCCAAAGTAGGATTAATGCAGCTGCGGGTATGCTCACTGATTTAGAATTAGTAGTAGCAAGGCTGGATGATAGGATCATACAAGCCCAATAGTTCCTTGAGGATGATGAATTCACTAAATCTACTAAATTCAAGAGCTTTCTATACAAGATAAAATAGAGTGAGATGGTATTGAAGATGAAACTAGGAGAATCTGATGAGCAGAAGCTAGAACTGGTAGAGAGGCTACAGGCCTATGATCTTGGAAGTGAAATAATGACTCTAGAGGAGGCTAGGGATCTTCTATAAAGGAGTGGTATGCTATTGGTTCCTTGATGGGATTTGGAACAACATTCATGCTTGATCAAATAAGGAGGTAGGAGAATGCCATTTCATATGTGGAATTTGGTGCAGATGGATTGCATAGAGGGATTGGTTTCAACATTGATGTAAAATCTCTAGCAGTTTGGAGTATGGCTCCTTCCTCCAATAAGAAAAAATTAATGGATGGATGTATAGAGCACTGAGCAAGGTAACATGATTGTATGGACCCTATAGGGCACCTCTAGCATAGATATTTCTAAGGCATTGAAACACTTTTCATTTATGAATGAAGCCAAGGTAGAGGAAACAAAAACTAGACTTTCTAAATCCAAACATGATTACATAGATGTGGGGAAGCTTTATGGGGATGAGCTAAGAAAAATCCATGTGTATAAGGAGAGAATTGTAAAGCTTGAGGTCAAGGTCCAAGCACTTGAAAATGAGGTTGTATCTCTTAGAGAGAAACTTACACGAGTAGAGTAGGTAGTTGTTGTAGAATAGAGAGAAGAACAGGAAGGTCAAGAGCAACTAGCTAGGGATACAACTGAAGCCCCAACACAAATAGAGGATTTGGGGGAAGAGGAAACATCATAAACTAAAAGAATGAGCATTGATTTTCAATCTACTCAATAGGGAAGTGATATAAGGATAGTTGTCCGAAATATGAGAAACCATAAAATTGAAGTTTTGAAAAACATGTCATAGTAGGGTCATAATTTTTATGTTGCTCTACAAAGTGTTGAGCAATTTTTCAATGAGGCACTTTCATGGCTATCACTCACCTTTAATCTTTGAGGGCCATATACTCAATTTTTGGAGAGGCTAATTCTACTAATGACTAAAAAGCTAGATTTTCCTAATAAAATAATCATGGTGAAGGAAGGCCTGGAAATAGTAAAATAATTGATTGGTTTCTCCATTGGGAAATTACAAATTATACAAGGAATGTTAAAAGTTTTATCTCATGGAATACAACCCTGCATACCATCAATTTTGGATGTTGCTAGCATAGTAATAGACTAGATAGAATGGTCTTATTCTTTTGATAATATTTTGACTCAGGAGGCTATAGTATCAATTTTTGAAGATACTTCTAATATTCCATATAATAAGTTAATTGATTCCCTATTTAAGGCAGAAATAGATTTGAATAAATTTATTGTTGAATCAAAAATAGTCATGGATGCTAGGTGGACCAAAGTCACTTAGGATTTGTAGGAGGTAAAAACTACAGAGTGGCCCACAAAAAGGGAAATTTATGTTTGGGAAGTGGTAGGAGAGATTAAAGCTCTACCGATAGAAAGTAGTTGAGATATTTTGCATACAGGTCAGTGAAGGACAAAGAGGAGAAAAATCAAAGGCCTAATATAAATGTTCACTAACTATCTCAACTACTTTTCTTTTTTTGATCCATCTTTTGGAAGAATGTTCTGCATACGTTTTTGTTCCCATCTTCCAAATTTTTTGTATCCATTCTTATTTTGACATGTGTCCTCCTCTCATCTGTAGCTTGTTGCAATCCTATTTATGGATTTCCAAGATGAAGAGTAGAGGTTAGTTGTCTATAGAATTTTCTCATTGTCATGTATTATTTTGCAGTCCATCCATGTGTTCTGTAGTTATATGAATGAGTTTTGTTATTGCATACTTGAATACTAAAAAAAGGGTGAACATTTGGTACCTATAGTTTTTTCTCTGAGGTATATCATGAGTTTTTTGTTAGTAGTAAATGTAGTGCCTGCCCCTAGTTTACATTTTTCGAGCTACATTTATGTTATGATTGCCAAACTCTTTTAGGCCAATTTATGTTTGATGAGTAGTATTATTATTTTAGAGATTATCAGATGATGTTTACACTCAGTTTATTATATGATGAGATTACTTGGTACTCTATATTTCATGCATGTATGATGATTATTCAATGGTTTTAGTTATCGATGATGATTAGTTAGATGGCTTATTATTTCATGTGCCTCTTATGGATACTTACCCCATACTGCATGTGTATGGTGTGCGTGCTGTTTTATTTATGTATGGTGTTTCTGATATGGTTAAGGAAGGGAGTCGTAGTCACCTGCTAGTCGGGATCTACACGATGCACCACTTCCTGCCATTGCCTGTTTAGCTTAGAATATTGTGTTTGTACATGCGTGGATTTTATGCAGGTTGCAGGTACCGGGTATCGACTTCCCTGAATTGTCAGGATGAGCGTACCCTATCGCACTGTCTCAATGGTAAGAGAGGGGAGATAAACTCTTAAGTCCAAATCCTAAACCCTCTAGCCAATTGTCCTAATTGATAATTAGGACAAGTATCTGAGTTAGTACCCTCCGAATGCATCAAATGATGTAATTTTGTGATTATAACCTTTTTGTTTGATGTGGTATGTATTTTTTTCTATGATGGGTTTTCGTATGTTGCTTTATGAGTCCTTGGTGTATTTTTCTATTAATTAAGTCTAATTAAAAAGACAAATTAATGATTTAATTTAATAAGGAATTATTATGATATCTTTATATTTAATTAATTAATTAATTAATTAAATAAAAAAATTAAAGTTGGAAATTAAAGTTTAAGATATATTTAGAATAGGATAATATTTATTTAATTTAATAATAATATATTTGGAGTTCATTTTTAAATAAATGCTAAGTATTATTGTTATTTAAATTAATTAAATATGTTATCAATTAAGTTCTAAAATAAATTAAAAAGTTGAAAGATATTAATTTTATTAAGAATTCTAGATCGCATGATCTAAACATGAGTTAAATATAAGAATTAAATTAAAAGATTAAATTATAAAAATTAATAATGTTATTTTAATTTCTTAAAAGTGCACATAAGATTTAAAGTAATAAATTAATTAAGAATTGAAGTCAAGTGAAATTTTAAATAAAGTTATTTAATCATTCAACTTAATGTGCATGAAAGTTGAATGCAAAAGAATTAGAAAAGATAATAAAAGTTAATTTGAGTTAACTGAGTTGTGCAAAGAGTCTTCTCGGGTAAACGCACAATTAGTGCCCGGAATTGAGGAGAATTTGCTTATCACAACTTTGGGGGTTCATTTTTTTTGAGAGAGGAATTTGGACGGGAATTAGGAGGAAGACAATTTTTGGAAGAAAATTTCAGAAGGCTGATACGAAGAAAGTCTCGAAGGGAAAGGTTATTGAGAGGAGCGAATTCGCATACAGTTTTCTGGAGGTTGCATAATAGCATCAGGATCAGGTAGGGTCTTGTGTTTTTTATCCATTAAATTTGCAATTATCCCTTCCTGCCTTCTTCGTGTCTGGGGTTTGTAGATATGAATTCTCTGTTATAAAAGTTTTAAGCTTTCAATCTTGTGAAGCTATTAATTATTCGTCAATAATTTCTGTATCCATGGAGACTGGATGAATTAATTAGAACCCTTGTTTTCCTGATTTAGAAATTAAGATCTAATTTGATAAGGGTTTTGTTTTTAATGAAATTGAAAAGTTCTAGATAAATAAATAAATATATATATATATATATATTTATATTTTTCATATTTACCCTTTTGAAGAAATTGCTTTATAAAAAAAAAAAAAAAAAAAAAGAATTTAACAAAATTATTTTTGTTAAAATAAAATTTATTTTATTGTTTAGAATAAAATCAAATCAAATTTTTAAAAAAAAAAAATATATGTATATATATAAAAAAAAAAAAATATTTAAATATTATATAGTGCGGGGGAGGGAATTACCTCGTACCCGCCCCCACTGTCGGCGCAGGCCGACAGTACCTGCATCGCAGGTACTGCGACGGCAGGTACAGAGTACCTGCCGCCGCAGGCCCTGCGACCGCAGGCCTGCGGCCAAAGCCGACGGGCTTTAAACGTGGGGAAGAATTTAATTCCGTTTTTTTTTTTTTTTTTAATTTTTTTTTTTTATATAATTTTTTTTAATGATAAAAAAATGAAATTTTATTTAATTAAAAATTTTAAATAATAAAAATTATAATATATTCAATTTTTATAATATATTAAACTTTTTAAATATTTAATAAATAAATATTAATTGCATAGATATAGTTGTAGATTTTAATTTATTAATAATTTTGTTTAAATATTAATAAATTAACAATTAGTAGTGGGATTAAAATAATTAATTAGATCTAATGAATATTGATTAATTTAATTAAAATTAGTTTAATTAAGTTAATTAATAATGAATTCTATTTGACTAAATTATAAATTTGGATATTGATTTAATGAAAGTTATTATAGAAATGGGTTATTCGAAAAAGGGTAGTTGTGAAAACTTTGTTACTTGAATTCGACATTAAACTAAATCACAAACCTTACCTTAACTTAAATAATATACTTTCAGATCCAATCTCTGAGACTTTGATGTTGTCTTTATACTTTGAATATTTTGGGGTTGGTTTAGCGTTGACCAGTTCAGGTTGTTACCAGAGGCTCGGGGTTTGTGAATGTGATGTCTTGATGATTTGGTCTCGATCTTTCTTAAACCTGACCATGGTAATGTGATGAAGTGCTCTATGACATGATTGTGTTTACTGTTTGTGATTGCTTTCCAGTTCCTTGTGTGAAGCTGAGATGTATGTATTTGAGAATACCTAACTTAACCATTTCTGAGTCTCGATCAGTTATACTTGTATTACTTTCTGGTTGCTCATTAGAGAACCATTGGATTTTGTGACTTATCATTGATGCCTTCAGTTGCTAATAGAGAACTGTCGTGATTACTTGATTACTATTTGATGTTATCTGTTGCTCATGAAGAACTGATATATTTTGTGGATTATCTTTTTATGATATTTTCAGTTGCTCGCATAGGACTGAGATGGTTTTATTATGATTCTTTGATTTATGAGTTCATGAGCTAGGGTAGGTTATCTATGTGTAGAGTCGGGAAGTGGCTTGCAATGGGGGTCGGAGCCCTAAGTGGCTGCCTTGAGAAACCCATTGTAAGTCATTTTTAATAAGTGAAAACATTTACACTAAATGAGAGAAAATGAACCTAATAAGATAATTGTATGTTCTCTCCCATGCCATGAGTGCTAGTACAGACTAGGATGGGGTAGAGAGGACGCTTGGTTACGACCTTGCATACCATAGTATGCCTCGTCAGTACGAGAGGATACTAGTGGCCGCAGGATCAGTAGGGACCCGGGATTCCTAAGGGATTGCTCGGGTAACTTCTACATGACTTTTGCGATGACACTTTCCTGCTTGCATATTAGGTTTCCTACGTGTCTTGTGGTACCTCTGGGATTTAGATGTCGATCTTTTTAGGAACCCTTGAGTTGGCATACTTATAGGATCTCCTGGACTTAGAAAGTATTTATGATTATAGGTTTTGTTATCCTATTTGGGACTTGAGACTATCTCCTCAGCGCGGTGGGAGTGGACCATTTAGGTTCCACGCGGTCGGGTGGTAGTGCTTTTACTCTTACCATTGAGATCCATTCCGTGGTCACCGTGGCTGGAGTTTTCGTGATTGGCATTTACCTACACTATGTTCTTGGATTAGTATGATGGATGATTAGATTTTATGATAGATGTTTTATCATTATGGATGTATGGATGTATCATGTATGGTGAATAATTTTCATATATTTTTACTGTACTTTGTATCATGGATTTAAGGATGTTGTATCTTGATCTTTACATATGTATATTCTTTTAAGCCTTTCATACCCTGTGACATGTACAGTGGATGAATGAGCATTCCGAATTAATTTTCCAAGGAGCATTCGGAACAAATGTATATTATGGACATTGGAGTTTCTGATTATTCTTCTATATGTATGTGTTAGTTGTTAGACTTAGAATTAATTAAATTTAAACGTGACTCAACGTCTTGGGATCTTTAAGAAATGTAACTTGCAATGTATGTTTGTCGATGATTACATGTTATTGCTTCCGCTACTATTTGTTTGATGTGTATGTCATACTTTCTTACTTTAAAAAAAAAAAAAAATGTTTAGTAAACTTAGTGAAACTTTAGGTTAATTCTTTTGGATCCCTTGGCGGGGCGTTACAGTAAAAAGATCTGAATAAGAAGGATTTTCCCTTAATTGTCATTATTTTTAAATTTTGTCTCCTTTCTAATATATCTATAATCTTGGGACTAAACGAACAAGTTTCATTTAGTTTAATGCAATTTATACAAGTTGTATATCTATTGTTGATTGTTGCTAATTCAGAGAATTAGGTAATTGCTTTTTGTGATGGATGAGGTTTAGGGTTTGTGAAAAGGATGAGAATTAGAATGAAAATTAGAGTTGATGTTAACAATTTTAATCAAAAGTTGATTAAAAAGGTCCCAACCTGCTAATCTTTGACTCTATATCCCATTGGATAAGACACTAGTCCATTTAAAAGTTCAAGAATACATTGATGATGCACTTAGTTGCAAAAAATTCACAAGAATAAATCAATTTACCATTTAATGTATCAAGAACCTAAGTGAGGGTCCTCACATATTTGCATCTACTTTTTTAGTTGTAGTTAGCTATAGTGCTCAGAAAGTTTATCAACAAATTATAGAAGAATATTGACCATTTCTACTATAAGCGATAGTCTTGCAGAGAAGAGTATCAATATAATAAGATCAATCCCTAAGGTTTTCCTGCCTTGGCCCTATAGAGCCTAAAGTGAATGAATCATGATGACTCTATTAATGTTGGCCCAAAACTAAGATTTAGACTTGCTGAATATAGGATTTAGCTAATCCTTAGGCTTGTCCTTATCTTTTTTTTCTTGGTATCAGTTTAAACCACTTGATATGTTCCTTACAAGAATGAACTCCAACATAGAGAATTCACAAGAAATTATCCACCAACTCCATAGTTTTCATCCAATATCCATTAGAATCTCAGTTCTCCCATCCATCCATCATCACTTGCATTTAGCATCCTAGGATCATTTGATAGGATCTTGCATTGAAGTTCACAATCTCCTAATCATAATGTGAGGGCTCATGAAATAGGAAACTCAAGCTTAGGAGGACAATAGAGGCACTTACAGTGGATAAGGAAAGGCAAAGATTCTTTTTTTTAGTTATAATCCTTCATTGTGTATTCATTTGTTAGCATAAATTGATTGTTTGGGCACTATCATTAATTTTTGCATACATTTTTTGCACCCATCATGGGGCCCAACCTTCAAAATTTGATTTTTGTTTAATTTTTTTACATGTGTAGGTGATTTACAAGTTGTTTCAGTACATCCATTCATTCCTATTGTCCTTTCATCACTTTATGCACATATGTTCCACCTTCCTACACTTGTATTACTTTTTGTCACACATTTGTTCTTTATGTGTGTCTATTCACTAGAAGATTTCATATGTTCAATAGAAACCTGCATTAACTCATTCTACACTTCTATTTCATTTTATGTTTTTTTATTTCTTTATGTTGTGCTTATGTCAGTTATGCACTTTTGTTTACTATTATTGTGCATTTCTATTGTAGAGTTGTACATTCATTTCAGTAGATAGATTTTGATAAACTTTCCTATTCCATTTTAGATTTCTAACATCTTAACAAATTGTTGTTTGTTCTAGTAGTTTTCTAGGCTTGTTTTGCATGATGTTTTATAGAAGGCCCCTCAACAACATATTTGGTTTTCCCTTTGTTTGTAGATTTCTATAAGGGGTTGTTAAATGAAAATCATAACCTTGATTTGTGCTTAAAATATGACATACTTTTCAATTTTGTGTGTCTTCTTTAGATTAGATCATTGTATCAATTATGTCTTGTGGAATAGCCACATTCAAATTTTTTCCCAATTTTAGTACAAAAAAGTGTCCTCTTCCCTTGCCATTCATGGATCCTGGGTGTAAAGAAAATTTGTACTAAAATTTAGAGGATTTGCCTCCAAAGATTTTCTTTAGTAGATTCGGTGAGAGAGAATGAACCAAGTAGTAACAGGCTAACACCAAGCTCTTCTGATCCACTATAAATAAAAATCCATTGGAATGAAATTTTCATAGAGTGGTTGTAATATTGCTATGTCAAGGTGACGAAAGTGGCCAAAATCATAACCTTCCAAATGGATACACTTACTATATACTTTTTTGCAGATTGCCAAAAACCTTCTATCTGTTAATGCTAAGGGTCACTAAAGACATACCACACCTCTTATGGCTTTGTTGTGGGGTAGTGTTTTTTTTGCATTTTATCACCCTTGGGATTTGTAGTTTGGTGTGCCCAAGAAGTGAGTGCATTGTAAGGGGGATTGTATGCCTCCAAGTTGTTGTTCTATCCTTACTGAGTTGACATGCCTAGACCTAGTCCAAGTGGGAATTTAGTATATATTGTCTTGGCTAACTTAGGATTGTGGTGTGTTTGTGCATTGCATTTTAGAAACTCTTTTAATGGATCATTCATAATATTTTGTGTGTGTTCATATTTTCTTACAAAAAATCAAAGAAAACAACAAAAAAATCTGAAAACTCTCAAATTTTTTTTTTTTCCAAATTCCATCAAAGTTGCACATTTTTCATAAATTGTTGTGCTTATGTTCTATACCTATGCATTTACCATTTCTTGTTCTACTTCTAGGCTATTTATCTATACTTTTGACTATGTACTTGAACTTCTTTGAATTATTTCATCGCATTTGTTTAATATATCTCCACATTTATAATTCTCGGTATCCTATATCTACACTATTGTCTGTGAATTTGTTCAATCTATTTGCACATCTATTACTGTGCATCTATAACAAAAAGCTTCAAAGACCTTTTCAAAGAAATCAAAAAACACTTTTGGATGCCCATTTTGTTTTTCATTCCATTTATGTCAATAATTAAAACTTCCAAATAGCTAGAATACTAGTTTGAACATTATTTTCATTTTACATCCTTCTAGTCTACCATATCCAAATCCTAAAAACATCCACCATCAATTTGTAGCGTTGAACAATTATATCTTAGTGATTTTCCTTACCAAGATTTATCATCACTTATCTAGAAACTTCCTTAGATTGAAATTTTGAATTCTCTTGGCCAACATCCTTATCTAGGAACTTCCTTAGAATTTTATTGTCTACATCTAGATTTTCAACACTTTAGTAAATCCTTCAACCAACATCTAGACTTTGACATTTTATGGTAGTTCAAACTAGAGCTCAAAAATCCCAATAATAACATGGAAGAAAGAAATGCATATGAGAATCCTTGGCACAAAGAGACTGTTAAGTCCTCTAAATACTCAATGGATGATGAACCAAATAAAGAGGAGATTAAGGAAGCCATGAAATATTTTAGGTTTCAAAAGACAATGAAAAATATAGTAGACCTAGATAAGACTGATAGTTCATGGTATTTATGAGACAAGGTGTCAAACTTCCTACTGATATTAATCTCAATCAACTTAAGAACACTTCTAGTGATCAAGGACCTCCTCAACAAAGGTTAACCCCACAAGATCTTTTTCAACAAGTTTCAACCTCACAAGGTCCTTTACCATATGCTCATCCGTTGCAAAAAATATTGTTCCTTGAAGAGGACCCATTCAACAAAGTCCATCTTCTCAAGGTCCTTTATTAGGTTCAACACCCCAAGGTTCAATCCAACAATATTTACCCTTACAAGGACCTCCTCAATAATGTTATATTGGAAACTACAATTGAGATGATTGTTACATTTTCATTGATGTCAAACCCTAGAATTGGTATTAGAAAACCTATTAGTACTCCCTAATTGTTATGATAATTTTCTATCTAATTTGGCTGTCATATCTAGATGATTGATGAAGAGGATTTGAGAGAGTACATAACAATAGCACCTAGAAGAAAGGTTGAGTTATGAGAGGAAACTACAATGGGCACTTGATTAGTTATACTTTGACAAGATAAAGTGATTTTTTAATCATGCTATAAGTAAACAACACAGTTACACTAAAGCCTTGAATAAGTGGTCAAAGATTGACCAAATACATAGTCTTGACCATGTAAAAGAGTAGAGGATTAAGGAACTTAAAGTATATGTCAAGTGATGCTAGTGTCAACTGAGTGCCAATACGTGCCAAGATAAAGTAGTGTCAACTGAGTAACGAGCATTAGTATATATGTCAAATAGAAATGCTAGTAGTGACTAAGTAACATTATGTTGGCTGAGGGACACAATTTGATAGTTTATGAGGAAATCATAATTTCCAATTGACATAGTTGATTTCTTGGGATATGTAAAGCATGTTGAAGATAAGGATGGATGACCTAGAGCATTTAAATCAAAGGAAATCATGTTTGAGGTTTTCTCTACAAGGATTCAAGGAGAATCTTGGAGAAGCTTCTAAAAGAGAAAAGACGAGACTAAATGATAAAAGGATTCAATGAATCTAATGAAACCCTAAGATCTACGATGATGTTTAAGCAACAGAAGATTAGTATTAACTATTTAAGGAGGTATGAGGGATAACCTAAATAGGTTGCAGATGTTGTTGATGCTATTGATTGGAAGAATTAAGTAGGAGGCTAAGAAGAGTTATGAAGAGGTAAAGAGTGATTTATTGAAGAGGGGGCTAAGCAAGACACAATAAAAGCTAGTTAGTAGATCAACTTGTGAACCTAATTGTGATCTATATTGACAGAGTTAGTTGTATTAGTCAAATCAAAACCTATTGTTACTTTCTAACCATTGTATCAGTATTGAAATCCTTTAATCAAGGTTGACCTAACAATTGCATCTAAATCCTTTAATCAAGGTGGCATTCTAAATGAATTTTCTAAATTCCTCTAACAAGGTCACTCCTAACAAGGTGATTAAATCTTTTAACAAGGTCACATTTAATAGTGTGTTTTCTAACATTTAACAGTGTTGGCTCCTAATAGAGCTCACTTCAAAAGAGTGAAATATTGGTGACATGTTACTTGTGGTTTTTGCCTAATTGGATTTCCATGTTAAATCCTAGTATCAACTTGTGTAGATGTTATTTGTGATGATTTATTGTTAATTTTTTACATTCTGCAAGTCTCTTATTATTAGGACAATGGATTCTATTGAAGTTGATGAAAGATCAACCCCACAGCTCTCAAGAATCACCTGTATACAAAAACCTATCACAAAAAGAGAGAAGAAAAAGCCATGGAGACCAGAATTTCCAAATCCATAGAATCTTGATGAGAAAAAAGAGATTGCCATTATAAAAAGTGAATAAAAAAATTACAAAGAGATCAATCCTTATAAAAGGAGATCAAAACCCTACAAAGGTCTAACCTAGGTTGCATAATAATAATTAATAAAATAATTAATTATTATATGCCTAAAGTTTAGCTTAAGCAAAATAGATAATAAGTGACTTAATAATTAAATCAAAATGATTTAATTAATAAAGAAATATCTTATTACTCTAACACCCCTCTTAAGATAAACTTAGGGAGTAGCTAAAAACCTAGAAACTATTGTTGAAAGAAAATTTGGGTCCCGGCAACAAGGATTGATAAGGTGCCAAAGCACAACCAAATCTATGAAAAGAGGAGAAATAGAGAAAACCACATGGGAAAAACCCTACTCCAAAAAGAGATGGAAAGAATGTTCTAGAAGATAGGAACAAAAGATGATCATGAAGAACACCATTGAAGCATGAAGTTGCAAACACTACCAAACCACTGATCTAAAGAACCTCCACTATATATAATATGATCATGTAGAGAAGATTAATTCTGAAGAGCTAATCAGTCAAAGATGGAAGGCATCTTCATGGCCTCCAAAAATTGGAATGAAAGAATGTCTATATGGTAAATGATCCATCTCACCAAAATGTTTAGGTATCTAGCCACTGCAATCACCTAGTACATAGGATCAAATACTAAATACATAGCTCGATCCATCAAACTAGGAAAGAAATAGAACCTGCATAACTTGCCTATAATGCTGAGATGTAAGAAACAAACACTAAAATAGAATATAATATCTCCTATAGAGAGAAGAATCAAGAATATCGAGTTTACACAAGAAGTACAAACACCTATAAAGGCATGTGTCATTGGCACATCATGAGGCTAATGTCATGGAAGGAAAACTCACTTGAAAAAGGAAGATGGTGAATATGGCCAACATGAAACCCCTCAAGGAACTTTATAATGTAGTTCATGTACAACAAAAGACAAAGATGTGCAAGATCCTGAAATGCAATAAAGTAGCACTTTATCTCAGTGTGTTTGCAAAAATACTACAAAAGGATGTCAACAAAGATCAAAAGAGACATAAGGCTAATACAATAGATAGTATAACCCATGAAAAATTATCTAAAACAAAAAAATTGATCCCTAAACTTGAAACAACCAAGATATCCATCAAAATGTAGAAAAGAAAAAAAACTTAATGGGATGTGCCTAGAGCAGAATCTGGAAACTAGAATGTCCCAAAATATGTCTCTTAGAGTGCAAAATATAACTTCTAATTTTGACAACCAAAAAATTCCACCAAATAGCATCAAAAATCCAAATAAATTAGAACATTATGATGGGCTCAAAATAATCTTTCCAGTGCTTCTTTTAGAGCAAAAAACATAGTCCAAATGAGCAAGTTATGGCCAAAAAAACAAATTTAGGTCAAAAAAGTGTTGGAAAACTTTAAAAAATTACCACCTTAGGATCCATGCCAAAATATCTCAAAAACTGCACCCAATAGTATTATAAATTGCCTCAAGAAGCATGTTAGTTTTGTATCAAAACTATCTTGATTTGTGTTCCTAAAAAATCTCAATATTTGTGCCAAATGATGAGCCTCTAAAAGGCCATTATTTTGAGATCCTTTTCATCTTATTTTTAGAAAATTATCTTGCAAAAACTTTTATGACTCTATGGTTTTAAGTGAAGGAACTTATGTTTTTATGAATATGTTATCTATATGTTAAGACATGAAGTTGAAGAATAAATAGTTCAGATATGCTATGTTTGCTTGAATCTATGGACTTCTATGGTATAATGAAGAAATGTTACATGCTGATAAATATTTTCTCATCCATGCTATGTTTAGGTAGATTCCTTCCTATAGCCATAGAATTTTCAAAGAGTGATAGTTTAAACATTATATATTTTCTAAAATTGATGATGAAATGAATATATGTATCTAGAAGTTGTATGCATTCATTGTTTTGCAAGTACTTGTCGTGCATATTTAAAGTCAACACTTTAATGCTAACTCAAAGCTAACCAAATTGTTGAATCACTGCAAGAAGAAAAATATTGTGTCATTTCTATTATGGTAGTGCACAAATATAGCTCCCTCGGCCTACTATATTCTTGGAGGAGTTAATTGTGGTTAATGATATTTCTATTGTACACTTTATGAACCTATAATTGATCCTCATTGATAAAGTGATCATAGAAGTAGGAAGTTGTTGTAGTTTCCCTTTAATAACACCTGATGTATCTTTGAAGGAAGTCTTTGGGAAAAAGAGATAGAATAGATTGATTTTCATAATAGTAGTGTGTGACCTTGTTTTTAATCGAATGTAATCTCTTGTCATGAATGAATAGAATACAAAGTTCAAGTTTCCATCTTCTATCTTGATTGTATTTTCTATTCACTCATCCAAGGGGACCATTTGGTGAGTGAACTACTTTGTCAGAATAGATTTAATTTCCTTGTTTGTTTCTTCGCAAGGTAGAATTTTGTTATTCTTATAGCCATTGATAACAGAATCAATGAATTATTCCTGCAACATAGGTGCATAGATAGATTTATTGTTTGCACTATTAATTTATGTGTTAAAATAAGATGTTGTTTCAGTTCCTAGTTTAAGTCTCCTTCAACATTCCTTTTATTTTAGTGGAAATGACTTAAAGAGGAATCAGAGCATATACTTTACAGCACCCCTCTCAAGCTTACGCTCTTGGCTTGACAAAATAAAATGAAGTCAATATGTTATTCTTAGGAAAACACATGATTCTATCTAATCATGGAGTCTTTGTGAAAGGATGTCCAATCCTTTGTTACTAAGGTATTAAGCTGACTGGCCATTTTTGGTGCAATTTCTAGGGAAGGTGTCAATTGAATTCAACCTTGAATTCATTATGTTAGCTTAGACTTTACATTATTTTGCATACATAGAAGAAGAGACCTCCTTGGGAGATTTCTTCCCCATAATATTCAAGAAGACAATTTTAATCTTGAACCTAAAGAACCTCACAGTGAGAATGAAGAACCTTTTGAAAATCCATTCGCTGCTACTCAAGAATGAATACTCTCATCCTCTGATGAATCCTTGCATCTGAATGATCTCTTTGCTAAATCTAAATACCAAGATAATTCACTTGCCCTTGTTATCTATCAGCAACCAATTCTAGTACCTCCTCCAAGAATAACTCAGCCTCAACCTACATTTCCTTTTACTATCCCTCCTTAATAGAGAATCAAAAAACCAAGTAGATCCAAAAAAACTTGAAGTAATTAGTACCTTACCTACACCCGAGAATCAAAAGGATGTACAAATTTTTTTGGGACATGCCAGACATATAGAGGATTCATTAAAACCTTCAGTCAACTTGTAGCACCCCTTTACAACTTTCTTAGGAAGGATTTTGAATTTTCTTGGGATTCTGAATTTGATTGGGACCTTGATTGTGCTACATCTTTCCTGTAGCTTAAGGAAGTGCTTACCACAACACCTATTCTGAGAGGAACCATTTGGGGATTTCCTTTTCACATTCATACAGATACCTCAGATTATGCTATAGACACTATGCTAGGACAAAAAGTAGAATTTGTTGAACATGTCATTTATTTCATCAGTAAGAATTTGCAAGGTGCAGAGTTTAATTGCATAATCATTGAAAATTAATTACTTGAAGTTATCTATGCCCTCAATAAATTTAGGCACTATATTACTGGCTATACAATATTTGTCCACACTGGCCATTCTGCTATTAAATATTTGGTGAACAAGCTTGCAATATTAAGAAGATTGGATTGCTAGTTGTTACTCATGCAAGAATTTGATATCACTATAGTAGATAAACCTAGAAAGGCCAATGTGGTAGCTAACTTTCTCTCTTGGTTACATGTCCCTAATGATCTTGCATCCATTGATGATAGCTTTCTAGATGAACACATTTTTCTATTGTCAACACAAAATCCATGGTATGTAGATATTTCCAACTATCTCACCATAGGTAAAATGTCAGTTCACTTCTCTACCAAAGCAAGAAAATTACTATTGAAGAAGGGTTTTAATTATTCATGGATTATTGGATTTATGTTCTATACTGGACTTGATCAAGTCATGGGACATTGTCTAAGAGAGGATGAAACATATTATGTCTTAAAGGCATGTCATGATGAGCCCTATGGAGGCCACTTTTCATCTAAAAGCACAACTTCCAAAATATTGATAACTGGGTATTATTGGCCAACTTTGCACAAGGATGAAACTACATATACAAAGAAATGTGACAAGTGCCAATGTATGGGAAGACCAACTAAATCAGATGAAATGCCCCTGTAGCCTGAAGTAGTTGTTACACCCTTTGAAAAATGGGGGATCGATTTTGTAGGACCTATTGAAACTTCTTCACAAGGAAAATCCTACATTCTTGTTTGCACTAACTATGGAACCAAATGGGTAGAGGTTAAACCCATGAAACATCCAAGGGATATCAACATGGCCAAGTTCTAGTATGAATCCATCTTTACATGGTTTGGAGTCCCTAGGGAGTTGGCATTTGACCAAGGAGCTTAGTTTGCATCCAATTTGATAACTACTCTTATGAAGGAGTATACTATTAGGCATGGAAAATCATCATGTTATCATTCATAGGCTAATGGTCAAGTATAAGTTACTAATAGGGAGCTGGAATCCATCCTCACCAAGATAGAAGTACTCCATAGGAAGGATTGGGCCACATGCATCCCTACAGCTTTTTGGGCTTATAGAACCACCTAAAAATCTACAACTAGTTTTACTCCCTTTGATCTTGTCTATGGTAAGTTAGTGGTAATGCCTATGGAATTTGAATACAAAACATTAAGAACCACCTTGGAGCTCGATATAGAACTCACTATTGCCCAACAAGACTGAATCCTAAGTTTAAATGGTCTTAATGAATGGAGAAAATCTGCATTGAACAACACTGAACTCATTCAACATTAGAGAAAACAATGGCATGTTAAGTTTATCGAGGAGAAAATGTTTGTTGGAGGAGATTTTGCACTCCTTTATGACTCAAAGTACCAGCATAATCCAAAAAAGTTCTAAACATGCTAGTTAGGATTGTATGAGATTTTTATCATCTTTCCAAATAGTGCAGTGTAGTTATCTACCATTGACTCAAGCTTTACAACAAGCCAATTAGTTGTGAGGAGTTCTGACAATAATTCCAACACAATGAGGATATTTATGTTCCTATAGCCAAAGATTTTGGGTCTTCTACCTTGACTCTTGATACTTCTTGATTCTGTTCAAGGCCTTTATAATAAACACTTTCTTCTTAAAAGTATTTTCTTCACCATCCACTCCATTTCACCTTCTCTCTTTCCCATCTTATCATTCCATCTCATCACTCTATCAATATCGATGATCTTTTCTTGAACATCTTTCTTGTAGCTGCAGTTACCAAGTACATACCAAATAACTTTGCATGCATTTTATTTTATTTTATTCATTCTTTGTTAGGAATTGGTTTTGTTTATACTTTTTTCACTCTTGCATATCCTAGTCTAGTTGTACCCATTCCTTTTCATAGTTGAGGGGAGGGAAATATTTAAATATTTGTTTTCAAATCAATTTCAAATTGCATGTAACTTAAAAAGTTCATTGAAATGATTGGAAGTAATTGAATGCTTAATGTCACATGTTGATGAATTGTCCTTTTGTGACTGCATCATTATGAAATTAAGGACATTAAAAGCAGTTACTTAACTTTTAATGATAATTTACAATGTGTTTGGGTGACAGAACTATACATGAGTAGAAAATATGAAATTTAATGCAAAAAGGATATTATGAGATATTCTGCATTAAACTCTCCAAGTACATGTCATTTTTTTGAGTTTTTCTAAGATAACCAGTGCCATAATATTGCAAACTTTGATTCACCAAGCTCTGAAACATCAAAATTCTACCAAAATTCTGCTACCACCAATGGGTGGAGGACTCCAAAGGAACAAGCCAGTTGATCATCGAGTTTTTCTGGGTGATGCAATCAGCTGTGAAATGTTTAGAAGAAGGGGATTGTTGGATTATTGCCTTGGTTTTTAAGGATTTGATGAAGAAGTTGCTCTTCAATTCTTGAGCACCTTAAGAGATGGCATTGTAGTAGTTAAGGGCTTGAGAATTGAGTTCACAGAAAAGGTGGTAGCTGAGGTCATTAGGTTACCCTAGGAAGGCAAAAATTGGGAAAAAGATTTTTACCTAAGGACGGATAGGGCATAATTCAGTGTGCACTAGGACCCTTTGCTAGAAATTGACAAGAAACAAGGTACTTCTAGACTATCATTTACAATGGTGTTTATTCAGCCTATAGTCTTTATCATTCAATACTTCACATGCAAAGGATGTTACAAATACCTACATGCCCTACATTTCAAGATTTTGGTTCACCTATGGCATGATTATAGATACGTAAATTTTCAAATTTTCCTATTAAAGATTGTTCGAAAGCGAGCTTCTTTAGTGAAGTTAGGAAAAGATCAATTTGTCTCTCACCATTTCTTAATAAAATTAATCATAGAAAGAGAGTTGAATAAGAAATCAATTCGGTCATGGGAAGAGTTTTTACAGTTAAAAGAGGTAGAGTCTAGGTTGGTCGGCCCTAGAGGCAAAGGTGTTGGACATAGGGAGAAAACATCTACTAGTTTTTGTAAAGTTGTTTCTAGAGCTAAAAATGCTCCTAAAGCCTCTCCCTCTAGTTCCAGATAGACTAAGAAGAGGATTTACAAAGTTGAACCCTCCATTGCTAGAAAAAATATAAGAAAACATGTAGAACTTGACAATGCCCTTGAAACCCCATCATCTTCTAAGAATAGGTCTACCATTAAGAAAGGTAAAGATAAAATTGTGGAACTGAAAAATCTCCTAAAGCACCCGTGGCGGAAATACCTATGAGCAAGAGGAAACAGAAGAATCCTCCATGCTTGTTAACACCACCCATGACGTGAAGTGCAAGGCTCTTCGAGGATAGGGTTCTTGAAGCCTCTATTCCCATAGTTACCCTTGAGTTTTCTAAATTTGAAAAGGAGTCCTCTCTAGGAGAAAAATTGCAGCTAAATAAACCTAGTGAAAAGGAATCCAATTCCCAGAATCTAAAACCTAAAGTTGACTGTAGTGTCAACTATGTGTTTATTGATAGTGATAAGGAGTCTAGTGAGCTTGAAGTATCTAAGGAGTTTGAGGAAAAAACTGATATGCAAGATATTGGTGAGAATCCTATAGAGTTCCCTTCAAAGGACTATCTAGAATTTATACCTAAAATTGTTCAGGAGGCAATAGAAAAATTGAATCAAGATGGGTTAGACACATTAGTTATAGCAGCTACTAAATCTAGTAGGGAAGAAATGGTGGTGACAATAGTTATCATAAGAAAAGGAGAATGCTCCACACCACAGAATGTCAACAAGACTCCCCATCTCATAGTTAAATGGATAGACCTCTTCAAGCAAGAACCATTGCCACCACCTAATCTATCCACACATTTATCCATGTGAATTAATTTGTTTCAATAGTTGTTATGGGAGAGAGCTCAATGGAAATTGGACAAAGAAAAATTAAAGCAAATTATTAATGAGCAGAGCTACCAGTTGAAACAAAGTTCATATTAGAATGGAGTCTTGAAAATAAGAAATGAGATAACTACAAGATTGATTCTTGAATTAATGGAATGTAGGTCACTATCACTAGTATATGCCCTATTTCTTAAAGAGCAAGTTGTAAATTATAAATTGACTAGAATTGTGGAAGGTCGTAATCCTTCTATTTCTACCCCACATGAGTTTTATGATGCATTTCAATCTATTCATATGGCTTTGAAAAATTTACTATGTGAATTATATCTTCATAATCTGGTAGTACCTAATGACATAGAGTGGAACCCACTCTTGTATGTAGGGGATGTACAGTTAAGAGTAGTGATGTCATGGGTATAGAATGAAATAAGTAGAGAACATCAAGATGCACCTTATAGGGAGAGTGAAATGACAACACCATTATTCATGAGACTAGAAGTTCAACACAGACATATCTAAATTGGATTTCTATTTTGGAAAATCCTATAGGACTTGGTAAGGTGTATTCAGTTAGAGAGCATGCCTATATAGACTGGGAACAACACTTATCTCAAACTATTGAGACAATAATTATTTCCTCGAGGCAGCAATGCGTTAAGATGCTACATGATTTAAAAATAAGAGAACCCCACTCTCCTTAGAATCTAACTCTTGCTACAATTAAGATTCCATGGTATATTGACTTGGTGAGAAATCAATGCAAACATTGGTTGCCATTAAGGTATCAACCCCCTGCTCTCCTATAGCCACTACTAGCAATAAATTATAGTATTGAGGATCATGATATGATAGCTAAAGTGAGATGCTAGAAAAGGCTCAAGGAAAATTATGATTACTTTGACTATGTAAATAATGAGCCAAGGAAAAGGACACCTAGTGACAAGAGAGTGTGGGCTTGAATTAAGAACTTCATGATTGCTGGGGACCAGCAATAGATCAGTTTGGGGGAATGATGAGCCTTTGAAAGGCCATTATTTTGAGATCCTTTTTATCGTATTTTTAGATAATTATCTTGAAAAAAAAAATTATGACTCTATGGTTTTAAGTGAAGGAACTTATGTTTTTATGAATATGTTATCTATTTGTTAAGACATGAAGTTGGAGAACAGATAGTTCAGATATGTTATGTTTGCTTGAATCTATGGACTTCTATGGTATAATGAAGAAATGTTACATGTTGATAAATGATTTCTCATCCATGCTATGTTTGGGCAGATTCCTTCTTACAGCCATAGGATTTGCAAAGAGTGATAGTTTGAACATTATATCTTTTCTAACATTGATGATGAAATGAATATATGTATGTGGAAGTTGTATGCATTTATTGTTTTGTTGGTACTTGCCACACGTATTTAAATTCAACACTTCAACACTAAGTCAAAGTTGACCAGATTGTTGAATCATCGAATTGAGTAGAATATTGTGTGATTTCTATTATGGCAGTGCATGAATATAGTTCCCTCAACCTGCTATATTCTTGGAGGAGTTAATCATGGTTAATGATATTTCTATTGTAAACTTTATGAACCTATAATTGGACATCATTGATAGAGTGATCATAGAAGTAGGAAGTTGTTGTATTTTCCCTTTATTAACACCTAATGTAGCTTTGAAGGAATTTTTTGGGAAAAAGAGACAAAATAGATTAATTTTCATAACAATGTGTGACCTTGTTTTGAATCAAATGTAATCTCTTGACATGAATGAATAGAATACAAAGTTCAAGTTTTCATCTTCTATCTTGATTGTCTTTTCTATTCACTCATCTAAGGGGACCCACTTGGTGAGTGAACTACTTTGTTATAGTAGATTTCACTTCCTTGTTTGTTTCTTTGCAAGCTAGAATTATGTTGTTTTTGTAGTTATTGATAAAAGAATTAGTGAACTGTTCCTACAGCATAGGTGCATAGATAGATTTATTTTTTGTAGCATTACTTTAAGCTTTAAAATAAGATGTTGTTTTAGTTCCTATCTTAAGTTTCCTTCAACATTCCCTTTGCTTTAGTGTTAATGACTTAAAGAGGAATCAGAGTATATACTTTGCAAACACCCTCTCAAGGTTACACTCCTAAGTTGAAAAAATAAAATGAAGTAGGTATGTTATTCTTAAGAAAACACATGATTGTGTCTAATCATGGAGTCTCTATGAAAGAATGTCCAATCCTTTTTTACTAAGGTATTAAGCTGATCAGCCACCAAAAATCACAAAATCATTGCCTCAAGAAATGTCCCAAAATTTTGATTTTCAAAAAATCTTGATTTGCTTGTCAAATTTCTACAAATCACTATCTGAGGAAGCATGACAAAAATCTCAATTTTAAAAAAAAAATTCTTGATTTACGTGGCAAAAAGTATAAATTTTCTACCTCAAGAAATGTGCCCAATCTAGAAGAAAATGTTTTAGCCTCAAATTCCAACTATGTTCAAATTGGACAAATTTTATATGAAAATAGGGGTTTTTGGGTGTTCTGAGCTCAACAGAGATGTCTATTTGGGCTCAAAGTATACCAAAAATCCATGATCCCCAGTTTCAATATTTAAAAAAGCTTTGGAAAATGAAATCCTCTAAAAAAAAAGTACAAATCTAAAAACCAAGACAAACTTCTCATAAGAAAAACATGGGCATGAAGATTTGGAGCTCTGATACCATGTTGAAGTTGATGAAAGATCAATCCCACAATTCCTAAGAATCACCTACATGCAAACACCTATCATAGAAAGAGAGAAGAAAAAGCTATGGAGGTTGGAAATTGCAGATCCATAGATGAGACATTCTTGATGAGAAAAAAGAGAGATTTCTATTATCAAAAGTGAATGAAAAAAAATTACAAAGAGATCAATCCTTATAAAAGGAAATCAAAACCCTAAAAAGGTCTAACCTAAGATACATGATAATAATTAATAAAATAATTAATTATTATATACCTAAAGTTTAGCTTAAGTAAACTAAACATAATAAGTGACTTAATAATTAAATAAAAATTATTTAATTAATAAGGCAATATCTTATTACTCTAATGGACTACTAGTTGATGTTGTTGATAGTTTTCTATAGAGACTATGCTAATGGATATTTAGATCTAAAGTAGTTGAAGTGTTTAATTGTTGATTTGGTACATCTGGACAGGACCTTGGATAATTTATTAACATCCCCTCATGCCCTCTTATTTATTCTAAATACTAACAATTGGTATTAGAGCATTGGTGCATGTAGAGAAAAGTTTGAAGGTACTTGAAGCTAAAAATCAAGATGTAAAAAGGAGGTACCAAGGTTGAACAAAGAGAACTTCCTTGCATGTCGGAGTTTGATGAGGTTACATCTAGCAAGAATTAGAGATGGTGCAATACACTTTGTGGATAATGCATATGTGGAGATAATATCTCTTCCTCTAACAACTTAGCAATTAAACAAGAAGAAATAACGCAGCCAAGGTATGTTGGATATTGCATCAACACTAAGATGCATCAAGTTTGATGACATAATAGATTGTAAAATTGCCAAGGAAATGTGGGACACACTAAAGACCATCTGTGGAGGAGACACAAATATCTTGAGGGTGAAATCAAAAATCTTGAGAGCTAAGTTTGATGAAATGAGAATGGTGGAAGGTGAGAATATTATCAAGTAGTGTGGAAGAATCAAAGAGGTTTCAAATTCCATAAGAGGAGAAAATGGAAATATTGATGATGAGACTGTAATCAACAAGGTATTGAGAACTCTATTTCCTATTTGTGCTATTAGGGTTTCTACAATACAAAAATTGAGATTTAGCCTTGGTAACAACCTAACTCTAGAAGGAGTGATTGGTAGACTTAGTACTTTTGAAATGTCAAATTTTGATTATTTCACCCCTACCACTATTAAATATGTTTTTAAGTCACAATTGGTTCTTAGTAAGAAAGGAGAAGGAAAATGTGTGAAAAGAGATAGTGATTTTTTTTATGATGAACTTTATGAGCTTAAAACACTAATGGCCAGAAGACTTCTAAGAGGAAAAGGAAAATACAAAGATAAACTTCCTATAATCTATTTTTCATGGAACAAAGTTGGTCATATTTTTGCAGGATGCCCTAACAAAGAAGAAAATGATGAAAAAAGGGAAAGTAAATATAAAGAAAGAAGAGATGACCAAGATAACAATAGAAATAAGGGCTACAAAGAAAAAGGTAAGAAATATTGTTACATTGTTGAAGAAGAACTTGCTAATGAATCTAAAAGTAACAATGAAGAAGTTGTCTATGTTTCTATGAAAGAAGATTTTGATGAAGATGTGAAAACTACATTAATCTCTTATATAAGTAAAGGTGATAGGTGGATAATTAATAGTGGTTCTTCACATCACATGACTGGTGATAAAAGTAAATTTGAAACCATGGAAGCATACAAGGGTATTTGTGTTAAGTTTGGTAATGATGCACCATGTATTGTGAAAGGTAAATGATCAATACAATTGACTAATAAGATCAAGTGTGAAAATGTTTATTGGGTTGAAGGACTTAACTATAATTTATTGAGTGTTTCACATTCAAACAAATTAAGATATAGAGTTTAATTCTATCACAAGAAGGCCAAGATATTTTATGCTACTAGTTGATGCAGGGAGGGATGAAGAACTAGGGCCAAAGGCACATCCAACTATCCAAACCACCTTTCAAGAGTTAACATAGTAGAAACACAACACACTGAATAGAAACCAAATGAGGAAGAAGAGAAAATTCTTGTTGATTCATCAAATAATCAGCATACATGCCTAGTTGTAAGGCCTTCTGGGTTATGGCCAGATACAAAATATATTCTAGATCAAAGATCCAACATCAAATTTGTAGCTCTAGATACATATGCAACAAAATTTCCAAACTTTCACATTCTCCCCCAGAATTGCTCTAAAAATTGCCCTAACTCTAAGCCTAAACACTCTATATATACTTGCCAAAATGGCTTATAGATCATTCTAGAACATAGGGAAGCCACTAGTTGGCTCACAAAGAATATTAACTACCTATACCAAATTAAATATAAGCAAAGTTGTCTCAAATTGGAACCAAACATAGTCTACTCAGCAAATGAAATCTTTTTCAAAATTGGCACTTAGCATCCACACAAGCTTGGTATCTAAAGAATCACTTGATAGCAACTATGAACTTGCCATCCTTCAATGCTAGGTAGCCACAGAGGACTTGGCAACCAAAAGACCACTCAGCAACCAAAGGCTCACTTAGTAACCAAAGGACTTACTCGATAGTAACTAAGAACTCAACAACCAAAGAAAATTGGTGCTCAGCAAAAACTGGAGCTCGACAGAACCTGGTAGAATGAATAAAGTGTAGGATTACAAGGCAACCCAGGATACTCTTGCATCAAACAACCAAGGTTGGAAGAAATGATTCTCCTAAATCATTAAGATCTCACAACCTGAGCTGAATCCAACTCAGACTAAGAAATTGATGAGGCATCTTCACTAGGTCTGTTCTTCCACTTTACCAAATATTCATAGTAATATTTTCCTCTTATGCTCTTACTAACTCTCTGATCCAATATTTGCTTAAGTTCTTCAATCTACTTCTTAGGATAATCTTTTGATACAAAAAATCATCATTCGACTCATGATACTTATATAAATTAGCAATATTGAATATAGGAGATATATCCATGTCATCAAGTAACTTAACTTCATAAACATTACCACTGTCAAACTTCTTCAAGATTTTACAAGGTCCAAACTTCTTCATCTTTATCTTACTATAGGTTCCAATGAGAAATCTTTCTTTCTTCAAATGAACCATCACTTCATCACCAACTTCAAAATCATGATGTCTTCTAGACTTATTAGCATTCTCCTTATACTTTTGATTACTTTATTCCAACCTCAACTTTACTTCTTTATGCATAGACTCCATAAAATAAGCAAATTCTTCTCCTGAAACACTTCTCTTTTCTTCACCAGCAACATCTCTCAAATCTGATATACCTCTAGGTTGCATTCCAGTAACAATCTCAACAAGTGTTTTCTCTGTACTCCTATTCATAGAATTTTTATATGAAAACTCAGCTTGTGACAACACTACTTCCCAATTACTTGGCTTATCTCTAACTAAACATCTCAACAAATTACCTAATCTTCTATTCATAACCTTTGTCTATCCATCTATCTATGGATGGAATGTAGAACTAAAATTCAACTCAGTACCCATTTTCTTCCACAAAGTCTTCCAGAAATAACCAACAAACTTACTATCTCTATCAGAAATAATACTTCCTAGTAATCCATGTAATCTCACAATCTCTTTAAAGAAAAGTTTAGCAACATGATCAACATCTAATGTCTTCTTACATGGTATGAAATGAGCCATCTTAGAAAATCTATCCACCACAACAAATATAGAATCATACCCCTTCACTATTTTAGGTAATCCAAGAAAAAAATCCATATTGATGTCACTCCAAGGTTTCTCAAAAATAGTAATAGGTGTATGCGAACCAGTATTTTGAATTACTCCTTTTGCAACTTGACAAACCCCATAACTCTTTACAAATTTTTGAACATCCTTATACATTTGTGGCCAATAATACGTCTCTTTCAATAAACTCAATGTCTTATCAATTCTAAAATGTCCAGCCAATCCACCACTATGCTTTTCTTTAATTAGATTCAACCTCATAGAACTTCTATGAATACACAACTAAATTCCTTTGAACAACATACCTTCTTGAGTGAAATACTCATCATACTTACTTATGTGATTTATCAAATTTGGTGCTCTGCACTCTCCCCATGCCTCAGAAAAATGGATCAGCATCATACAACTCTTTCATTTCATCAAAACCAAGAACTTCAACCTTCATTTCAGTCAACAAAGAATGTCTTCTACTCAATGCATTAGCAACTCTATTAGTAACTCCACTCTTATGCTTAGTAACAGATGTGAAACTCTGCAAGTACTCAACCCACGTCATATGTCTCTGATTCAATTTATGTTGACTTCTGAAGTATTGTAAAGCTTTATGATCAATATACATCACAAACTCCTTGGGAATTAAATAATATCTCCACTTCTTCAATGCTTGAATAATAACATAAAATTCTTGATCATACACAAAATACTTCCTTTTAGCATCATTCAACTTTTCACTAAAGAAAGAAACAAGTTTACCTTTTTGACTTAATATAGATCCTACTGCTTTACCACTTGCATCACATTCAACTTGAAATACTTTGTTGAAATTAGGCAAATCCAATTTAGGTAATTTAGAAAAGTTTTGTTTCAAAGTTTTAAAACTCTTATCATATCCATGTGTCCACTTGAACTCATTTTTATCTCCTCTCATTGTCTTAGTCATAGCATTACAAATAGCACTAAAATTCTTTACAAACTTTTTGTAAAAACTAGCCAAACCAATAAGTGATCTTACCTCACCCAAATTCTCAGACATAGGTCATTCCAAAATTGCTTTAACCTTCTTAGGATCCATCATAAATCCATCAACTAAAATCACAAATTCCAAATACACAATCTCCTCTTGCATAAAAGAACACTTTTTCAGATTCATCAGCAACTTTTTCTCTTTCAATCTCTACAATACTTGTCTAATATGCTCAAGATGCTCTTCCTTAGTCTTACAAAATATCAAAATATCATCCAAATAAACAATCACAAACTTACCCAAGAATCTTTTTAGAACTTCATTCATCAACCTCATGAAAGTACTAGGTGCATTAGTCAAACCAAAAGGCATAACCAACCATTCAAACAAACCATTTATTGTCTTGAAAGTGATCTTCTATTAATTACCTTGTCTGATTCTAATCTAATGATAGCCACTCTTCAAATCAATCTTTTTAAAATACTTTTCTCTACTCAAAATATTCATTATGTCATCCATCCTTGGCATAGAAAACCTATATTTCACTGTGATCTTGTTAATAGCTCTAGAATTAGTACACATTCTACATTATCCATTCTTTTTAGGTGCTAATATAGTAGGTACAACACATGGACTCAAAATTTCTCTGATCAAACCTTTCTGCAACAACTCATGCACTTGTCTATTAAGTTCTTCATTTTGTGTAGGTGTCAATCTATATGGTGCTTTCTTTGGAAAACTAGCTCCAGGAATCAGATCCATACAGTGACTTATAATTGGAATTGGAGGTAAACCATTAGGTATATCCTCTAAAACAATCTCTTTATACTTGGTCAATACTACTACTTGTCACTCGGTCACCACTAACTAGCACTCAGTTAACACTATTTTTGGCACTTGGTTACTATTGACACAACTCAGTTTCTTTGGAATTATAGCAAAAAAAATTGATTCTTTTTCATTTCCTTTTCAAATTGTTTCCCATTAACCATGCAAATTTTTACAGTAGTATAATTAACCTCATCTAGATTTTCAATTAAAGGTAGCAATATTTGTTTCTTCCCATTCACCCAAAGAGTATATTGATTCAATCTTCCATCATGCATAGCATATTTATCATATTGGCAAGGTCTAGCCAATAGAATATGACAACAATCAATAGGCATAATATCACACAAAACTTCATCAAAGCAATGTCTAATTTTGAACTTCACAAGGTATTGCTCACTTACCAATATCTTATTCTCATCTTTGATCCATGAAACATGATAGGGTTTAGGATAAATTCAACCTCTACAACTATAACTTTTTAACTAGCTATTGTGATGCCAAATTTGTAGAACTTCCACTATCAATGATCACTTTGCAACATTTTTCATCCATCTTACATCTTGTCTTGAAAAGACTTCTCCTTAAAACAAGTTCCTCGTCACTTCCCTTATTACATAAGGTTCTTCTCACCATAGATTTTCTCCAACCTCAAGTCCACTTGGTGAACCCTTATAATCTCCTTGAATCATTGCATTTCTATTACCTTGCCCACTTTTAGAGGATCTACATTCAAAAGATATATGTCCCTCTTTACCACAGCTGAAACAATTACCATGAAATCCACCTCTAGAATAAGAATTACCTCTTCCTCAGTAATAATTAGTACCTCCTCAATAATAATTACCACTTTTCCATTTAGTCTTGCCTTTGTCATCATTCTTCCACTTAGATTTTCCTTTATCCTATACAAAATTGTTGGATCTGCCACCTTCACCATAAGATCTACCTCTGTCTCTCTAGAATCTACCACATCTACCTCTTTGTCTTTGTTCATGCTTCTTTGTCAAGATCTCCTCATCTTTCAAGGCATATTGGTATGCTTCTTTCACACTTTACAACTTCACAAAATTTATTTCATCTCGTATTCCAAATCTCAATCCAATTATGTACCTTCCAATTTTCTCAACATCATCATCCAAAAGTCTAGTTCTGATGTCCAATCTATAGAATTCCTCAGTATACTCTTTCACACTCATGTCTCTTTGTCTCAAATTTTTCATCTTAATCAGCAAGCTAACTTGGTAATCAGTAGGGAGAAATTTATTCTTTACCTTGCTCACCATCTTCACCCAAGTTCTAATCTTTTCCTTTCCTCTCCTTTGTCTATAAGTTTACAAATGCTCCCACCACGGTGAGGCATGACCCTTTAACCTTGTAACAAAAATTTTCACCACCCTATTATCAAGAGTGTTTTCATACTCAAATAACTTATCCATATCATAGATCCAATCCAACATAGCATTAGTATCCAATTTTCTATCATAAGGAACAACTTCTATAGTAGGCTTTGAATTTTCCCTAGACAACACTCTCAACATGCTTGCTTCATCTTGGTCTTCTTCAAGTTCTAGATTAAGGTTTGGTGATACTACTTCATCATCACTTACATCATCTAGATGTACTCCTCTCCTCTGGGTTGTCTCCACAGCATATAATATGGTTGCAATTTGTCTCAATGTATCAAATATTGCATTATCATCATTTCCTCTACCTCAAACCATCTTTACAATCAGGTTTCTACAAAATCATAACCCTCTACAAGTTATAGGTCAAATCTATAGATTTGCAACCCTACAACCCAATTCACTTAGGTTTATACATGATCCAATCAGCACAAGGATGAACCTCAAGTTTTGATACCATTGGTACATGGAGGGATGAAGAACTAGGGCCAAAGGCACATCCAGCTATCCAAACCACCTTGCAAGAGTTAACACAGTGGAAACACAACACACTAAACAACAACCAAATAAGGAAGAAGAGAAAACACTTGTTGATTCATCAAATAATCAACATACATGCCCAACTATAAGGCCTTCTTAGTTATGGCTAGATCAAAAATATATTCTAGATCAAAGATCCAACATCAAATTCATAGCTCTAGATACATATGAAACAAACTTTCCAAACTTTTGCATTCTCCTCTAGAATCCCTCTAAAAATTGCCCTAACTCTAACCCTAAACACTCTACATATACTTGTCAAAATGGCTTATAGATCATTCTAGAACATAAGAAAGCCATAAGTCAGCTCACAACAAATATTAACTACCTATACTAAATTAAATACAAGCAAAGTCAGCCCAAACTAGAACCAGACATAGTCTACTTGGCAAACAAAAGCTTTTCCAAAACTGGCACTTGGCATCCACACAAGCTCGACAGCTAAAGAATTAGTTGGTATAAACTATGAACTTGACATCTTTCAATGCTTCAAAGCCATTAAGGACTCAACAACTAAAAGACCACTCAAGAATTAAAGGAAGCACTTAGCAACCAAAGGATCACTCGATAACCAAAGGACTTACTCAGCAGTAATTAAGAACTCAACAACCAAAGAAAATTGGCACTCAAAAAAAACTAGTAGAATGAACAAAGTGCAGGATTACGAGGCAACCTAGGATGCTCTTACATCTCTAGTGAATTGATTCAAAGTGGTGATCAAATAAAAGGTAACTTGTTCTATTTGGATTTACTTGATGAGACATGGTTTTTTGCACAATATGAATATATATGGTAATGGCATAAGAGGTTATGTCATGTGAACTTTGACAATTTGGTAAGCATTAGTAAGATTAAAAGAGTAAGAGGTTTGACAAAACTAAAGAAACCTGATAATGCTATGTGTAAACAATGTCAATTGGGAAAAATGACAAAGTCTAGTTTTAAGAGAAAGGCATAATCATCTAATGATGTTTTGAAACTGGTTCATACTAACCTTTGTGGACCTCTTGGAGTGAAAATCTATTGTGGAGTCAAATATTTTATTGTATTTTTTTTATGACTATTCTAGGACGATGACTATGATGTTTCCTAAAGAAAAATCTAATTTTTTTTAGTTGTTTAAGTTGTATTTGGCCAAAGTTGAAAAGGAAATGTGTAAGACTCTAAAGTGTTTGAGATTTGATAGAGGTAGAGAATTCAAGTCTCTAATGAATTCAATATATTCTACAATAGTAGAGGAATCAAAAGGCAAATGTCACCACCTAGGACCCCTCCCCAAAATGTAATAGTTGAAAGAAGAAATAGATCAATCATGGATTGTGCTAGAACCTTGATGATGGAGAAGAACGTGTCAAAAAAATATTGGAGAGAAGTTGTAAGTATAGTAGTTTATACTGTGAATAGACTGCAACTCAAGAAAAGTACAAATGTTACACCCTTTGAGTTGTGGTATGGTTATGTACCTAATATAAAGTATTTTAAATTTTTTGGAAGAAATTTTTATATACTACATAAAATAGAAATAGAAAACTTGATGCTAAGAGTGATGAAGGCATATACCTATGATATTCCACAAAGAGAAAAGCTTTTAAGTGTTTGAATTCTAACAGTAACAATGTTGTGGAAAGTGCAAATGTCAAAGTTAATGAATATGCAGAAAAGAATGGAGGTGAATGCAATATAGAACCTAAAGATTATAGAATATTCAAGTATGTGATAAAGGTGTTCCTTGCACCTTACCAAAGCAAGATAAAAAAGTTGTCAATCAACAAAAAAATGTGAATGTTGAGTTGCAACAACAGGTTGCCGAGAAGGAGACTTTGGGTCTTGAGTAACAACAAAATGATGTCAAGGTAAATGAAGAAGAAGCCAAACATTAGGAAGACAATGTCAAGAAAGAAGAGAGAAAAATGATCTTGAAATCATTTTTCAAGATGAACCTAAAGAAGAAGAGAGAAGAAAACATATACTAGAAAATTATGTAGAAGACACCATGCATCTGAACAAATTATTGGTGAAAAAAGAATATGAAGTTATGAAAAGGAAAAGACTTAGAAGTGATAAATATTTACTTTGTAAATTTGAGCCCAAATTAGTAAAATATGCTTTGGAGAATGAGGATTTGATTCAAGAAATGGATGAAGAAATTGAGCAAATAGAGAAGAACAGAAATGTTATTATAACAAAGTGGGTATTTAGAAAAAAGCTAAAAGAAAAGGTAAAGTCACAAGGAACAAGGCTAGTCTAGTATGCAAAGGATATGCATAAGAAGAAGGAATTGATTATGGGGAAACATTTGCACCATTAGCAAGATTAGAAGGATTTAGAACACTACTTGCATGTTCTTCTTATTAAGGATTTAAAGTATACCAAATGGATGTCAAATCTATATTTTTGAATGGAATATTTTAAGAAGAAGTTTACATTGAACAACTAGAAGGATTTGTTGACCCTAGCAAGAAGAACGTGGTACGAAAACTACATAATTCTCTATATGGTTTGAAAAAAGCCCCTAGAGCATGGTATGAAAGATTGCATAATTATTTGGTAAAGATTCTAAAATATTGATCATATCATATTTGGAGGAAAATATGCATTTTGAAAATCATTTATAGATGAGATGAAAAAGGAATTTAAAATGTCTATGTTTGGTGAGATCAAATTCTTTTTTGGTTTACAAGAATATCAAATGAAGCATAGTATCTACCTTACTCAATCAAAATACATCAAGGATATATTCAAAACCTTTGGACTAGAAGATTCACCACAAGTTGGTACACCCATGGCTATAGGACATAAGATATCTAAGAATGATGATTCTACTTAGTGAACCAGACATTGTATAGATCAATGATTGGAAAGTTACAATATGTTGTTCATAGCATACCTGATATTACATTGTTGCAAGATTTTATGCAAGTCCTAAGGAGAATCACATGATGGCAATGAAAAGGATATTGAGATATCTTAAAGGATCAAAAAGACTATGGCTTGTACTACAAGAAGAATGACAAGTTTTAACTAAAAGTATACATAGATGTCAATTGGGTAGGAAACTACTATGAAAAAAAGAGTACAAGTGGAGGATCTTTATTTATAGGCAAGAGACTAGTTTCATGGACAAGTAGGAAGAAAAATTACATTTCTCAATCAACAGTTGAAGCTTTATATGTGGTAGTAGTAGTGAATTGTTCAAATATCACATTGATCAAGAAATTATTGAAAGGGATAAATGAAGAATCACTAATCCAATTGTTATCTATTGTGATAACACAAGTGATATAAACATATCAAAAAATCATGTGATGTGCAAAAAGACTAAGCATATTTCTATCAAGTATCATTACTTGAGAGAATTAGTTCAAGACAAAGAAGTGAGATTGGAGTATGTGAACACTAAGGACCAAATAGTTGATATTTTCACTAAAGATTTACCTAAGGATGATCATGAATATCTAAAAGGTAAATTAAGGGTGATTACCCAAGACAAGTGTTGGCGCTAAAAATTGCATGGTCAATTTTGAGCATCCATTGAGAAAATCAAGCCCTTAAATGCTTTTAAATGAGATTGTACTTGGTTGTCAGTCTAAGGCCTAAGAGGTGTTTAATGTTTCTAACACCTTTCATTTAGTGCGTCTATGTGTTCTATGAAGTTAAACTGCCATTTCGAACCATTCTGCAAGACCCCGTTTTGAGCAATTGTTAAATCTGCATTTTTACCTATCGTGTCAAATAGCGACAGGAGGTTGTGTTTACTATTGAATATCTCATGCCCAGACTTGCGTCATGACTCACCACTTTGGGATTATCTAGTGTCCATACCCAAGAACCTATGTTTCAGATTTTGAGTCATTTTAGTCTGTTTGACTAGGTTTTGAATCCCTCAAAGTTGGTAGTTTACTGTTTTCATGCTAATGCACTTTGCACACATTTCTAGGAAGCCTTGTTTGATGAGTTATAACTTTTGACCAGTTGACCCAATTGTTGAAATTCCTTTTTTGTTGCATTTTAGATGTCAGCAAATTGTTATGTTTCAAGTTTTAGCTTATGACGAATCCATTTGATCAATTTTCAAATGCGATTCCAAATGCAATTTCTATCCTTTTACTGGTGTCAGCATTTTCAGGTTTGTCAGTACCCCTGTTCATGGTGTTATAACTCCTAATGTGTGATTGGTGAGATCAAATTGATTGTACCATTGTATTTTCCTCTGAAGATACTCCAAGTGTGTCAGTCTGCAAGTCATGACAAATCCATATGAAGACATTTCTAGGACAATTCTGTTTGCCAAAATCACTTTTCAGTCAGTGTTCCTAGTTGCAAAATTTTGAGTAGCATACTTTGAACATCCACCATTTGTGTCCTATTATTCATCATGAGCCCAAATCCCAGATATACTCACCTCATTACAAAGAACCAATGTCCCATTTTTTGTCTCTCCAAGTATTCGTTTGCTTTTCCAAGCCAAATCCAAACCCAATTTATTGTTTTCTAACTTGTTTTCTTGCAGGCAATTCTGAAAGGGTAACTTCGACAGTCAATATTTTTTGACTGGAAATTCGTCATAAGATGAGATCTAAAAGGGGTGAAAGTATGTAGAAAAAAGAATTAGCATACCAATTTTTGAAGCCCAGCCAGGTGTTTATATCATTTTTTAAGGCCAATCAGTTGCCCTCCTGGTACCAAAGTGATAGTTAGCGAAAACTGGTAAAATAAGTCTCAGAGTTTTATTCAGCAATTGAGTTTGATTTTCAATCAGTATCAAATGGTGAATGGATCAATTTTCCAGTTCAGTTGTTTGGAAATGAAAATTTTTTTAGCCAAACCCACTTTAGGGCCTGACTAATCACATCAGACTGAATAAGAAAGTTGGGGAGAAGGTTAAAGTTGGATATTGTGTAGGAAGTGGATCAGGACCTAGATATGCAAGTCTTAAAAGATGCAATGAATGGTCCTCGAGAGAAGCTTTTTTTTTTGTTACAACTTCCACATACAGCTCATTGTCTTGCAAGTGATGATAGTTTAATCTCTTGTTCTGGATACAAAGATGGGAATGCAAAGTGAAATGGATATTTAGTAGGAGCACTAAATATGTTAGAGTATGATTTATTTGTATCATGAACCATGAAGCCTTTGGCATCTTTGTGGTTCAACTCTACCTGATTCATCTTGAATTAAGGGAAGCAGCCAGTGAAATAGGCACATTGCTCGTATCAGACGAAAAATGCCAGCGCCTTATAACAAAGAACTCCATGTTGGTAGCTAAAAGGAGTAGCCGACTTAGAAGTTTAACCCAGCACAAGATGCAAACAAGAGAACATCACCAAGAAAGTAAGTAGGCAGCTAAAGCAAGGGCATCAATGTTGGAAAAGAAGCTCTCATTCATGCCATAAAATAGAGCAAGCCACGTTTCATGAAGAACACGCATAAAAAAAATCCACGCCTTCCAGCTAGGAGTCAAAGCGCAGAAGAAATGAGCAGTATCCATGCACAAAGAAGAGGTTATGCCACAACGTGTAAAAAACCGCAGTCAAACAAAAAAAATTAGGACCACGTCAAAGTATAGAGTCCCCCAATTCATGCATATAAGATAAGACTTGCAGTTACAGCATAGAGGCAGCACTTATCAGTAAAAAGAAAGATGACCAGGCATGAAGAACAAAAATAGAACGCCCATAGCAGATGTGAATAGAGTAAAACCTGCATAGAAGGAGCCCGCAAGCTTTCAAAGTACAGGGAAATAGTGGGTTATTCTATTCCACTAAATTTGCATATGATGGTGAATGCGTGGAGCATAGCTAGCATTCCAAAAGCGTAGAGGGAGCCGCTTGAGATAAATTCGCAGGCCAGTGTGAGAAGGTTAAAATGTTTAGTCCCATATTCACCGTGGATGAACTTGTTTTAGTGGTTAAATACTATTGCATAATATAGTGTTAATGTCTATTAGACATAAGGTTTTTGTGAAAGCCAAGTCTATGCATGGGCCTGTGGTCAGTGAGATGAATAGTTGAGGATGACGTCAACGTGACATCAAATAAATTTTAATCAAAGTTGAAGATCGCGTGAGATGATGACACGTGGTGAGATCGTGCGGTGCCCACATTCCCACATTATGGAGTTGTGAGGAAGTTTAAAAATGTGGGAAAGTGGGCAATTGACATGTGGTGAATTGGTCTATGAGTGGAGTAACATGGTGGGGACATGCAAGTTCAGACAGGTGCACAGGATCGCGCCATTTGGCAAGATCAGACGGCACCTGCAAAACTACAAAAAGAAGATGTAGGTTGGTTAAAAAATGCAAGAATGCAGAATTTTGACACGTGGCACTAGGTCTTGGCCTCTAATGATGTGGCAGATGTACAGATGGTGAGCCAATCACAAAGCACCACATGGTGCTTGGTCAACAAAGGTTTGACCTCAGATTTAAAAAACTGAAGGAAAATGTGAAAGAATAAAAAAAAAATATTTTATTCTTTTCTCAAGCAAAAATGTACGTCAGGTTTTTTGAATTTCAAAAGGGGATTTATTCTAAAGTTTTAAATTTAGATAAATTTAAAATTTTCAAATTTTAAATTTAAAAATTGCAGACTTTGAGTTTTTCAACGAGGGGAGTCATTTTCAAATTGATTTTCAAGGGGTTTCCTGAAGGCCAGATAGGCGATATTATATATCGCCGAAATTGGGAGAAGACAAACTTTCCAATTCCAAAGTCAATTTTTGCATAGGTAGTAGTCTGTTTGAGCTATAGGAGGTTTCTTCCAGATTCCTATTGTGCAACCGAATTTAGGTATCAAAGCTCAGAACTTATTTCTAACGAGGTGATGACTTGAATATCAGTAAAAGGCAATGGAAATGCAGTTAGGGTCGAATTTGTTCAAATTTACTCAGTAAAAACTTATTTTCATTGGCATTTTCATGAAGAAATCAAATATTTTAGTGATTCAAAAGAATTTAATCATTGTACAAGGATATTTGCAAATCAGTAACAGAAAAATGATGAAACCTAATCATATCAGAGGGGTAAAGAAATGAAAGAGGCTTTCAGTTGCAAAAGATTGATTTCCTAGTGGACACTTGTCATTCTGAAATTAGATCTAGGAATTTATCTGGTCTATATCTTTCTATCTTTCATTCTTTCTAGGGGTTCCAATTTTTTGTTACTGAGAAACCATTATTGGTAGGAAATTTGCAGTCATTCTGTGAGACTATTTCTTTGGATCCAGAACTATGATTCCACCTTCATTCTTCAACAATTTCTTCTTGTATGAATAGCAGTAGCATAGATAATACATATAGTTCTGAGATGTTAGGTTATTTCATGTTTTGATTTAATGCATTCAATTGTATTATTTCAGGGAAATGAATACATATGAACAGTAATTTCACTAGTTTCATTCTGGTTCTTGTCTCCTATCTCAGTAATCTGTAGTCTTATATGGTCTTGGAACAAAGAGATGAGATCCATTTGCTTCCCCTTTAGGTTGTATGTCTAATATATTTTGCTATTGGAACAAAGTCCCAAGTAAATGCTTGATGTGTCTGACAGGGTTACTAGTTACTTGAGAAGGATATTTTGTGAGAATAAGATTTGAATGAACATTGATGTCTGAATCATAAGGTGATTAGATAGATTTGATGTCTGGGTATACAAAATATGTCCTGATGTCACAGATGTATGTTTTGAATTCATGGATTTTCCCAATAGATCAGGCATTGATCAGTTATAGGATCACTTGTTACATTGCTACATACATCAATAATCAAACGCTTTTCCCCTTTCATGTTGAAGAGCTATAATAGAATGCCCTCACTCAACTTATGAATTCCTAGATCTGCATTTAGCTACTGTAGATTGATGTTATTTCATGAGTTATCAGGAGAAATAAGGGTTTTATCTGCTTCATATTAGATTCAGTGCATGCTTTGATAGCTGGTACCATATAAAGAATCTATACGTCCACCCACCTAGGTTTTGTAGAGCCTGAAATAGAAGAAGGGTCATGCCTTATAGTTGGCCCTGTGTCTGAAATGATATGTTGGTAATGGGAGTTAGCTTCCCCTAGATGTGTCATATTCTCATGGGGATAATTGAAAACCCTCTAGCATTTTCAAACACCAACAACAATAATGTTAAAAACAATTGTTCAATTGTATATTGTCTTTGATGCTACACAAAATCTAAAGTCTTTACCAGTCAATGTTTGTTGAGCTCACTTTGGAAATGAAGACTGCTTCTAGTGTCTATCAAGCATTCCAAAGTAAATGAAGTTCAGAGAAAGTATGTGCTAAGATTCACTCAGGTACCAAAGGAATTTTGTAGGAAGATAGTGTCTACCAAGTTCACTCGGACACTAAAGAGAAGTTGGCATGTAACTAATGTTAACCAAGCTCACTCAGTTACCAAAAGAATTTAGTTTAGGATGCATTGTTAGGTGAGTTTACATGGTTAACAAAGGAAGTCTAAAGAAAGTCTTTTCTGAGTTAGTGTTAATTGAGCTTGGTTGGCTAACAAAGGATTTTCTTGAATCAACATATTTATTTTGATTAATATATTTGTTAAGTTTAGCCAACTTAAGGGATGAATATTGAGTATTTATAAGTGTATTCAAGCTAACTTAACAAGGAAAAAGATATAAGTATAAGGTCAATTTGTGGGATTTAATATGAAAAACATGGGATTGAAAAGATAAACCAAGGAAGCGAATTGGAAGGATAGTAGAGTATCCCGAGTTGACCAAGTTGCAAAGTTTTATCTGATCAAGGAGGATTAAGTATTCAAGCCAAAATAGAGATTTGAAATCAGCAATAGAGTTGAATCAACAATTAGGTCATATCATTGTTACTCTTTAATAATTGTAGTAGTGTATCAAATCTCTTAATAGAGTTAGCTTAACAACTATTTTCCAGATCCTCTAACAAGGCCACTCCTAGTAGGATGATTAAATCCTTTAATAGAGTCACACCTAAAAGTGTGTTTTGTAACCTTTAAAAAGGTAGGCTCCTAACAGGGTTCACTTCAAAAGAGTGAAAAGGGTGAACCCACAATAATGGGTTCCACTTTAGCGGTACAAAGAAAAAAATTTGCAAAATGTGAAAATCACATGGCGAATACGTTCTCACGAACATAGTAAATATGTTCGCAGTGAACATATTTTACAAAAGTGTTTGTACGAACATATTCACCATAAGTTAGGAATGTTCACGTGAACATTTGTAATTAATATGTTCATGCGAACATGTTAAATACTAAATTATGGCTTTAAAATGTCATTTTTTACCATGGATTGTTCATTTTAACAGTGTTGAATATTTGAGCTAGAGGTTGGAGTGAACGTGTCCTATTAGTTAGTGTCCCCCGTAATTCTCCTTCACATTCTCATCTTTGCACTATTTGAGGTATGTCTATATATTATCATTTGAATTCTTTTTACATTTTTTATGTTTTCAAAGAATATTTTAATGTTAATTTAATATTTTTATTATTTATTTATGTTAAACTTAATTATATTAATTTAACAATGATAATTTTTTTTATGTTAGTTATATATTAGATAAATAATAATATAATATTAGAAAACAAATTTAGAAAAAAATTAGTGTTAAATTAGTTAAATATTAGAAAAACAATAGTTTAGAATATTAGAAAAACATTAGAAAATATTTTAAAATGTTAATTTAGAATATCAGAACATTAGAAAAAATATTACATAAAAAATATTAGAAAAAACATTACATTCAAATATTAGTTTTTATTAGAAAAACATTAGAAAAAACATTACATTTAAATATTAGAAAAACACTAGAAAAAATATATATATTTTTAAATAGTTTAGAAAATATTAGAAAACTATGAGAAAATATTAGAATTTAAACATTAGAAAATATTAGAAAAATATTAGGAAAAACATTAGAATTTTTTTTTTTAAATGTTAGTCTTGTCCTTAGGACTGGTTCGTGGCATTTCCTTGCCTAAATCATCCTCCCAATTAGTCAATGGACACTTTGCTAATGATTCTTTTCTTACTCTTTTAGAGGATGAAGAAAACATCAATAATGCTTTAAGTTGCTTGGACACCTTTTGTCAAGCCTCTGGTTCTGCCATTCAATGGCCTAAAATGCTCTGCTTTCATCAGTCTTTTTTGCCAACTGCACCTTGGCTCAGCCAGTTTGAGTGGAAATGGATTGCTCACGGGGAAATCTTCCACTTTCTTGGCATTCCTTTTGCATTCCAAGCATCACCTGTGGAACTTTGGAATGTTGTGCTGGCCAAGATTAGCAAAAAGCTAGACTACTGGATCACAAAGTTGGTCTCCCTCACTGGAAAATTCTAGATTTTCTCAAAGATTCTGGCGGCCACTCATGTGTATTACTCCTCTTTCTAGGCTTCATCCAAAGCTTCTTACATGAAGCTGGAAAGATTGCTTAGGGATTTTCTCTGGGCCTCTAGTTTTGATCACCATGGCTTCCATAGAGTGGCTTGGGATTTTTGTTGTCTCCCAAAAGAGTTTGGTGGTCTTGGTCTACTTTCCACTCAAAAACAAGGCCTTGCTCTTTGTGGAAAATGGATTATTAGGGCTCTTTCAGGAGATGAAGCTTGGAAGATTTTGGTTCAGCACTGCATTTCTTCCAGCTTTCCTGTCAACAGGCTTGCTTGGAAGGGGATTGGTTTCCAAACCATTCTCATCATGCATGAGCTCATGGTCATTCAAGGCTCTTTCATCATCAAGAGCATCTAGAAAGCTTGAGAGGCTATTAAGCCCTAGCTTTGATGGGTTGGAGATGAATTCCATAATGGCTTCTCCTTGAATCAATAGAACATTTGGTGGTCTCCCCTATTTTTCATTCAAGGTACTCCCCTCGCCAAGACTCAAGGGGCCAATGCTCTATGTTTTTTTAAACGTGGCATCAAAACTCCTAAGGACTTCTTTTCGAGGGTCAACATGAGTTTTAGGACTTGGGAAGATATGTAGGTATAGTACTACCTTATCCATTTAGACCAGCAGACTTTTGACCTTCTGCTTTCTTCCATGCCTGTTCACTTAGTTCATAAATTGGGGATTCGATCTGTTCACACTTGGTAGCTTGATTGGAAGTGTATCCTACCACTCCTTTTTCTAATTATAAGTCAATTTTGGGCTATAGATGGCTTTTGCCTCATCTTTCGATGGTGGATACGCTAAACCACAGATAGCATTTGCAATCTTCTCTTTCTTAATGGAGAAAATGCTTTGATACCATATGGAATGCTATAACTAAACCCAAGATTGCACATTTTTCTTGGTGCCTAGCCTTCCAAGGTCTTCCCTTGGATCCTCGGCTCAAACACATTGGGGTTCCTAATCCTAGATGCCCCTTTTGTGGACAACTAGAGTCTTTCTTGGATTTTTTTTGGTTTTGTAAGTGTGCTCAGAATTATTGGCACTGGATTCATGATTTTTTTAAGCCATTCAAACATGAGTCTTTCTCTTGGCACATGATTTTATTGGGTGACTCTCCCAGATTTCCTCAGAAGTTTTCCCAGACTTGGCATACCTTCAGGCTGGAGATTTTTTTTTCTCTATGGAAAGATAGGAATGCCATTTTTTGGATGTTAACATTGTTATGTACACTAAGGCATGCATTTGTAATAATGTAATTATGTAGATTTAGGTGCAAGCTAACAAAGTTGCACTTGAGGTAGCTCACCTGCAGGAGCTACTCAATCACTAGGGCAATGCTCCATGCACTGTTGCTAGAGTTCCTCCTGATGTCTCAGTGAAGACCTCGACGCCTTGTGGCCGCCATCCTCGGTTCCACTCCTCCAGCCACCACTCGTACACCCCACGCTCCTAGGCTTCTTGCCACCGCTCTCCTAGTGGTGGTGATGGTAGATGGAGGCACCACTTAGCTTCCCCACCCTGTGGTGGTTCTAGTTGGTCCCTGGCTCCTCCTCCTAGTACTCATTGTGTGCATTCTGGGAAGTGGCCTCCCCTAGACTTGGCAATCTCTCCTCCATGGCCAGAGGTTAAAGATGTGGAGGCTGCCACTATTACTACTGCTACTGATGATGGATGGACTATTCTCAACCCACCTCCTAATCCTAAAGATGATTGGGGTTTTCAAGACAAAGATGACCCACCACCCCCGGCTGGCACTGCTTTGGTAGCCTGAGGTTGCCTTATATGATTTTTTTTGTTGAATAGTTTATGTTTTCGACTGTGGTTGTGTTTTTAGTCCGACTTCAGCCATGTAAACTCATTCGTGAGGTGATCTTGTATCTCTCGGCCCTTTTTTTGTGAATTGTAATCTAAGTATATTTTATTAATAGAAAAGGACACTATTCATCAAAAATATAAGAAAATATTAAAAAAAAAATAGTGTAGAAAATAAAATTTAGAAAAACATTAGTTTAATTAGAAACAAAAATTTTAGAAAAATATTAGTTTTATTTATAAAATCATTAGAAAAAATAAATTTAGAAAAATAATAGTTTTATTAGAAAAACATTAGAAAAAAAAACATTACATCTTTAAATATTAGAAAAACATTAGAAAATATATTTAAAAATATTAGTTTGAAAAATATTAGAAAACTATGAGAAAATATTAGTAAAAACATTAGAAAATATTGGAAACATATTAGCAAATATTAGAAAATATTTATAAAAATATTAGTCTTGAAAATTAGAAAATATTAGAAAAACATTATAACAATGTGTAACAATGTAGAATTATTAGGAAAACAAATTACTAAGTGAAATATTATAAAATTAAAAAAAAAATTGTACAATATTAGAAAAATAATATGGTAAATTAAACATTAGAAAATATTTGAAAAAAATCATTACAAAATATTAGAAAAATATTAAACTTGAATTATTAGAAAAACATTAGAAAAAACAAAAACAAAACAAATTATTGTAGAAAATTAAAACATATTAGAACGAGGTCGATATATGTGTGTGTGTGTGTGTGTGTGTGTGTGTGTGTGTGTGTGTGTGTGTGTGTGTGTGTGTGTGTATGTGTGTGTGTGTGTGTGTGTATAATTATTATTATTATTATTATATATATGTACATCTCTTAGATGTTATTTCATAGATGTATATGTACATATGTTCATGTTGCATGTGCATGCATGTTTTCAATATTCATATTTTTATTAATGTTTATGTACATGCTATTGATCTTTTAATGTCTTAATCTTTTATGTTTATGTATATGTTATTCATCTTAATGCCTTAATCTAAGTGTAATTAACTATATTTAATGACATATCTTAAGGGGAGATCCTAAATTATACATAAGAATGTAGATAAAAATGTACATATTTTATTTCATAGATATATGTATATATGTTCATGTAAAATGTAGACATGTATGTTTTCAATATTCATGTTTATGTATATGTTATTCATCTTAATGCCTTAATCTAAGTGTAATTAAATGACATGTTTTAAGGGGACATCCTAAATTATACATAAGAATGTAGATTAAAATGTATTTTTTATTTCATAGATGTATGTATATTTGTTCATGTTAAAAGTAGACATGTATGTTTTCAATATTCACATTTTTATGTATATGTTATCGATCTTAATGTCTTTATCTAAGTGTAATTAACTATATTTAATGACATGTCTTAAGGGGAGATCCTAAATTATACATAAGAATGTAGATTAATGTATATTTTATTTCATAAATGTATGTAAATATGTTCATGTTAAATGTAGAGATGTATATTTTCAATATTCATGTTTATGTATATGTTATTATTTTTAATGCCTTAATCTAAGTATAATTAACTATATTTAATGACATGTCTTAAGGGGAGATCCTAAATTATACATATATAAGAATGTAGATTAATGCATAGGTAAGAATATAACATACATGTACATAAGAACATATAAAGAGTATGACCTAAAGAATACATGCTACAACATTTAATTAATAAAAGTTAATACATTTAAGAACATAAAGATTATATACATAAATACATAACAACATTAACAATCATAAGAAAACATAAACAATGTCTCCATAACCCTAAAACTAACTATAACCCTAAAAGATAACACTAACCCTAACTCAAGTGAAAACTCTTTAACCCTAATCTTTAACCCTATAGTTCCATAACTAAAATGAGGTAATGTACAACTGTAGACCTATCTAACTGTAACCCTTATCTAATCTGAACTAAATTTAACTAAAACCCTTAGATCTAACAGAAACCCTTTAATATTTAAATGAAGGTTCCCTATATATATCTAAATCAAACCCTAGAATAGATAGCTCAAACCCTAATCTAGAAGGTTAAATTGTAATATCAAGGAAAATCTCAGACATGTGCAACTATATAAATTTTGATTAACAAACTCCAAATCAATAGGACGTAGCACATTGTTAACCATTCCATTGTTCACACTCAAACATACTTTATATCCATTCAATCAAATCAATAGGATGGTAAAAAATCTTCCACAATTCTTCATAGTGAAGAATATTTCACATCTTAGTCTTCCTATGTCTAGAATAATTAGTGCCTCTAAGAAAATTAGTGTTTAACAAGATCACTTTCAACATAGACATAATGATATCAAAATAAAAATCAAAACTAAACAATAGATATATGTTATTGATACCCTAAGTTATTAGGGGGAGCCAACATACACTAAATATAAAAACTAAAAATATCCTTTGAGAATGGAGATAATTAAAATTAATACATGATATTAATATACAATAGGATGGGGAAATTTATGTGGGCATTCTAGCTCAACTTCATTGTCTCCATAATAACCAAGTTTAGTACACTAATCTTCTTAGCCTGGTAACAAGCATCAAACATGTAATGTACTCAAGGATCTCTTTCAAAATCATCTCATCAAACTCAATATTTCCAATGTTTCAAAGAGCAATACCTAACAACAATAAAGAGCCCCTTCCAAATCATCTCATCAAACTTTAGATTTCTAATGTTTCAAAGAGTGTCAACCAAATAAAAATAAAGAATTGCACTATTAAATATTCATTTTTGTGCTCCCTGATTTCTCTCCATGTTAAAAATATTATCGAGAATATTTGACATTGACCAAAATATTCTAATAAAGACCACATTTATTGATCACATATTCATGCAAAAATTACCAATCATGTGTGCATTTATCATATGTGATCGCATGGGATGTAACTTAAAAGGTACCTAAGAATGCATAATGAAATACCAAAAGAATTGTATAATAAGACAATCCTACATATTTACATTGTTGGTCGAATAAATAGAATTGACAAATGAGTGTCAATACACTTAACCATTTTCACTATGTATGTCGAGTACACAATAGATGCCAAGACAGAATTTCAATAGGTGTCAAGTTACAGTTAGTGCCGAGTGGTCCAGAATTGTTCATGTGCCAAGTAATAGAATCATTCAGATGCTGAGAAATTTAGAATAGCATATGTTGAGCAATACAGGATATAACAGGTGCCGAGAAAACTAGAAAATGTAGTTGATGCCAAGCAATCTAGAAATAGTATGTGTCAAGCATCAGTAATACTTCATGTGCCGAGCAATGTAGGATCAACATAAGAGTTTTTATTTGCACAAACTAAGATGTAAACCATTTTTGGAATCGACTTAGAGAAATTTTGAAAGAGAAAAAGGATAAGGACAAATCATTCACATTCCCTATGTAATTTGCATGCAACCAATCAGAAAAATGGTGAAGGCATGCAACCTATAAGAAAAATGCAAAGTATGAGCAAGAATTTGAGATTCAATATGGATCATAGATCCATACCTAACCCTAAGTCTCCACACTCTTTATAAGGAGAACGAATGCACCATTGTGTGTAGTGGAAGAAAATAGTATAAGGGGGAGATTATAGTGAAATTTTAGTGTGAAGAGAAAAAGACTTAGTGGTAAGGATAGAATTTATACATCTAGTTGATCAGAATAGAATAGGGGACATATTCAAAGATTAGATCAAGCAAGGATTAGAAGAGGACGAGCAGATTTAGTACCTGAACCCAAAAATTTGATATTGTATTCAATCAGGTTAAAAGTTCTAATACTCTCTCACAATTGTATTAGAGGTTGAAATCCTATGGTGATAGGTTAGCTTAACAGCTAGGAGGAGAGCCTTTGGAAAAGGTCAAGAAAATCCAATGCATTAGGTGGGTTTAATAGCCTTGTGTAAATCCTTTAACAAGGTGACACTTCATGTAACTCGTGTTTGTAAATACTTTCAACAGGTCACATTTAATAGTGTGTTGTAGCCTTTAACAAGGCAAGCCTTTAATAGGGCAAACCATCAGAAGTGATTGAACTCATTGTTACTGTGATTTTTTTGGGTGTCATCCCCAACCTAGTTTTACCTTCTTATTCTTGGAGGGTTTCTTGGTTACCAAATCCTTGTGTTATGTGTTGATGCATGTTTTCATTTCTGTTTTCTTATATGTTTACATGCATTCAAATTGTTTTTTTAGTTATATGTTATTAAGGGATTGAAAGGATAAAAATTGTGTACTTTTGATTCACCCCACCCCTCTTAGAAGTACTCTTCCCATTTGAACATTCCAACAATTGGTATCAAAGCACTGGTTCTTTCAAGAAGAAGCCTAATAGCTTGGAGAAAAAGGCCAGAAGATGGGAGTTTTCAAACTTGGGAAGATCATTGATAATCAAGTGATTGATGTGCAACTAGCTCTACACAAAGTAGAGGAAGCTAGGGAGGAACTGAGAAAATCTTTGAAAAGAAGAAAGGAGATAACCATAGCTGAAAATGACATACACTACAAGGAGATTGACACCTCAAAAGTGTTTTCCAATGGAGACTCCAAGGAATTTGATGCAGCAATAGCATAATTAATGGAGAAAAATAGAGCACAAGCTGAAGAAATCAGATTACTCAAGCTTGAACAAGAATCACAAGCCATAATGCTTTGTGAAATGACTAAACAAAAGAAAAGAGCTATTGAAGACAAGGTCATGGTAGAAGATGAAAAGAGAAATCTCAACAATAGGTTGGAAGAGAAGACAATTGAATTTGAAAAGATTTCAAACATCCAATTAGACATCTTAAGCCAGATGATGAATTCTCATCATGAGCTAAATGTGAAGGATATTGAGATCTCCACCTTGAAGATACAAAATGAACAATTGCAAAATGAATTTAAGAGAGAAAAGGAAATAGTAGAAAGTTACAACAAACCCAATGAGGCCATCAAGTACTTTGAGCAATTTCTGAAATCACCAAGGGCTAGTAATGACACTACAGGACTTGGCTACATCAGCACTAAACAAGGAGAATCATCCAAGGCTACAGAAGAAAGAAACAAAAAAGGTAAGAACACTAAACCTACTTGTCATTTATGTGGTAAAAAGGGACATACCTCTAATGTGTGTAGAAGCAAGAATAGTCATCAACATGACAAGCCTACAAATGCAAATTTTTGTCACAATTGCAAAAGGTAAGGACATTTAACACAAGACTGCAAAACCAGGATCATGAGAACACCAAGATTTGAGGGTCACTGCTACAACTACAAAAAATATGGACATAGAGCATTTGAATGCAGATCAAAGCCTATATGGACACCTAATCAGCCTACAAGAGGAATCAATCATGCACATCACTACAATTGGGACTACAATACAAGGCCAAATTGTATAAGAACACATTTTAAGGGAAACTACATTAGATGGTTAAATCAAACTACTTGTTTTAGTTGCTTGAAAACTAGACATGTTAGTAGGAACTATCCAACAAAGGTCAAAGCACCCAAGACTGAAGGTAACAAGGGCAAAGAAAAAGTTAACATGGAACACATCAGGGAAGATATGAAGAAGACATGGTAGAAGAAAAATGAATGCAACACATCAAATGGAGAGATCACTTCACTCAAGAGGTCAAGTGATCACACCTCATCAAATTAAGCATTGGAAAGGCACATGGGGCTAATACATCTAAAGATGTATCATACATTAGCCCAAAAGAACATAGGAGCACTACAAAGAAGAAATTAGCATAAAATAAGATGTTAGGATAAAATTTGGAAGATGATGCCAAGCTACCTTTGGTTACCTAGTAAAACTCCAGTACATGCCAAGTTCAACAGTCTAGTAGCTACCAAGTAAGACTTAATAATGGTTGTCAAGCAATTAACAAGATCAATAGATATCGAGTGAAACAAGATAGTAACTATCGAGTGAATGAAATAGAATGGATGTCGGGTTGGAAAATCCTTTGGAAGCTGAGTAACAGCTGTAAAGCATGAATGCAATAAATGCTAGATTTCAAGCCTAACAAAAGTAAAAATCAGTCATTTTTTAATTATTTGAACAAAGAGCAGAGATGAGCAGAGCAATTGAAGGATTTCCTAGTGAGCAAAAGGTGATTTACAGTGATTCAATAACAACCCAACTCTGTTTCATCGATTTACCAGGTATTTCATTCAAGTGTCGAGTTATGCAGTTTGAAAAGTTTGTTTAAATAGTAAACCCTGGTTTAGTTAAAAATTGCATCTAGTTCTAAGTCTACAAAGGGAAAGGAAGATTTGGAAATTCAATTAGTTAGCAATGAAGTTAAACAACCTAAGTTCAAGCCAATCCTAGAGGTTGCCTACAGAAACGATCCCACTAGTGCCCTATCCATGGTTCTTGATAAAGTAGTAATGATTCAGGATGTACACAAATGCTACAACTGTAAGGAGATTTAGAGATTTTCAATGCATTTGATAAACTCTGTGAAAATGGGAAACTTAAGGACGAATTCTCCATAGCTGAGAAGAAGGGTCTAACCAAAACCCTAGTTTTCCCTATTGTAAGTTAGAACAAAATGGATACACATTGTGTTGAGCAGAATCCATGAAGGATTTTTTTGATTAGAAATAGGGCCAGTAAAGTTCACAAAGAAAACTATACGTAGGGTTACTGGTATTCCAACCCTAGATTGGCCCAAGACCTTAAGGAGTGATAAGAGGGAGGCAATTGAGAAAAACACTAGTGCCAAGTGGAACAATAGGGGTATGACAATTGACATCATCAAAGACCCCCTACTAGATTTTTTTGTAAGGATTATATCTCACAAATTTTACCAATCCAGCAGGTTAAATAGTGTACCCTAAATAGCAATGGATGTTGCTTACAAGCTAGTGAAAAAGGATCATACTTATGATCTTGCAGAGTTGATGATCTAACAAATTAATGAAAACTTGGGAGCCATAAGGAAATCAAAAGGAGCTCAATGCAAATTTGGTTTAGTTTTGATATGCATGTTTTTCTACATTATGAAAAAATTCCCCTCAATAGGCAAGGTGAGATGGGATCCAAATAAGACTATTGTTGATCAAATAAATGGTTTCATTGATCAAATGGGTGAAAAATTTGATGCCCAAATGACCAGTTATTTTGAGGACTTCAAATAATCCATGAAACAGAGAATGAGAATTCCAGTTTCATTAGTGGAGCAACATGAAAAATACATTTTCTTTCTAGTGGATATTGACTATACTTACATACAAGCAATCATCCCTAGAGTCAGATGACTTAGACCACTAGGTTATGAACTTGATGTGGATTAGGCTTTAGCAGCTATTACAGCATTGCTTGCAGAGGAAACTAATAAAACTACAAAGCACTTTGGGACATATGATGTTGTCAAATCAAGGGTGGTTATAGACCTCAAGATAGAAACATTAGTCAAGAAGAAGGACAAGATTGTAAAGAAACTTAAGAAGAAATTTGGGGTAGATATTGGAGAGGCAGGTACTGCAAAAGAAGTAGAGGAAATGAGTGATGATGAAGAAGAGGATGACAATGAGAAAGATGAAGATGAGCTAGAGCAAGAGCCACTTCAATTAACTCAAGGCATAGGTGAAGATGAGGATGAGAGTGCCAAGGAAGAACAAGCCAAGGAAACATCCATCCAAACTAGGTCACCAAAAGAAAGGCAAAAGCACCAGCTTCTCCTTAGCCCAAGCCAAAGAAAGTTTCAAAGCATGCACCTAAGAAGCCTACTACTAGAGCTATTATAAGAGCTACTACACAAAAGGAAAAGGAAGAGGCAGCAAAGAGGAAGGAATCCACTAAGAAGATTGAAGAAGAGCCAAAGAAAAGAAGAAAAATTGTGGCTCAACCTGATTCAGATGAAGAAAGGATAGAATTAGAAGACCACAGTCAGTTCAAAGTGGTAAGTCATCCACCTAAGTCTTCAATTGACAAATTATTTTCTAAGATTAGGAATGGTGACATGAATGACTTGAAGAATGTAGATTTTAATAAGCTCACAAAGGATGAGCAGAATAAAATAGAGAAATCTGTCTATATTATGATGGCAGAATATAAACATGCACCTCTTGAATTAGATAGCTCATTGCCAAAGGAATTATATAAGATTGCAGAGGATAAATGGAATTTTTTTGTACAAACTGAGAAGGAAATAAGGGAGTCTACCTTAGAAAGGATGTTGCCTGATTTGACTAAAAGTTAAATAACAAATGCAGTCAAAAGGCACAATTGAAGAGGTTGTGAGAAAAACCACAAAAGTATGGAAGATTATTTACAAGAAAATTGATGATGTATTTGATGAAGAATACAAGGCAGAAGTAAATGCCAAAACAAAGGAGATAAAAGAAGCAAGAAGGAATAAAATAGAGGAGAAGAAAGTGGAGGAAGAAAAGAAGGATGAAGAAGAGAAGGAGGAGGAAATGAGTAAAGAAGAGGAAAATGGGACAGATGAGCAACAAGAAAAGAGTGTGTAGGACACACAACTACCACCTCCTAGCCCTCCTCATTCTACCATCACACTTATAGAGATTATCAAGATAAAGGATGTTGTTGACACTACTGGTCAAAACATTAGTCCATTAACTTAAAAAGATCTAGCAAAGGTCCTTGACCAATCAACACAAGAAACTAGACTATGTTCAAGCCCAATATTGGTCAGTGGTGATGAATTGAAAAAGGCAGTAGTGAAATCAAAGGAAGTCAAGGTGCAAACACAAGAAACACCTATGACCACCCAATCTATTGGACTTCTACTCCTCCACCTCCATCTCCACCAAAAGCAATCACACAAGCACTTTAGGAGCTGAGTGCAACAGCAGGGGATAATAAAGACAAATTAGTACAATCAATAGGTACAACCCTAGCCAGAATGATAGCAGAAGAGAAACAAACTAAAGAGAAAGAAGAGACAAAATATAAGGAGGAATCTGTGACACAAACTTTGGTTGAACTACCCAAAATAGGAACTCCTACAAAAAATCTTCAACAGTTGAGCACTGGAATGCTAGAATTGCAAATTAGAACACTAGGCTTGAGCTCAACTAGGGTAGCTAGGACAATTCATTATGGAATTCCTGAGCTTGATGAAGAAATAAAGATACCCTACTATGAATCCAACACTCTCATAGAAGAAAATATGAATGAGATACAAAGTGCATTGGATATAAGAAGGAGACAAGAGGCACTTAGAAAGGAATATAAATAGAGGCAAGCATTAAATGAAATCAAGGACATATTCATGGATGCCTTCAGCCTATAGTCTACAGATGAATCAAGACCAATTATAGAGCAACTATCAGATATAGTTGATCAGGTAACAAATGAGGACCATGACACCAATGCTAAACTAATGGAATGGTAAGAGAAGAAATTCCAAGGTAAGGTCAATAAGAAGATATCAAATGATATCATTTTGGGACAAGTTGACCTAGCTATGAAATTAGATAGAGTCAAAATTATACTTGGAAATATATTCTCCCTTTACAATAAATTGTGTGATTTTTCCAATTTCACACAAGAGATCAGCCAAAAGATATTAAGCTTGGAGAGAAATCTAAAGATGTCTTGCATGCAACTTCCTACCAATCCAGCTCAAAGTGAGAAGCATTTTGCTCAGATGCTTCACACTCAAAGGGAACTGGTTGTATTAATAGTAGAGGAGGCTAATATAAAATCCAAGCTAATAAAACTTCAATCCTCCATCACCCCTTACTTGGAGGTACTTCACAAGGAGCAAATGTATGTAGAGACAATCTTGAAGAAAGATCCCCATCTTTCAACACATGAAGGACTTGTAGACCTAGCAGCAAAGCTTGCACTACAACACAAGTCATTGGATATTGCATTAAAAAACTGGGATGCAGCTCTGAAGATACTCCTGGAGGTTAATAGCTCATTTTTGGTTAAAAACTCCATAGAACCCTTTGACATCATTGTCAAAAAGGGGGAGATATATATTATAGGGGGAGTAATAAGTAAAGGAGGAGATATGTAGATATAGTAAAGGAGGAGATATGTAGATACTATGGGTAATTACCACATTTTGACAAATTTTGATCATTTTGATTACATTATTTCACTCCATTCTTTCATTCATTTTGAGAATAAAGTGGAATGATTGTAATTAGCCAAAAGGGGGTGACAAGGGGTAAAGAAGTGAAGCAAAGATATGAAATTTTTGTAATCATATGGAATATAGGGACATCACATAAATCAGATACAACATACAAGCTCAAAATGCAGAAACAGGTCAAAGAACAGGGAGGATCAAGAACATTGGTACAGAATTTCAATTTCAAAGGCATAATCAACTTAGGGGGAGTCATAAGGTATATTGCTACTCACAATTTTTGAAATTTTGCACATAAGTTGAGTAAGTGAATGTACTCAATAAAGATAGGATTACTAATAATTAGTTAAGTGTTTTTGACACTCATGTGAAAGGGGGAGATTGTTGGTCAAATAAATAGTATTGATAAATGAGTGTCAACACACTTAACCATTTTCACTATGTATGTCGAGTACACAATAGATTTTGAGCTAGAATTTCAATAGGTATCGAGTCACAATTAGTGCCGAGCAGATCACAATATAGTATGTATCAAGTGATCTAGAAGTGTTCATGTGCTGAGTAATAGAATCATTCAGATGTTGAGCAATTCAAAATAGCATATGCCGAGCAATACAGGATATAATAGTTGTTGAGTAGACCAAAAAATGTAGTTGATGTTGAGCAATCCAAAAATAGTATGTATCGAGCATCACTAATACTTCATGTGCTGAGCAATGTAGGATCAGCATAAGAGTTTGTATTTTCACAAACTAAGATGTAAACCATTTTTGGAGCTGACTTAGAGAAATTTTGAAAGAGAAAAAGGATAAGGATGAATCATTCACAATCCCTATGCAATCTGCATGCAACCAATTGGAAAAATGGTGAAGACATGCAACCTATAAGAAAAATGCAAAGTATGAGTAGGAATTTAAGATTTAATATGGATTGTAGATCCATACCTAACCCTAAGTCTTTGCACTCTTTATAAGGAGAATGAATGTACCATTGTGTGTAGTGGAAGAAAATAGTATAAGGGGGAGATTATAGAAAAATCTCAGTGTGAAGAGAAAAAGGCTTAGTGGTACAGATAGCATTTATACATCTAGTTGATTAGAATAGAATAGGGGACATATTCAAAGATCAGATCAAGCAAGGATCAAAAGAGGACGAGCAGATCTAGTACCTAAACCTAGCAATTTGAGATTGTATTCAATCAAGTTAAAAGTTATAATACTCTCTCACAATTGTATTAGAGGTTGAAATCCTATTGTGATAGGTTAGCTTAAAAACTAGGAGGAGAGCCTTTGGAAAAGGTCAAGAAAATCCTATGTATTAGGTGGGTTTAACAACCTTGTGTAAATCCTTTAACAAGGTGACACTTCATGTAAAGTGTTTGTAAATCCTTTCAATAAGTCACATTTAATAGTGTGTTGTAGCCTTTAACAGGGTAGGCCTTTAACAGGGAAAACCATCAAAAGTGGTTGAACTCATTGCTGTTGTGATTTTTTTGGGTGTCATCCCCACCCCGGTTTTACCTTCTTATTCTTAGAGGGTTTCTAGGTTACCAAATCCTTGTGTTATGTGTTGATGCATGTTTTCATTTCATGTTTGTTTATATGTTTACATGCATGGAAATTATTTTTTCAGTTATATGTTATTAAGGGTTTGAAAGGATAAAAATTGTGTATTTCTGATTCACCCCCCCCCACCTCTCAAAAGTACTCTTCCCATTTGAACATTCCAACATACACTTTCTTAAGACCAATTATATACATCCACACTAGTAGAGAAAACAAAGAGTGGTACCTAGATACTTCTATTAAATATGTTAACAAAGAGAGGGAAGATATTATACAAGAAGAATGCAAGGTTAACAACATTTTCTATCCATTTTAATTCTTTTGTAGACCTAAATTAGTCATCACCATCATACCCATGGCTCTAAATGATCTAATTGTAAAGTTCCCAGTGTCATGTTGCCCCTAGAAAAATAATAGTCAAAATGGAGTATGCATGAGTTGTATTTGATATAGTTGATCATTCACCAAAGACCATAATTTGCAATTCCTTACTATAAGTTTCTTCAATCCTCAACTAGATTCAATAAACATGCTTTGATTCCAAACAAGAGAGCTATAGAAATGTTTTCAATTTCACTTCTTAGAAAATTATAAAAAAATATTACTTAAATAGAATAAGATGAACCCTTTATATTTCTTATACAATTAGTAATCAAACTACAAAATAGGAAAACTATATATATTTTAGAATAACTACTCCAAATATTTGATCTAAGGGATAAAATAAGATCTAATATACTTAGATCATTCTTATTTTATATATATTTTAAATGATGGATTATGGACCAATGTGAATAATAATTAATTATGTTTAGACTAAATTTAGAAGGATGACCAAATTCAAGTTATGAAAATTACAAACATTTAATCCCCCAAGATTTAATCCCTCTCTTCCATATGCACTTCTTCTACTTTTGTTGAGCCTTCTTCAACATTTCCTTCACCTTGTTGATTGTCTGCAGCAAATTTATAAATAAATCAAATTAGATAAAGAAATAAGATTGAAACATAATTAAATTCAAAACCATAAAAAAAATTTAAGATATATAATTACATACCTTGTTTAATTCAATGATAATGTGCTACAGTCTTCTGAAGATTTCTTAGTTTTGCTTCATCGGATCTCTTCTTTGCATATTTGTTTTGCCTTCCTTTCTTATTTCCCATTATAAAATCATAAAATAAAAAAATTTACCCCTTGCCTCAAGATAAATTTTACACAATAACTATATAAAAATGTTGCTATACGGATTTGTAGTACGGCTTCACTATTTTTAAACTGACCTGTCTGAAGGTGACATCACCATTTTTGTTTTTTTACATGTTTGTGTGAACGCCATAAATTAGACATGTTCATGCAAACATGTCTTGTTGAATTCTTGGCAGTCAAAAATTTTTGAACCACATGTTCGCGTGAACATAGAAAATCAAAAAAGAATTGGCCCTTTTTTCTTTAAATTTTTTTTGGCTCTTTTGACATCCATAATTACAGATGAATGATCTCCTACTATAAAATTAAAAAAAAGACAAAAATGTGTTGCTTGGAGCAAGCTTTCCAATGACTATAATTGTAATACATATTTTAATCATTAAGACTTTTAAATATGAGTTTAACTCATCATAGGTTCATTACTAATTGAACATCAACTGACTTCAATAGTTTGGGAAAATTAATAAATTAGGTCAAAAAAATTGAAAAATATCTAGGAAATAGCTTATTGAGATAGCTTTCTATTCAAAAAAAAATAGATTAATGATAAATTGACTTCAAGTTATTTGTGTCAAAAGAAACATATATTTGAATTACAATTGGTGTCACTTCAAAACTTCATAAACTATACAATATTCAACCAAATTGAATCAAACCAAATTCATCCTCTGGATATTGATGTTACAAATCTAACTCTGAAAGAATTACCTCATTATCATTTCTAGAAAAAAAGTTATGTGTGTCAAGCAGACTGTCACTCTTTTAAAATATTGAATTTTACTATGTACCACTTTTCAAAGCGGAAGAAAAAATTGACATAAATAATAATAAAAATTAGATTAAAAAATATAGTTACAAAGTAGGAACAGAGTACTAAAAATCACTAGTTTATGTCATCTTGAAATTATTTATAATTTTAGAGATACAGTCACTTGAACGTGAGGTTTATTTCAAAAATATTGACTTCAGTATCAAAATTGGTCAAAAATTGGAACCCATTATTGTGGGATCACCCAAAAATAGTAACTAGTTGTAATTGGTGGTTTCTCCCAAATTGGATTTCCACATTAAATCCTAGTGTAATATGTGTTCAGGTTATTTACTTTATGTTCTACAACTAAGTTAATTGTGGTCAATAATATTAAACATCTAAAGAAGTAATATTTTAGTGTTTACCAAGTTATAGTAATTCTTAGTGTTTTTCGAGTGATTCAGTGCTAATAGAGTTACAACAGTATTTTTAGTTTCTATAGAGTTTGGTTTTGATTTGTATTTACATATAAGGGATTAGCAATTTATTTTTGTGGTAATTAATTCACCTCTCCCCTCTCAGTTACTAATCTTATATTTTCAACAATTAGTATTAGAGCTTTTGGTTCTTGGAAAGAAGGTTTCAAGGACCTAAGCTAAAGATCAAGATGTCTTATAGAAGGGAGATCCCTAAGCTAAATAGAGATAAACTTCAAGGCATGGTAGGAACTCATGAGATTTCATTTGGCAACCATTGGAGACTCGGGCCTAAAGTACCTAGATGCCAAGTATGTGGCACCTATTGGAACTATGACTATTGAAAAAATTGTAGAAAAGAAGAATCATAATATTATGATGATTGATATTGCTTCAAATCTCAACTATGCTAAATTTGATGAAGTCAAAGACTGTGGTACTACTTATGAGATGTGGATTAAGCTAAAAGCCATCTATGAAGGAGATGATAATGTAAGAAGAGTTGAGGCAGAAAGTCTAAGTGATCAATTTGATCAAATAAGGATGAAAGAAGATGAGAATATTGCAAAATAGAGTGAGAGAATAAAAGCCAATGTGTGTGCAGTCAGAGCCTCAAGAAGAAAGATTATTGATGAAACAGTGGTAAGAAAGTTTCTCAAAACACTTCTTCCTATATATGCAATTAGATTTTCAAAAATTCAATAAATGAGATGTTATCCTAAGAATTATATACCATTAGATGCACTAGTGGGAAAGTTGAACACATTTGAGTTAGATAACTATGATAACTATGTTCCTAACTCTAGCAACCTTTAGTCTACATTTCAAGCCAAGGTATCACTCAAGAAGAAAGATGCAAAACCTAAAAGGCAATCTGATAGTGAGGATGAAGATGGTTTTGATGAAGATCTTGAAGTCATTGAAGCATTACTTGCAAGAATATTTACCAAGGGAAAAGGGAAGTACAAAAGAAAAATTTTGTTGATCTTCTTTTCTTGTGAAGAGGTTGGTCACATTGTTGCAAGGTGTCCAAACAAAGAATGCACAAAAGAAAAGAAGAATGACAAGTACAAGGGAAAGAAGTACTTCAAAAACTACAAAGACTACAAGGACAAAGGTAAGAAATATTGTTACATTGCTAAAGATTCTAAAATTAGTGAAGAAGAAGATGAAATGGTTTGCGTTGTTGTTAAGGATGAATCAGATGATGAGAATAATAAGATGGAACTTATCTCACATATTAGTAAGAATGATACATGGAATATTGATAGTGGTTGTTCTCACCATATGACTGGTGACAAATCTAAATTTGAGAACTTAGTAAACTATGATGGTGGAAGTGTTCCTAATGTTCAAGCAAGTGGCAATCAGTAGCCTTCACCACTCGAGTCCCCAAAATCAACCCAAGTCATTAAAAGAACCCGAGTTTGAGCAAGAGAAAATTGAGTCATAGTATGATGGAGCCAAATCACAGATAGTGGGACCTAAGCATGAAACAAAATATCATGGTGAACCTAGTGATTTAAGAAAGAAGGAGCCCATACTTTTTAGATATTTCAGAAGGCATCATGCACCCAATAAAATCATTAGAGATTACTCAGCTGGTATAATGACAAGGAACAAGTTAAAAGGTACATGTTTTCTTACTGAATTTGAACCTAGAACTATAAAAGATGCATTAGAGAATGAAAGTTGGATTGAAGCTATAAATGAAGAAATTGATTAGATTGAAAGGTATAAGACTTTGACTCTTGTCCCTATACCCAAGGATAAGAATGTAATTAGCACAAAAATTGGTATTTTGAAACATGTTGAATGGGATTGGAGAAGTTTTAAGAAATAAGGCAAGGCTAGTTTGCAAGGGCTATACTCAAGAGGAAGGTATTGAATATGAAGAAACGATTGCTCCTATTGCTAAACATGAAGGTGTTAGAACACTCCTGGCATATGAAACACACAAAGGATTCAAAGTGTACCATATGGATGTGAAATCAACATTTCTAATTGGAATCTTAGAAGAGGAAATCTACATAGAGAAACCTAAAGATTTCATTGATCTTAGCAAAAGGGACATGGTTTGTAAACTACACAAAGCTTTTTATGGTCTCAAACAAGCCCCAAGAGCCTGGTATGAGAGATTACACAAGTATCCCATAAAGATTGGTTTTCAAAGAACTAATGATAAAAATAGTCTATACATCAAAGAAGGACTAGATAAGATGATTGTGTTGGAAAAAATCTTTGTGGATGATACACTATTTACTAGAAATGATGATTTGTGTAAATCTTTTTCTGAGAAAATAAGTAAGGAATTTGAGATGTCAATGTTTGGAGATGTCAAATTCTTTGTTGACTTGCAAATTCAACAAAAGAAGGATGTTATCTATATTACTATATCAAAATACATCAAGGAGATATTGAAAAAAAATTTATTGGAACACCTATGTCTACTAGACATAAGCTTTCCAAAGATGATGATTCAAAATAAGTAGATCAAACTACATACATATGAATGATTGGAAAACTCTAGTATGTGGTACAAACATGACCTAATATAGCATTAGTAGTTGGAATGGTGGCAAGATTCTCTACCAATCCAAAATAAAATTATATGATGGAAATAAAAAGAATCATGAGGTATCTAAAAGATACTAAAGATTATGGTTTGTGATATAAGAAAGGAGGCAACTTTGAATTGAAAGCATTCATTGATGTTGATTAGGAAGGAAGAATTGATGATACAAAGAGCACTAGTGGTGGAGGATTATTTCCTTGAAAGCATCTAGTATCTGGGACAAGCAAGAAACAAAACTATATCTCATAGTCAACAACAAAAGCAGAATATGTTGTTGCAACAGTCAATTTTTCAAATATTGTTTGGTTCAAACAACTATCGACAGGTATGAAGGAAAATTTTAAGGATCCAATTAATTTTTTCAGTGATAACACCAATCCAATTAAAATTTCCAAAAATCATGTGATGCATACTAAAACCAAGCACATTGCAATTAAGTATCATTTTTTAAGAGAATTATTACAAGATAAGGAAGTAAGATTGGAATATGTGAATACAAGAGAACATATTGTAGACATTCAAGCCATTACCTCAGGATGAATTTTTATATCTAAGAGGTAAGCTAGGGGTGATTCCCCTATCTGAAGCTCACTAATTAGATTTTAGTGATGTATCAACCAAGCATGTTGAATATCTCATTGAGTAATATTGTAAAGGGAAGATTGCATATAAATCAATACATTAGGTACATAGAAGTTCACTAAATGCTATCTTTGGTATGAGATGTCAAAGAGGGAGAGTTCTTTCATACATCAGAGAAATTTTATGTTTATTTATAATAGAGGAAAATTTTGATGTCATAAATCAGAGATAAATTATATATGTTAGAGATGTCAAAAAGGGAGAATGAACTTGAGTTTGATATTGCAATCATAGCAATCAAAGATTGATGTCAAAGGGAGTTCACACTGATAGAGGGACTTCTCATGAATGAAAATTAGAATGAAACTAAAGATATTATCCTTACTTTTATTTTTCTCTAAAAAAATTATTGTATTTTGACATGTTGTGTTTCCATCAGTGCCAAAAAAGGAGATTGTTGAAAACAATTGTTCAATTGTATATTGTTCTTGATGTTACACAAAATCTCAAGTCTTTACTAGTGAGTGTCTATTAAGCTCACTCAAGCAATAAAGATAGTTTTTATTATTCGTTGAGAATTCCAGAGCAAACCAAATTTAGAGATGGTATGTGCCAAGCTTCACTCAGGCACCAAAGGAAGTTTCTAGGAAGACAGTGTCTACCAAGTTCACTCAGGAACCAAAGAGAAGTTGGCATGGAACTAGTGTTAACCAAGCTTGCTTAGTTAACAAAGGAATCTAGTTTAGGATGCAGTGTTAATTGAGTTCACCCAGTTAACAAAGGAATTCTAAAGAAAGTCTTTTATGAGTTAGTGTTGATTGAGTTGGATCGGCTAATGAAGGATTTTCTTAAATCATCATATTTAGTTTGATGAATTTATTTGTTAAGTATGGTTGACTTAAGGGATGAATATTTAATATTTGTAAGTGTATTCAAGCCAACTTGACAAGGAAAAAAATATAAGTGTAAGGTCAAGTTGTGGGATTTAATATGAAAAACATGGGATTGAAAAGATAAACCAAGGAAGAAAATTGGAAGGATAGCAGAGTATCCTAAGTTGACTGAGCTACAAAGTTTTATTTGATCAAGGAGGATCAAGTATTTAAGTGAGAACAGAGATCTGAAATCAGCAATACAGTTGCATCAATAATCATATCATATCATTTTTACTCTCTAATAATTGTAGTAGTGTATGAAATCTCTTAACATAGATAGTTTAATAGCCATTTGAAAAATACTCTAACAAGGTTGTATTTCTAGATTAAAGTGTCTAAAGACCTCTAAAATGGCCACTCCTAATAGGGTGATTAAATCCTTTAATAGGGTCACACCTAACAGTGTGCTTTGTAACCTTTAATAGGGTTGGCTCCTAACAAGGCTCACTTTAGAAGAATGAAAAATAATAAATAGTCGCAATTGGTGGTTTTTTCCAAATTGGGTTTCCATGTTAAATGATAGTGTCATATGTGTTCATGTGATTTTCTTTATATTCTACAACTAAGTTAATTGTGGTTGATACAATTAAACATTTAAAGAAGTAATATTTTAGTTCCTACCAATTTATAGTAATTCTTAGTGTTTTTCGAGTGATTTAGTGTTAATTGAGTTACAACAATACTTTTCAATTTCAACAAACTTTGGTTTTGATTTGTATTGACATATAAGGGATCTAGGATTTATTTTTGTGGTAACTAATTCACCCCTCCCCTCTTAGTTACTCCTCTTTTATTTCAAACAATTGATATCAGAGCTTTTGGTTCTTGCAGAGAAGGTTTCAAGGACCTAAGCTAAAGATTAGGATGTCTTACAAAAGGGAGACCCCTAAGCTGAACAGAGATAACTTCAAGGCATGGAAAGAACTCATGAGATTGCATTTGGAAACCATTGGAGACTTAGACCTAAAGTACCTAGATGCCAAGTATGTGGCACCTACTGGAACTATGGTTGTTGAAGACATTATAGAAAATAAGAATCATAACATTATGATGACTGATATTGCTTCAACTCTCAGCTATGTTGAATTTGATTAGTCAAAGACTATGGTACTTCTTATGAGATGTGGATCAAGTTGAAAGCCATCTATGGAGGAGATGAAAATGTAAGAAGAGCCAAGGTAGAAAGTCTAAAAGGTCAATTTGATCAAATGAAGATGAGAGAATATGAGAATATTGCAAAATATAGTGAACAAATAAAAGCCATTGTGTGTGTAATCAGAGCCTCAAGAGGAAAGATAGATGATGAAATAGTGGTAAGAAAGGTTCTTAGAACACTTCTCCTATATATGAAATTTTCTTCCTATATGTGAAATTAGGGTTGAAATCAGCAATATAGTTGCATCAATAATTAGGTCATATCATTGTTACTCTCTAATAATTGTAGCAGTGTATCAAATCTGTTAACAAAGTTAGCCTAACAACTATTTGCCAAATCCTCTAGCAAGTTGGCATTTCTAGATTGAATTTTCTAAATACCTCTAACAAGGCCACTACTAATAGGCTAATTAAATAATTTATCAAGTTTATACCTAAAAATGTGTTTTTTTAAGCTTTAACAGGGTTGGCTCCTAATAGGGCTCACTTCAGAAGAGTTAAAATCAGTAAATTGTTGCAATTGGTTGTTTTTCCCAAATTGGGTTTCCACATTAAATCTTGGTGTCATATGTGTTTGTGCTATTTGTTTTCTATTCTAAAACTAAGTTAATTATGGTTAATAACATTAAATATATAAAGAAGTAATATTTTACTACTTGTCAAGTTACAGTAATTCTTAGTGTTTGCCAACTAATTCAATGGTAACTGAGTTACAACATTATTTTTAGTTTCAACAGAGTTTGGTTTTGATTTGTATTGACATCTAAAGGATCTAGGATTTATTTTTGTGGTAATTGATTCACCTCTCCCCTATTAGTTACTCCTCTTATATTTCTAGCAAAGGATACTTAAGCTAAGATGAAGCTTTGTGTCAAATGGGTTGATCAGAATATCTTACAAGTTGATGCAGATAGTCCTACTTTAGGAGTAGCCTAAATGGTAAACGAAGGAGGACATAGTGTTGTATAAGTCATACATAGATGATAGATTATGAATTCAATAATGATATAAGGATATCTACATAATCAATGTATATAAGATAGATGAAGTATATTTGGCATTGTTTTCAAAGAGGGATGGATTGAGTTACCCTATAAAGGAAGAGTATATCAAGAGAATTCATATATGAAAGAGGGAGCAATTGTATTCAACAAGATATGTTTCTAAAATAAGAAAGAATGTATATGAAAGATGTTTCTAAACAAGGAAGATGTATATCAAAGAGGGATTATATGATCTTGTGTGAGTTGTAGAGATGAGAATAAAAATGAAACTGAAAGAAAGGGATTGTTGGATAGCTCTATGCTCGAATCAATACATGTCTTTGACTTTATGGTAACTAGAGGTGTTTCCATCAATGCCAAAGAGGGAGATTGTTAGAAATTACAATTGAGATCATTTTTATATTATCATTGATGTCAAACCTAATTGGTAAGATAGTTTACTATCTGAGTTGAGAAGAGGATTTCAAAGAAGACATAACAATAGCACCTAGAGGATAAGTTGAGTTATGAGAGGAAACTACAATGAGCACTTGATTAGTTAGACTTTGACAAGATAAAGTGATTGTTTAATCCTGCTACAAGTAAAGAAGATAGTTATATTCAAGCCTTGAAGAAGAGATCAAAAATTGACCAAATACATAGGCTTGACTAAGAAAAAGAGTAGAAGACTAAGGAACTTGAAGTGTAAATTGAGTGAGGCTGGTATCGATCGAGCACCAGTATGTGTTGAGTAGAAGTAGTATTGACTATGCATCAGTATTGACCGAGCATCAGTATATGTGTCAAACAGGCATTTTAGTAGGGACCAAGAAACATAGTGTTGGCTAAGGGACATTATTTGATAGTTTAGAGGAAATCTTAATTTTTGGCCAACACAGTTATTTTCTTGGAATATGTAAAGTGTGTTGAAGATAAAGGATGGATGACTTGGAGCATTGAAATCAAGGGAAACTATGTTTGAGTCTTTCTATGTAAGGATTCAAGGAGAAGTTTGGAGAATTTTTTAGAAGAGAAAAGAGGAGACTAAATGATGGAAGGATTAGATGAATCTAACCAAACCCTAATATCTACGATGACGTTCAAGAGTCAAAAGATCAAAATTACCTATTTAATGAGGTACAAGGGCTAACCTAAATAGGTTGGAGTAGTTGTTGATGTTATTGATTAGAAAACTTAACCAAGAGGTTGAGAAGAGTTGTGAAAAATTTAAGAGTGATTGGTTGAAGGGTTGCCAAGTGAATCAGATATAGAGATGACAATCAAGGCCAATTAGTATATAAACATGTGAACCTAATTATGACCTGAATTTACAAAGTGAGTTGTATTAGTTAGATCAAAACTTGTTGTTACTTTCTAACCTTTGTATCAGTATTAAAATCCTTTGATCAAGGTTGACCTAATAGTCATATATTAATCCTTTAATCACGGTGGCATTCTAATGGAATTTTATAAAGTCCTCTTACAAGGCCACTCCTAATAGGGTGATTAAATCCTTTAACAAAGTCACATTTAACAGTGTTTTTCATAACCTTTAACAGGGTTGACTCCTAATAGAGCTCACTTTAGAAGAATAAAAGATTGATGACAAGATACTGGTGGTTTTTCCTAAATTGGATTTCCACATTAAATCTTAGTATTAACTTGTGTGGATGTTATTTGTGATGATTTACTACTAATTTTTTATATTCAAGAAGTCTGTTGTTATTAGAACAATGGACTACTAGTTGATTTTTTTGATATTTTTCTATAAAGGGTGAGATAATGGATGTTTAGATTTGAAGTGTTTAATTTTTGATTTGGTACATCTAGACTTTGGATAATTGATTCACTCCCCTGCCCCCATCTCTTAGTTATTCTAAACTTTCTAATAGGTTATACCCAATAAGATTCTCCTCAACAACATGTAACCCAACAAGGTCCTAGTCCACCAGTCGTAACCTTACAAGAACCTCTTCAATAATGTTATACCCAACAAGCATCTCTACAACAAGGTGTAACCCAACAAGGACCTCCTCAACAAAGTTATGCCCAACAAATGTCCCCTCAACAAGGTGTAACCCAAAAAGGTCCTAATCCACAAAATGTAAACTCACAAGGTCCTTCCCAACAAAAAATCTCAACATATCAAGGATTTTATAAACCAAGAATAACCCAACAAGGTGTCACCCAATAAGGTTATCCCTAACATGTTTCTTCTCAAGGTTATGTCTAATAAACACCTACACAATATGTTTAATCAAGTGCTTTCCATCCAAAATATTTAACATTCCAAGGACCTCATCAATGAGGTTACAATCTTCTTGGTATAAACACCTATAGTCTAAATCCTAGAGGAGTCAATACTCAAGGAAATACCTTATATGGAAATGCATTATCATTAGACCCTTTGGTACAATAGATCCAAATGCTTCAACAAAAAATCTAAGATATTCAAATTGGATCCTCAACCAAGAGATATCCCTTAGAAGACTTATGTCCATATCCTTTTGATAAGTGTTTGGTCATGATTTTGTTTCCTACTCATTTTGAAGTTCCCAAGTTTGACAAATATAAAAGGAATACAAATCACAAGACCATGTTAGGGAATTATGTGATGCCTACATTGAAGTAGCTAATGATGAGACTTACTTATGAGACTATTTGCACAAAGTTTGGGAGGCCAAGATATGGAATGGTTTTCTAAGTTCCACCTGCTATCAAGTCCTTTAACTATATAGTTGATATATTTGTATCACATTATTCCTACAATATTTGAAATGAAGTGACAATGTTAGACCTTTTCAATACAAATCAAAAGAATGGGGAACCTTTTCTCACCATCTTACAAAGATGGCATCACCTTTTATCAAAATCTTGGAGAATCATTCCTAAACACAAAAAAAATGGAAATCCTTATACAAAATCTTACACCATACATGAGTTATAAAGTACAATTACAATGTCCACAAAACTTCAAAAATCTCATTGAAAATGGTGTAAAAATTAAAAACACTATGGTCTGAAAATGAGAACTCAAACTTTACAAAAAATACAATGCTAGCTCTTCAAATCTCAAAAATAATAATTCCAATACCAACAATGACATATCCAAATATTGGAACAATAACAAAAATATTGTGAGTGATGGAGTAGTAGATAATCAAAATGTCAAGACATCACAACCAATACTCAATTTGGGATATAAATCTACTACTCTTGAAAAAAATCAAAATACACAAGATGTACCAAATAATCAAAAAAATAATCATTCTTTAATGAGAACATGTTTCATACCCAAGAAAAGATCATTTATTCCTATAGGTGAATCTCTCAAATTAGCTTTGAGGAGGTTAGTCACTCAGAAACTCATAACACTTCATAAAGTAAAAGATTATGAACCAAAAGTGAAACCATCATGGTGGAATGATGATTACTATTGTGAATTCCATAGAGGCAAAGGATATAAAATTAATGATTGTCAAAGACTAAAGAATATAATACAAGATTTGGTTGAGAGTGGTGAAGTAAATATTGATGGACATGCGTCAAATGAGATACATACTATGTTCAAAGATCCACTTCTAGATCATGATAGAGGAAATTCCTCCAACAATAATATCAAGCTAGTTACAATACTACATCCTACACATACATTATTAACATATCTAAATGTGATTCTTCTTAGTATTATACCAATGCCATTACCTTTCATTAGAAGGATGAGTCCAAACAAGTTAATGTTACCACTATGAATCAAGATAAGGTCACACTACAAGGTATCTCATCCAAATGGTCCATATCTCAAATAAAAGTTGTCTCTGTACCAAATTCTACACATGTGATGTCAAAAAAAATACAAATTTTTGGATTAATTAAAGAAAACACCAACCCAAATATCCATATCAGAGCTTTTATAGTTGTTAACATCACATAGAGAAATTCTTGAAAAAGCTCTTTTAGAGACCATATATCCAAAAATATAGATCATGATCAACTCCAAGATATGGTGGGATATTTGACCACACCAAATTTCATATCCTTTACTAAAAATGATGATCTTTCCATTCATCAACCTCATAATGCTCCACTCCACATTGAAGTTCTTGTAAAAAATCACAAAATAAAAGGAGTCCTTAAAGATGGGGGATATGGCTTAAATATATGTACTCTAAAATTAGTCCTTGCATTGGGATTTTATGAAAATTTAGTAGATCCTAAAAATAAAATCACAATAAAATATTATGATGAACAAGAAAGAGTATCTAAAAGATCAGTTGTGCTACCTATTAGAGTTGACCCTATGGTCAAAGATGTATCTTGTCAAGTTCTTGATATGGAGCTAGCATATAATATTCTCTTGGAATGTCCTTGGATTCACTCTATGCAAGAAGTTCCTTTAACATTTTATTAGTGTCTAAAATTCCCTAATGATGGACAAGAGATAACAATCAAAGGAGATCCCAATCCTTTTCAATATTCCAATACCATGAAGTCATCAAAAAACTATCTAATTGTTAGAATATATAGTCCACCAATATAACTGAGAGTGGGGGCGGGGGGTGAATCAGTTATCCAACTAATATCACAATTATCAACCTTATTAAACTTTAACCATATGATCAATATAATAAAAAACCACAAGATACTCATACACAATAACACCAATTATGTTAACTAGGGAAACCCTTGATCAGAGGGAAAACCTTGGTGGGGATGGTACCCACAAGATGATGTACTAATATTAATATTCCTTATTAGAGGATGAACCCTATTAGGAGTATATGAATACATTCAGTACATATGAGTCCCTGATAGGAGACTTTGAATCCCTATTAGGAGATTCCAACCCTATTAGGAGTTGTGGAAGACAACTAGACCCACCACCCAAACAACTTCAAGGATAAGACCAATGAATCCACTCTCCAAATGATCTTTGTATTATTCCTTGTAGAATAATAGAACTGAAATGTACTTCCTTCCTCTTCCTCTATCCTTTCAACTAGACTTCTGCTCCTTATCTTGTAACCAAATCACAAAACTTGCATCCAATAATCCCTTGGATCACTTACTTGCATTCAATAATGACTCTACTCATTTCTACACTTCGTACTTCATACAAAAATCATGACACTTTACAATCAAGGAAAGTATCATTCCTTTATACCATATCTTTAAAAGAATTCCTTGAGTTTTCCTTGAGGCTCTCCCAATTAATTATAATAAGATAATTAATTAATCACAATTATAATAGCATTGTTATCTCATAGTCTATACAAAACTTCACATGTGCAATACTAGGGCTTGCATGCTTGCTGACATCACCAATAGACTATCCTCTATCAGTACCTGATTGTGCATCTTTTCATTACATCTTCGATGTAAGATAGTGAACAAACATTACGAACTGCTTTCCAAATTCTCTGTCTCTAAACTGCTCTCTATGAATTAGGTACAACTTCTGTACGTCTTTGACTTAGACTTTATGAACTGAACCACATCATCAAGACATTGTACTAAACCTATCCATGACTGTGCATCACCAAACAATCAAACCATTATCTGTATGAATAATATCTATGTCTACTACTCAGCTAGTCTTAATAGAAACCATACTATGTTGACATCAATGACAAGCATAGACATGAATGCAAAATTTCAATACTTTCCAATGATTAGGATACTCCCCCAAAGTAGTATCATCATCATTCATGCTAAAAATCTCCCCCTTTAGCATTTATGAAAACATAGATGAAAAACATCTAAGATCCAAGAATACCAAATAGTACTTTGTTGTTGTTGTTGTCATCCTCTCAAATCCTCTTCATTAACCAAGTCTAAAATCCTTTGGATTCTAGGATTAGCATTAATTATTCACATGCTAAACAATTCTCAGCACACTAGGTGCACATATCCTACTTCCTTACATGAATATTTCTAAGTCTCCCTAAAGAGATATCTTTCCCCCATTCACATTTAGGAGTTATTTTCCCCCATTACTTAGGAGATGGTTTTTCATGCATATTCTCCCCCATTGGCATCAATGTCAAAGGCCTCAATATTACGAAATATCAATTGTTAAATACGATTTGTTAATACATTGTTCAAATTCTTCAACTAGGTTGAGTGTCCAAAGACACTATTCAACACCAAATACCAAGAGACCTCAATGACTCACCTCATCATAGATATCCCCCATATGGGAAGCATCAGCATTTAGTTGAGTCTAACAATAGTGCTATGTACCAATGGACTGATGCATTTACTGCATCATCTACTTAGAAGTAGGTAGGAGCATAACCCCAAACATACCTCTCAAGTACTCAAATTTATCTTTAGGAAAAGGCTTCATAAAGATATCTGCAATCTAATCTTTAGTACTCACATACTCTAATCTGATCTCTTTTTCTACTACTTTTTATCTTAGCACATGATACTTAATAGATATATGCTTAGTCTTAAAGCGCAATGCAAGATTATTAGACATGTTCACTGTACTTGTGTTATCATAGTAAATGATAATAGGTTCTGCAAACTCAATTATAATATCCTTCAATATTCTCTTCATCCACATAACTTGATTATAGTTATTTGTTGCTATAGCATACTCTGCCTTAGTTGTACTCTGCAAAATACAATCGTGCTTCTTTCTTAGCCAAGAAACCAATCTTCCTCCAAGAAAAAATGCTCCACCACTTGTGTTCTTTTTTCCATCCATGATGTCTATGCAATCCGCATCAGTATATGCACATAGAGTGAAATCACTTGATCTATCATACCAAATTTCATAGTCAAATGTTCCTTTCAAGTATCTAAATATCCTCTTTATTGTTGCATAATGATAATCCTTAGGATCATCTTGAAATCTATCTATAATCCCAACTACATTTTCTATATCTGGTCTAGTGTGAGTTAGATATTGCAAACGTCCAATCATGGACATTTACTTCTTCTACTCTACTGCAAGTGTCTCATCTTTGTTAGATAACTTGTGACTAGTTATCATAGGTGTACCAACAAATTTACAACTTTCTAATCCAAATATTTTCAACAATTATTTCAGGTTCTTAGCTTGTGAAATGAAAACACCATCACTATTCTGCGCAATCTACAATCCTAGGAAAAACTTCATTCCTCCTATCATGCTCATTTCAAACTCATTCTTCATTTCTTCAACAAGCTTATTACTTACTTCATCATTACCTCCAAATATTTTTTCATCAACAAATATTACTATTATCAAAAAACCATTCTCAATTTCTTTCAAATCAAGTTACTATCTAATGTAACTTTAGCAAATCCAAGCTTTTCCAGATAACTATCCAACCTTGCATACCAGGTTTTAGGTGCTTGCTTTAGACCATATAGAGCTTTCTTTAGTCTACATACAATGTCTTTGTCTTTTGTCAAAGGAAAACCTTTAGGTTGCTCAATATATACCTCTTCTTCAAGTTCTCCATTTAGGAAGGTTGATTTAACATCCATCTAATAAACCTTGAACTTCTTATTTACTACATAAGCTAGGAACATTCTCACTACTTCCATTCTGGCCATAGGTGCATATGTCTCCTCATATTCTATTCCTTCTTTCTATGAATATCTCTTGCATATAAGTATATTCTTGTTCCTTACAACTTCACCTTGCTCATTCATCTTGTTTCTAAATACCCATTTGGTTCCTGTTGTCACTTAGGTTTGCACCCTTGTCTAGAGCCTATGCATGAGGACAACCTAGTGAAACATGGAAACAACCTCCAAGCTATGGGACTTGAACTATGAGGTTGAGTCTTCGGAGAAGGCTGGCTTCCTCTTACTATTGGGGTGCACCTAACTACTCTTGGAGGGGACAAGGGAGAAGGAGAGCATGAAAAAAATCTACCTAGCCTAATCTAAAGAGGTGATGCACCAAAATAGAGTGTTCAGACCAATCTCTACCCATATATGCACTATTGAACTAGAATGAAACTAAGGATATACACATTTAGACTTGCTTTAATCAAATAACCACATGCAGATCAAGATGATAAGGATGAATGTCACAAGGAAAGAGAGATTCACTTATATACCATTTACAAGCCAATAGAGATACAGTCATGCAGATTACGAACTTTCACAAAACAATGGTGAAGGCAAAGAGTTCTTGCACTTTCATACCAATGGTTGAAGGAGATAAAATAGAGAATCATATAGTTTAGAGGCACAGGGGAATTTACATTGGAATTGTAGAGCAATAGTAGAGAAAAGCAAAAGAAAGGTTCAACCGCAACAAAATCTACAAAATTTTCCTTTATAGTTTAGGCATAATTGAGATCTCTTCCAACTGAAGTGACTTCATAGCTACCTGCCATTAAGTTTTGCAGAGAAAAATCAAGGGGAAATCTGATCTGGATGCAGATCCAGACACAATGATTTGGAACAAGGCCCTGAGAAGATAGAAACGGTGCCATAACTATGCTCTGACCTGATAGATGGATCAAAAGATGGGTGATGGAGTGTTCTTCTTGTTCTACATTCATTTCATGGTAGTTGGAATCGATCATGAAGATTAGATCGCGCAACATAGCCAATTACCTTCATTTTTTGGGTTGTGAATAAGCAAAGTCAGTGAATCAACCTATTTCTGTAAGAAAGATGGACCATGTGGACCAACAGCCTCTTTTTATTTTGCCACCTCACAGAAGTCCTACATAGTTGACCATCTCTTCATCACTAACCGTGCCAACTCCTCCAACTCTAGTTGCGACGGTTACACTAACTACCGGTTGTTAACTGTCAACATTGGCCAGGCCTGCGAGACACATGTCACCAAGGTGCTATGTCGCTATGGTTAAAATTCTCATAGTTCTCCATAGTGAGATAGCGCCCATCGTTGATCTTTCTTAATCTGACGATCTTGAAGACTCATCGTGTTCTGCACTTTGCTTTTCAACTTTTGGGCTCGTGAAACACTGTCAGCACACCTAGTATCTACCTGGCACAACCTAGCATCATCCTTGAGGTTCACGAGATAACACAGGCCCACCTAACATGTGTCACTGAGGTGCTATGTTGCTATGGTATATAGTGTGCAACTCTCAGTAGCGCAATAATGCCAACCATCGATGTTCCTAAAATCTGACGATCGTGAAGACTTGTCGTAATACTACACTTGTGCTTACCTAGACCCATCATACCTAGTGCCATCTTGGCAACTGCACCACACTCAAATGACACCTAGCAATCCTTGGCACACATACCTTGGCGAGACCTGGCCCCTTGATCCATGTGGCGAAAGGGCGCTATGTTGCTATGGTTAAAATTCTTGTAGTTCTCCATAGTGAGATAGCGCCTGCCATAGATCTGCCTTAGATCTATGGTGGTCCACAAAATTGTACAACTACATCTTGAGCTAGCTAAATGGACCAATGAAAAAATGCCATTGTATTCTTACCCATCTGACAAATTCCATTGAGGATGAGATGTACTATCACTTTGAAGAAGGGTGGGCCCATTACATCATCTATGCCACACATCGCAGAGGTGTTATGTCACTATGGGTATCTATTGTGCAACTCTCAATAGCAACATGATGCCAACCATGGATCAAATTCACATCTATGGTGCTCAAACTCTTTGCAGGACTGCATACCTGGGACCCATCGACATGCGGCAAAAGGGTGCTATGTCGCTAACGACGAGAAGCTCAAATTTTTTGATAGCGCCATGGTGCCCAAGGTGGAACTAGCAAAACCTAGCACCAAAGAAACAATTGAGAAAAAGGGGACCCATCGGACACGCAGTAGAAGGGCGCTATGTTGCTAACGTATCCACCGTGCAACCTCCCATGGTGAGATAGCGCCAACTGTAGATATTCTTTAGATCTAACGATGGAAGACTTGCAGGCCATAGAACACATTATAAGGTTTGATCGAGTATTTAAAATAATATTAACTCTGCACACTAGCCGTTGGCAAGTAAAACACTTGAAATTTGAATCTTGGCGGGGCATAAAACATGATAACATTTCTGGTGACTCACAGGGGATGCGAGCCTACTATGCATAAGACTAGTGCCCTAAAGCATCCATTGGGCTACAGAGTCAAAAAGATGTAGATCCTGTGCATTATGAAACCCTAACCTTACTTCTGAGAGAAAAACCCAGAAATCTCTGTCTCTGCAACTGGAACTAGAGACCAAAACTCCCTGCAATCTTCAAAATTTTGAAAACCTGCTATCTCACAGAGAGACAACCCTATGCTCGTGCACTTCTTTGAAAATAGGGAAAAAAAAAGAACAAAACTAAACTAACTATATACATGGAACCCCAAACCCTATCAGGAACATGGCTTAAGGTAAATTCCATTGACTGGGATGGGCAGAATCTCACCATCAGGCCTACTTAACTGGAAAGCATTGGCCTGCTTGCAACTGATAATTAGATAAGGACCACTCCACAACACATCAAACTTTGAGTGTCTTCCTAGTTTTTCCCTATCTGCATCCCACTTCAAAACCAAATCTCCCTCCCTAAAGATCATGACCCTAGCCTTCTTGTCAAAACTCCTCTTCACCTGTTGCTAGTGTGCCTCTAGGGTCTGCATAGCCTGATTTCTCTTTTCTTCTAGCTCCATTAGTTCTGCCATTCTCACTATCATGGCATCATCCTCAATCAACTCCAGCTAATGAGCTAGTTCCAAGGCTGGGAACTCCAATGAAATTGGAAGCCTTGCTTCTCTACCATATACCAACACAAATGGTGAATTCCCTATTGATCTTTTAGGTGTTATCCTGTCAGCCCATAGTGTAGTCTTCATCCTTTTATGCCAACACCTCTGATTATCCTCTATTTTCCTTTTCATGATCCTAATTAGGTTCTTGTTGGATGACTCAGCCAAACCATTACCCTGAGGATAGTAATTTGAGGATGTGCTCATATAGATATTATGATGCACTGCCCATGCACAAATTTGAGCTCCAACAAAAGACTTGGCATTATCTAAAATAATGGTTGAAGGGGCACCAAACCTGGTCACAATTCCATCAAGGAACTCAAAAAATGAATATTTTTTGGCATCCTTCAATGCCACTACCTTTGACCACCTGGTAAAGTAATCTGTAGCAGCTAAAATCCATTTGTGACCAGAACTAGAAGGAGGATTGATAGGGCCTATGAAATCCAACCCCCACTGAGCAAAAGGTTTATCCACCTGGATAGGATGGAGGGGAAGAGCTATAAGTCTATTAGCATGTCTATTTTCTTTTCTAGGGATGCTTTGGATGTTAAATGCATTGAAACCCTCAAGAAAATCCCAAACTCTATGTTTATAAGACTTGAGCAAACCATTTTTGGCAATATTCTGATTTCTCACTTGATTAACCACCAACTCACTGTCTCCATAGACCCTTAAGGCTTGAATTCCTCTTTTTTGAGCAAGTAAGAGACCTTGGATCAAGGATTCATACTCGGTCACATTATTGGTGCAACTGAATTGGAGCCTAAAGGAGAAGTAATACCTTATTTGTGCAGGGGAAATTAACATTACACCAGCTCTTGATCCATTTTTATTCCTTGATCCATCAAAGTACATACTCCATATCCCACTTTCATCTTCTTTACCATCCACAAGATTGGGAACTAGGGCATCCTTTTCCAATATAAAATATGTACTGAGACCAAGGATCTCTGACATAGGTTTAAATTGATATGCATCAACCCACTCATCCAAGAAGAAAGTAGGTAACTCTTTCAGGGGAGTGGTGGGCTCCTTCACTATGTCATTCTCATCCATCTCTAGAATAGGGCAATTCATGTTGATGGGGTTGGGGGTGTAAGATTTAGTATGATGGAGGGCTTGAGGCTCTGCTCTTATTGAAGCATTGGCTCCATATCTAGTTTTAAATGACATATATGACCAATTAGAAGATATGAAACCACCTATTTGGGCAGTAAAGTCTCTTGATAGACAGATGGAAAAATATGGCTTCACTTTAGCAATAGAGATATCTTGGGTTACAGTACAACCAGGGCATGCATGTAGGGCCATCTCCACATTCCTAAGGATCCCTATAGTCTTGATAGTACTACCATCCAATTGTAATACATCCCTAACAATGGACTCATATTTTATTCCCAAAGCATCAGCAACACACCTAGGCATCACTAAACTATTGGCCCCTGAATCAATCATGCAATTATGGACTAGTTTGCCTCCTATAATTAGGGAAACATAGAGTGGAGGAGGTCTAACCATTTTACTTGTTTCTTCCTCCCTTAATGGTTGTACTAGGCTTGTGGCACTTTCCATGCTAGGTGTCTGATCCTTTGGTTCAATTCTTTCTAACTCTTCCTGCAGCAACCTCCTTTGCATTGGTATAGTAGCAACAGCATCCCACATGGAGATATTCACATTTGTCTTCTTTATTTTCTCTACCACACTAAATGGAATAGCAGATGTTTTGGTAGAAACCTTGGGGGCTCCAACTGTATGAGGTTTGTGATGGGATGGCCTAAGGATCACTTGTATCATTTCTACCATGGTTTTGCCTTTGCTGCTAAAAGGAACTTGATTGATTATTTGTTGCTTTCTCATGAGGTACTGTACTCAAAGTTGAGGCCTGATTGGGAGGAGGAGGGAAAACATCTTCCATAGCTCTTCTTTTGCTTCTAGTGTTATGAGCAATGGAATCCTAATTTACATTACAATGCTCCTCCATCTGATGATACATAAAAGAGCAATCACCCTGTCTCTACATATCTGAGGCATCCTTAAATTGGTCCTCCTTGTATGCTTGTTTTGCTGTAGGTTCTTGGACTATCAAGGAAAAATAAGATTTAGCCTTCTAACACATACAATAGGCATAGAAGTAGTTACAGGAGGGACAAAAATCTTGATCTTGAGCCATATTGTTTTGATGGACTATGGCCCTACTTTGGTTTACATTTGAGGTTGAAGCCTGGCCACCCTGCCTACTCTGATCAAAAGAATGGTTCCAATTATTAGGATTTGGAGGCCTACCACTATTTGGAGTTTGATATTGCAATTGATGAGGCTTACTACCTTGAGCTTGCTATCTTTCTAAAGTCACCACTTTGTTGCTCACTTTTTGCATCATAGAGAAATTATCCTCCAGCCTCCTTCCTTGGTCTTCTAACTTCTTCCCTTGATCCTGCAATCTTTTATCAAGGTTCTTGTCTCTTTTGTCCATGTTCTACATCATAGATTGCATCATCTCCTTGATTTCATCTATCCCATGTGAGGATGTGGAAGCTTGAGAGACTGGAGTAAGGGATTGTGATATAGAAGCTATGGAAAGGGGAGCCATTGCTAGTTGATGATTTGGAACATCAAGGAAGAAAGGCATAGGAGGGCTTGGAGCTAACTTACCTCCTTGTATCAAGATGTTTTTTGCCCTTATTGCTATGTCATAAGTGCTAGGCAAGGTATCTCCTCCCATAGTTTGGATTGTAGTGGCAATGTTGTTGTTAAAAGCTCTAAGGTAATGCAAGAAGGCATTACCAGGGGTAGGCTTCACTGAAGTAGGTATTCTATCCCATGTCTTTTGGAATCTATAGTTAAAATTAGTCATACATTCATGGGGGGCTCTTTTTATAGTAGTCAATTGCTCTAAAAGTGACAAATAATCACTCTTATCCTAAAAATGTTTGCACAATCCTGCTCCTAATCCATCCCAATCTGTTATAGAACCATGAGCTAAACCTCTATACCATTTTAGTGCTTTTCCTTTCAAGGATGAGGCTAGGAGCCTAACTGCAACATCATCCTCTGTAATACCATGGATATTGCAGACATTTGCAACCTCTTGAATGTGTTCTAAGGGGGAGGTAGAAGTTTCACCAATAAATTTTGGTATACTTTTGAGTGTAGCTACTGGTATGTCATGTCTTTGGGCTAACAAGAGAGGGCTCCCACCATTAAAGGTGGCAAAAGTATGAGCTCTAGGAAATGCCATATAGACAAGTGATCTATTGATACGTGATGATGGCAGTCTAGGCTGAGATCTAACAGCAGGAGGAGTAGAGATAGATCTTGCAGGAGTATTTGTTACTACTGCACTCCTAACTGGTGATAAGGATATTCTAGTATTCCTTCTTCTAGGGTTTGAAAGTGAAAGCTCTTGGTATTGAAAATTACCTCTAGAAGATATCCTTGTCTCAACTCTAGGCATGAATCACTGCAACTTTGGTCTAGAACTAGATATGTGTTTGAAGCTTAGAGTCACCAAGTACTTTGAAGAATGAGCCTCTTGAAGGCTTAAACACTGAAGCCAATACTATCTCTTCAGTATTAATCTTGAAATCTTCCTTTTTGACACCAGTAGACTTGAAATTTTTTGAGATGTTGTCCCACTGGGCGTGCCAAAAAAATTTGTCACTTAGGTTTGCACCCTTGTCCAGAGCCTACGCATGAGGACAACCTAGTGAAGCATGGAAACAACCTCCAAGCTATGGGACTTGAACTGTGAGATTGAGTCTCCAGAGAAGGCTGGCTTCCTCTTACTATCAGGGTGCACCTAACTACTCTTGGAGGGGAAAAGGGAGAAGGAGAGCATGAAACAAATCTACCTAGCCTAATCTAAAGAGGCGATGCACCAAAATAGAGTGTTCAGACCAATCTCTGCCCATATATGCACTATTGAACCAGAATGAAACTAAGGATATACACATTCAGACTTGCTTTAATCAAATAACCACATGCAAATCAAGATGATCAAGATGAATGTCACAAGGAAAGAGAGATTCACTTATATACCATTCACAAGCCAATAGAGATACAGCCATGCAGATTACAGACTTTCACAAAACAATGGCGAAGGCAAAGAGTTCTTGCACTTTCATACCAATGGTTGAAGGAGATAAAATAGAGAATTATACAGTTTAGAGGCACAGGGGAATTTACACTAGAATTGTAGAGAAATAGTAGAGAAAAGCTAGAGAAAGGTCTGCCCACAAAAAAATCTACAAAAGTTTCCTTTATAGTTCAGGCATAATTGAGATCTCTTCTAGCTGAAGTGACTTTGTAGATACTTGCCATTAAGTTCTGTAGAGAACAATCAAGGGAAAATCTAATCTGGATGCAGATCTAGACACAATGATTTGGAACAGGGCCTTGAGAAGACAAAAATGGCACCATAACTGCACTCTGACCTAGTAGATGGATCAAAAGATGGGTGATGGAGTGTTCTTCTTGTTCTACATTCATTTCATGGTAGTTAGAATCGATCATGAAGATTAGATTGCGCAACAAAATTGATTACCTTCATTTTTTGGGTTGTGAATCAGCAGAGTCAGCGAGTCAACCTGTTTCTGTAAGCAGGATGGACCACGTGGACCAATAGCCTCTTTTTATTTTGCCACCTCGCGAAAGTCCTACATAGTTGACCATCTCTTCATCACTAACCACGCCAACTCCTCCAACTCCAGCTATGACGGTTACACTAACTGCCAGTTGTTAACTGTCAACATTGGCCGAGCCCGTGAGACACATGTCACCAAGGTGCTATGTCGCTATGGTTAAAATTCTCATAGTTCTCGATAGTGAGATAGTGCCCATCGTTGATCTTTCTTAATCTGATGATTGTGAAGACTCATCATGGTCTGCACTTTTCTTTTCAACTTTTGGGCTCGCAAAATGCTGTCATCACACCTGGTATCTACCTGGCACAACCTGGCATCATCCTTGAGGTTCATGAGATAACACGAGCCCACCTAACATGTGTCACTGAGGTGCTATGTCGCTATGGTATATAGTGTGCAACTTTCAATAGTGTGATAACGCCAACCATCGATTTTCCTGAAATCTAACGATCGTGAAGACTTATTGTAATACTACGCTTGTTCTTACTCGGGCCCATTATACCTGGCACCATCTTGGCAACTACACCACACTCGAATGACACCTGGTAATCCTTGGCACACATACCTTGGTGAGACCTGGCCTCCTAATCCATGTGGCTAAAGGGCGCTATGTCGCTATGGTTAAAATTCTTGCAGTTTTCCATAGCAAGATAGCGCCTATCGTAGATCTGCCTTAGATCTACGGTGGTCCACAAAACTATACAACTGCATCTCGAGCTGGCTGAATGGACCAATGAAAAAATGCCATTGTATTCTGACCCGTCTGACAACTGCCACTAAGGATGAGATGTATTATAACTTTGAAGAAGGGCGGGCCCATTACGTCATCTATGCCACGCATCATCAAGGCATTATATCGCTATGGGTATCTATCGTGCAACTCTGAATAGTGACATGATGCCAATTGTGGATCAAATTCACATTTATGGCGCTCAAACTCTTTGCAGGACTGCATACCTAGGACCCACTGACACACGGTAGAAGGGTGCTATGTCGCTAATGGTGAGAAGCTCAGATTTTTTTATAGCGCCATGGCACCCACCGTGGAATTGGAAAAACTCAGCACCGGAGAAACAATTGAGAAAAAGGGGACCCACCGGACATGCGGCAGAAGGGCGCTATGTCGCTAATGTATCCACTGTGCAACCTCCCATGGCGAGATAGCACCAACTATAGATATTCTTTAGATCTAACGATGGAAGACTTGCAAGCCATAGAACACATTATAAGGTTTGATCGGGTATTTAAAATAATATTAACTCTGTACACTAGCCATTGGCGGGTAAAACACTTGAAATTTGAATCTCGGTGGGGCATAAAAAATAATAACAGTTCCTATCACATTCTTATCTTTAGGTCTAGGAACTAACTCTCATGTTTCATTCTTCACAATCTGATCTAATTTTCTTTAATCCAATAATCATCTTTACATGCTTCATCTATGCTCTTAGGTTCAATTTGATAAATCAAACATATCTATCTCTTCATTAACTCTATTTCTTTTCATCACACCTTTGTCTTTGCTTCCAATTATCTTCTCTGGAGGGTGATTCTTTGTTAGATTCATGATAGGGGTAGGAGTTGATATCTTAACTCTTATCTCATCTCTAGGTTTATATCTCTTCTATCCTTTTTTCTCAATACTTAACACATCATTTTGTAGATCATTGCTAGTCTCAAAAAAAACTTCTACATTTTGTCTAACAATTCAAAAATTGACTTCTTCTTCATTTGAATTATAATCTACCATCTTTTCCTTAGTACCAAACTTTTCATCAATTCTTACATTTTCGCATTCAACTATTGTCTTTGTTCTATAGTTAAAACATATGTATGCCTTCATTTCAATGAGTAACCAAGAATCATACCTTCATCACTTCTTGGATCAAACTTACCAATATCATCATCTCTCTTAATGTAAAATTTGCTCCAAAATATTCTAAAATACTTAATTGATGGTAAAATAGCAACCATAATTCATAAGATGTCTTGCTCATACCTTTTTTGATCTATACTCTATTCAGAGTATATACTATTTTATTGATCGCTTCTCTCCAAAATATCTTAGAAACATCATTCTCAAACAAAATCACTTTTTCTACCTCTACTAATAATGTATTTCTTCTTTCAATAATCTCATTCTACTTAGGTGTTCTAGGTGAGAATAGTTGTCTTTTTATTCCATTCTCTTCAACAAATATGTTATACTCTCTAGAGGTAAATTCTCTTCTATATGATCTCAAACACTTTATCTTAACACTAGATTCATTCTCAACTCTATTCTTAAATATTTCAAACTTCTCAAAAGATTTATATTTCTCATTAATAAATTCTACCGACATCATTCTATTGAAATCATTAACAAAAATCATAAAGTACCTTTCACTATAGAATCCTCTTGCTCTTGAAGGACTACTCAGCTATGTGTGAACGATCTCTAGCTTCTTTGTGATAGTGAACTTCTTGCTAAGAAATGATAATTTCTTCTATTTAGCCAAAATATATTCTTTGCAAACAACATTACTAGGATTTTTTATTTTAGGTAAGTCTCTGACTACAAACATGCTACTAACTTTCACAATATTATCAAAGTTTATGTTGTACGGTTTCATAATAGATGAAGATAATCACACCATTGTCTCTCTCAAGGATACTATATCTATTCTGAAGCCTACCTATTCCATCATCAGATACACTTGAATTGTCAATCTAGGGACATAGGACTTGAAATGGGTCAACACGATATGTGCACTAAGTTCCTTTAAGAGCCTTAACACCTATGTTGTAGGAAAGTAAAATGCACAAAAAGAATTTATACTACAATTACAAAATAGTAAACACACTTGGGATAGCAATAGATAACTATAGAAAGCTTTGGAAAATGAACCTAAACTAGTTAACAACTCAAAACATCCACCATGATCATTTTCTGCAAGTGTTGCGGGAACTTTCACAGTAACAATGTTGCAAGACTAATATAGTAAATCTATCTTGAAAAAAGAAAATTGCAAAGAATGAATCTGCTCTATCTAAATCTATTCTGCCTCCCAAGTGGGCCCCCTTTGTTTGTTTCAAATAATTATGAACACAACAAGTATTCCAAAATCACTCTTTCATTAGAATCCTTCTTTGATTATATCAACTAAATAATTCATGAAGAACAAAAAAAGAGTAACTTCTGAATCTTAAACCAGCATTGTCTATTTTCTCATTAGCTTACTAAGATGATCCAAATCCATTATATAGAGGATTGGATACTTATTAAAAACATGACATAAAAGTCTTGAACAAACATCACCAAAAAAGAAGTTGGAAGATCAACCATGACATAGTACATTTATTACCAAACAACATAATAACAACTTGTAGAAAATATAGCAAGTTGTATCTCCTAGATTTTCTGGAATAGTAACACCTCTGTAGACACATCTTATCCATAGGAACTAAACTATGCTTTCCTTTCCATGATCGATCTCCATCATCCTCTTCCTTTAATGCAGTAATTACCACCCTTTGCATCGCTCTTCATTTTCTTGAAAGTTAGAAACATTCAAAACATATATGCAAGATAACATTCCTACTCTTATTCAAATATTAGAACATAGTTTAAAATATTTATATGAAATATTTCATTCTATGTATAATATTAAGCAAAGTATGTCATATACACTACCCATAGGTTTAGTAAGTTCTAGTTGTCTCTGGCATAAGTTCACGAGATATTTAGACAAATGTTTTGGAATTGGTTTTGACAAAGCACAAAGAGTAAGTCCAAACCATGAAAACTAGATCAAAACTAAGAAATTAATATGCCTCATCATATGTGACATAATATTCTATGCCACAACCAACTATTGTCCATTTTAGCTACCAGACATGTCATTTCAATAGGATTTAACTAAAATACATTACCTTTAAATCTTGTGCCTATTGCAATCAACTTACCATCTATGTCTTTGACAATTAAGGTTTTCTTAGTGAATTACAAATAATAACCCTTTTCCACCAATTTTCCAACACTCAAAAAAAATTTCTTCAATTCATCAACAAAATAAACATCATTAGTGTTAGTTTTCTCATAATGAGTAATGGATCCAATTCCTATTATATGACAGGTTGCATTGTTACCAACTCTAACAATATCTCCATCATGATTCCTAAACTTAGCAAACTTATTCATATCACTAGTCATGTGATGTTAACAATCACTATCAATTATCCAATCAAATCTATTTTCAAGTTGGGAAACTAGAGCTCTTTCTTCTCTGATTCCTCTATCAAGATTATCTTCCTTGATAGCCAAAAATCCCAATTCATCATCACTTTCACTTTGTCCTCTCTCATCAAATTCTTCATCTTCATTTGCATACAAACAATTTCTATCTCTTCTAGGCTTGAACTTTCCCTTATATGTTTTCTCTCTTTTAGGATATTTAGATGCATAATGACCAAAATCATCACAAGTCCAACATTTGAAGATTTTCTTACCATCTTTTTATCTTCTCACAAGAAGGGATATACCTTCTTGCCTTCCTTAGATCTACTACTGCTAGCAAAATCTCCACGTGTTCTTGCACTTCTCGTTAGGTTTGGTTGAGTGTTAAGAACAATAAAAGTTGTTTCAACTCTTGCTAGATCTCTAGACTATCTCAAATCTACTTTTGCAGCTTCTAATCTTTCGAGCAATGTTTCTTTAATAAAATCCGTAATGTAGGGTATCAATTGCTAAATCATCTAAGCTACTTTCTTGAATGGTGGCATCAAACTTTTTAATATCTTCCATACTACATCACTTCTTCCTTGGTTCCACCATGAGACCAAATTCCTACAACAATTCATGATATTCTACCAATATAGCTTCTTACTCCATCATCTTAGCATCTTGAAATGTATATATCCAATTCTCTTTGTGTGTGTATCACCTTCAAAAGTATATTCTAATACTTTCCAAATTTCATGAGATGTTTGAAGTGATTTTACCTGACTGTACTCATTCTCTAGAAGAGATGATAGTTGAGATTTTCTAGCTCTCATGTTGCACATGAATAGATCTATCTCTACTTCACTGCATTCTTCAAGTTTTTCTTCTTTCACAACCATCTTCCCACTCTTTGTCAAGATCCAGTAACCTAGGCCTATGCACAATAGATGAGTCTTCATCTTCTCCTTCCAACTTTCATAGTTGGCCCCGTCAAATCTAAGACTGTCCTTTCTAAAAAGATTCTCCATCGATCTCCCAAAGCTATTAAGCTTATCCTTCAAGGACCTGATGCTCTAATATCAATTGTTAGAATATATAGTCCACCAATATAACTAAGAATGGAGGTGAATCAGTTATCCAACTAATATCACAATTATCAACCTTATTAAACTTTAACCCTATTAGAAATATAATCATAAACCACAACAAGATACTCATACACAATAACACCAAATATGTTAACTAGAGGAACCCTTGATTAGAGGGAAAACCCTAGTGGGGATCGTACCCACAAGATGATGTACTTGTTGGAACAATTGATTAATTATGTATTTTCTTTAATGTTACACAAAATGTCATATCATCACTAATTAGTGTATGCCAAGCTTACTCGGGCATTGAAGATAGTTTTATGTGTCTACCGAGCATTCTAAATTTTGCCTAGTTTAGAAAAGAAAATGCTTGCAAAAGTTTGAGTGTTAACCAAGCTCATCAGTCAATGAAGGAAATTTTGGATGGAACCAATGTTAACTGAGCTCGCTTCATTACCAAAGGAACTTTGTGAATATTCAGTGTTGACTAAATTCACTTGGTTAACATGAGAAAATAATTTTTGAGATAGTCTCTATCGAGCAGGGTCAGCTGAAAAAGGATTTTTTTGTTTTGGCATATTGAGCTCAATTAAGTTGTCTATTATTTCTAGCTGACTGAGGAGATGAATATTAATTATTCTAAGTTATATTCTAGTAGACTTGACAATATGAAAGATATAAATATAAGGTCAACTTAAAAATTAAATGTGTGAAAAAAAGAATGGAAGATAATTGAAGATTTAATGATGCTCAGAGGAAGCGAGTCAGAAGGATAAGAAAAATATCCTTATGAAACTGAAAAGACACATTCAATCAAGAAGGATCAAGCATACAAGCTAGAATTGAGATTTGTAATTAGCAATTTAGTTGCATCCAAAATCAAGTCATCTCATTGTTACTCTCTAACCATTGTAGTAGTGATCTAAAATCTCTTAACAGAGTTGGCTTAACAACTATTTGTAAATCCTCTAACAAGGTGGCATTTTTATTGAATTGTCTAAAGACCTCTAACAAGGCAACTCCTAATAGGGTGACTAAATCCTCTAATAAGCTCATGCCTAATAGTGGTTTTTTTAACCTTTAACAAGGTTGGCTCCTAAAAGGGCTCACTTTAGAAGAGTGAAAACCAGTAACTAGTTGCAATTGGTGGTTTTTCCCAAATTGGGTTTCCATGTTAAATCTTAGTTTCAAATGTGTTCATTTTATTTCTCTTATGTTTTTTTACCTAAGTTAAAATTATATTAATCATAGATAATATCTTAATATTACCATATTAAGTATTTGTCAAGCATTTTTAGTGTTTACCGAGTTACAACATTTTTTTTGTGTTTGTCAAGCTTCAGCATAGTTCAGTTTTCAAAGTATATTTTCTACTAACATCTAAGGGATCTAGGATTTATTTTAGTGGTAACTGATTCACCCCTCCCCTCTTAATTACTCCTCTTATATCTCCAACAATTGGTATCAGAGCTTTTGGTGCTTGCAGAGAAGGTTTCGAGGACCTAAGCTAAAGATCGAGATGTCTTACAGAAGAGAGATTCCAAGTTGAACTGAGACAATTTTGCAGCATGGAAAGGACTTATGTGGGTACATCTAGAAACTATCAGTGATTCAAGTTGTAAATATCTTGATACTTAATACAAGACTCCCAATTGAACATTAGTAGTTGAAGATATTGCTAAAAGGAAAAATAATAGCATCATGATGATTGACATTGCATCTGCTCTTAATTATATTGAATTTGATGAAGTCAAAATCTATACTACGGCTCATGGTATGTGGATCAAACTAAAAGTCATGTATGGAGGAGATGAAAATGTAAGAAGAGCCAAGGTAAAAAGTCTCATAAGACAATTTGACCATATGAAGATAAGAGAAGATGAAAGTATTGTAAAATATGTGGAAAGAGTCAAAGCAAGTGTGAGTGCAATCAAAGCATCTAGAGGAGAAATTCATGACAAAATAGTTATAAGCAAGGTACTCAAAACCCTTCTTCCTATCTATGCAATTGGAGTGTTTTTTATTCAAGAGATGAGATGTGATCCAAATAGCAATATAACTTTGGATGCTCTAGTTGGAAGATTGATAATTTTTGAGTTGGATAACTATGATAACTATGTTCATAGTTCCAAAGGCATTGAATCTACATTTGAAGCCAAACTCTCACTCAAGAAAAAGAGTAAGAAATCAAAGGTCAATCAATCAAGAAGAGAAGATGAAGAAGAAAGTTCACACAGTGATCTTGAAGTTGTTGAAGCCCTACTTGCAAGGAAATATTTCAAAGGAAGAAGAAAGTACAAAGGTAAGATTCCTCTAATATTTTTTTCTTGTGGAGAAATTGGTCACATTGCTACAAGATGCCCAAATAGAGAAATCAAGGATGTAAATAAAAGTAATAAGTATAAAGGCAAGAAGGAATTCAAAAACTACAAAGACTACAAGTGAAAGGTAAGAAATCATGTTTTATAGCTAAAGACTCTGATAGTAGTGAAGATGAAATGGTATATATTGATGTAAAAGATGAATCTGATGATGAAGGAGATAAGATGACACTTATCTCTCATGTTAGTAGTGGTTACTCACATCATATGACTAGATACAACCAAGTTTGAGCACATGGCATATTATGATGGTGGTAGTGTGAGATTTGGAAATAATGAACCTTGTTGCATAAAAGGAAAAGGATGTATCTCTTTGATAAATGAGTTTATATGTGATAATGCCTATTGGGTTGAAGGACTAAAGCATAATCTACTAAGTATGGTGTAGTTGAATAACATTGGATTCAAGGTAGCATTTATGAGGCCAAACTGGTAGATGGAAAAGGAAATCTAGTTGGATGTAGCAAACAAACAAAAGGTAACCTATTCTATCTAGATTTCAATGAAAGTCCATGTTTTATTGCTCAAGTAGAATAAAGATGGTTATGGCACAAAATATTATGTCATGTGAACTTTGATAATCTGGTTAAGATAAGAAAAAATATAAAAGTAAGAGGTATTCCTAGCTTAAGAAAACCTTATATGGGTCTATGCAAAATCTATCAAATTGGTAAGATGGGAAAGACTAGTTTCAAAAGCAAGAACTATCATTTTCAAGAAGTCTTAGAGCTTGTGCTTAAAGACTTATGTAGACCTATTGGAATAGAGAGTTACAGTGGAGATAAGTTTTTTATTCTTTTTGTTGATGACTATTCTAGAATGATGACTGTAATGTATCTATAAGAAAAATCTAAAGCTTTTCAAAAATTCAAAATGGTATTTGGTAAGAGTAGAAAAAGAAATTGGAAAGAAGTTGAAATGTTTGAGATTGAATAGAGGTGGTGAATTCATTTTCAATTAATTCAATGAATTCTACATTGCAAAGGAATTAAAAGACAAATATTAGCCCCTGGTACACCTCAATAGAATGGTATAGCTGAAAGAAGGAATAGATCCATCATGGATTGTGCTAGAACATTGATGATAGAAAAGAACATTGTAATCAAATACTGGAAGGAAGCAATCAGCATTGCAATACATACCTTGAACAAAGTACAGTTGAAAAAAGACTCAAATAAAACTCCTTATGAGCTATGGTATGGCTACAAACCTAATGTAAGTTACTTGAAAGTATTTGGCAGCAAATGTTATATTTTGAAAGAATCTAGGAAAGGTAAATTTGATGTCAAAGGTGATGAAGAATATTCCTAAGATACACCTGCAGAAGTAAAGTATACAAATGTTTGAATTTGTCTACTTATAAAATTATAGAAAGTACACATGTGAGAATTGATGAATTTGTAGAAAAGAGTGAAGAATAAAGCAACAAAGAGCTTGAGGGTTATAGAAGATTTATTTACTATGAACCCGATACCCTACCAAATCTATTTGGTAGATAGGAGGCTTCACCTCCCAAGTCCCCAAAATCTCCAACAGCTACCAAGTTGTAGACAGTGCAACCTGAGTCATAGTCTGAAGGACCTGAGTTGTAGTTAGAAGCTACTGAGCTATTACTAGAGCAAATTGATTCTAATAGACCTAAGTCATAGACAGTGGGACCTAAGCTTAATAATAAAGTTTATGACAAAATTAGTAAAAGAAACTCCAAATCTAAAGAACCTGTGTTAGCAAGATATGTCAAAAGGCATCATGCACCTAATTAGATCATTGAAGAAAAATCATTTGGAACAATGACAAGAAAAAAATTGAAAGGTACACGTTTACTTGTTGAATTTGAACCTATAAATATTAAAGATGATTTGGATAATGAAATTTGGATTGAAGAAATGAATGACGAAATAAAACAAATAGAGAAGAATAAAACTTGGACTCTTGTTCCTAGACCCAACGATAAAAATGTAATTGGCACAAAATAGGTATTCAAAAATAAGCTAGCTTAAGATGAAAAAGTTTCAGGAACAAAGCAAGGTTGATATGTAAAGGCTATTCTCAAGAAGAAGGTATTGATTATGGTGAAACTTTTGGCCCTATTTCAAAATTACTAGCGTATGTAGCTCAGAGAAGATTTAAAGATTATCAAATGGATGTAAAATCTGCATTCTTGATGAGGAAGTCTACATTGAACAACCTAAAGGTTTTGTAGATCCTAGAAAAAAAGACATGGTTTGCATTGTAGACACCTAAATCCTTTTAAAAATAAAGTATTTTTTATTTTCTGAAAAAGTCCCTAATGACATCATCATTTATTCATTAATTAATTATTTTATTTATTTATTTATTTTTATGCCATTAAATCCTTTTATCTTAATTAAAAATATTTAATTAAGGAATCCCTCCCAAAAATGTTTAAATCTTATTTAAACATTATTTCCTTATTTATTAATTAGTTAATTAATAAATTGACCAAAAATCTCAAAATAAATTATTTATTTATTTTTTGCCCAAAACTTGGCCAATTTCCTTAAGACCACTAACCTCTTCCAAAATCTTCTAATCCTTCTTTAATTTTGATTAAAGGCTAATCCCATCATTTCCTACCCCTAATCCCAACTCAAAATATTTAATTAAGATTAAATATTAATCCTAGTGTTTATTAAAAATATTTTAATAAATATCTCCTCAACCCAAACCCTTGAAATAAATAAAACTTTATTTATTTTCTAAAAACTTTATTTATTCTCATCCTAGGAAGTTCTAGACTCTTCTAGAAAGTCTTCATCCTCATCCAAAGCCTAAACTCTTCTAGAAGATGTCAATCCTTATCTTTGACCCTAATCCTAATCCCCCCCCCTAACCTTGTCACATTCCCTAAACATGGATTAAGACTTGCTAACCCAAGTCAAAGCCAAAAAATATCTCCTCCTTCACCCACCCTCATTAAATGTCATCCACTTGCCCATCTCTAACAAGCCTAATCTAATCTTAACCCAAGCCTAATACAAGCCTTAATCATTTTCACATTCCTAAGTCGAGCTTAAGACTTTCTTAATCCAACCCAAATCAAAATATCTCAACTCTCTCACAAATATCTCAACCATAAAACTTTATGAAGCCCACAAAGCCATAAATGACTCTTACAAGCCCATTCATTGCTCTTACAAGCCATTATGAGGGTCTTTATGAGCTTTGAGCCTCCTTTGTTGACCCCTCAATCCCTCTTGCTCTAACCAATGACCTTATGACATGTGTCACTCTCTGATTGGTTGTAAGGAAGCACAATCCATGTGCTCTCCTCTCATTCAATCTAAACCTTCCATAAGCTTTCTCCCATCCTTGCATCCTAGCCCTTGATCCCTCAAGCCCTTTGCCTATTTAAAGAATCCTCTCCCAAGCCATTTTAACACAATCTAGAAAGTAAAGCCATAATGCCATTTTGAGAAGCCATTTTTACATCAAATCCATTCACCAAAATCTATCAAAAATCCTCCATTGAAGCCCATTTGAGCATTTGAGCATACATACATAATCGACCCATCTTAGCTATTAGACACACCTCTACATCAAGTGATCATCCTCATTGAGAGAGCTTATCCATGGCTCATATTCTCATTTGAGGACTTCACTTTGTCTCTCATGAAGTTATGTTAAATTAGTATGGAAATGCTTTTTTATTGTTTTAATTTAGTGTTTCTAACATACTAAAGTAGCATATACATGCATATTACACAAGAAATTATATGGTCTCAAGCAAGCTCCTAGAGCTTGGTATGAAAGACTCCATAACTACTTGGTGCAGATTGGTTTTCAAAGAACAAATGATAATAGTAGTTTGTATATCAAAGAAGGACCAGATGAGAAGATTGTGCTAGCAGAAATATTTGTTGATGATTTTGTATTCATACGAAATGATGACTTGTGAAAAGAATTTTTAGAAGAAATGGGTAAATAATTTGAGATGTCTATATTTAGAGAGATAGAATTCTTTTTTGGATTGCAGATCCAGTAGAAGAAAGATCGTATCTACATGGCCCAATCTAAATATATCAAGAAAATACTAAAGAAATTCAAAATGGAAGATTCAAGACCAGTTGGAACCCCTATGTCTATTGGACATAAGCTTTCCAAAAAATTATGATTCCAAAGAGGTAGATAAGACCACATACAAATCAATGACTAGAAAATTGTAGTATGTAGTGCATAAAAAGCCTAATATTGCATTAGCAATTAGTATGATGGCAAGATTTTCAGCAAATTCCAAAGAAAATCACATGATGGAAATCAAAAGAATCATAAGATATATGAAAGGTATTGAAGAATATGGTTTATGGTACAAAATAGGAGGCAATTTGAATTTAAAAGTATTCATAGATATTGATTAGGCAGGAAGTATTGATGACAAAAAAAGCACTAGTGGTGGAGCATTCTTTCTTGGTAAAATACTAGTTTCTTGGACAAGCAAGAAATAGAATTGTATCTCTCAGTCCATAGTAGTGGTAGAATATGTGGCAGCAGTAGTCAATTGTTCTAACATTTTTTGGTTCAAACAATTATTGGCAAGTATGAAGATAAAGATCAAAGATCCAGTAGTTATATACTCTGATGACACTAATGTAATCAATATATCAAAGAATCTAGTGATGCATACCAAAACAAAACACATTGCTATAAAATATCATTTCTTAAGAGAATTGATACAAGAAAAAGAAGTCAGATTAGAATATGTAAATAGAAAAGAATAAATTGTAGACATATTCACCAAGCCATTACCTAAGAATGCATTTATGTATCTAAGAGGTAAGCTAGGGATCATTCCCCTATCTAAATCTCACTAAATGATGTTTAGTGATGCATCATGCATGTTAAAGATCAATCAATTGGTGCAATATTGGCAAGTGCATATTGTAAATGAATCGGTACTTGAGGTACATTGATATTCATTGTTTATTGTTCTTGGCATGATATGTCAAAGAGGGAGAAGTTTGTTGTCATATCTCATAAAAATTTTGTAAAGAGGTGTAAAAAGGGAGAATGAACTTGGTCTGACATCAAAGGTAGAAAATGTTGTAGCAGATAAGAAGTCTTCTAATAGAGGGAGAAATCAAAGGTAGAAAGAGTTCAGACTGATAGAAGGAGTTTTCATGGATGAGAATCAAAATGAAACTAAGGATAATTCCTTACTTTATTCTTCTCTAAAACTTTCATTGTATTATGACATGTTGTGTTTCCATCAATGCCAAAGAGGGAGATTGTTGGAACAATTGATTAATTGTGTATTGTCTTTGATGTTACACAAAATGTCACATCATCACTAGTCAATGTATGTTGAGCTTACTCTGGCATTGAAGACAATTTTCTATGTCTATCGATCATTCCAGAGTTTCCCTTGTACCGAGTTCATTTGGGTGTCAAAGAAAATGCTTGTAAAAGTTGAGTGTTAACCAAGCTCACTCGGTCAATTAAGGAAATGTTGATGGAACCAATGTCAACTAAGCTCACTCGGTTACCAAAGGAACTTTGTGAATATGCAGTGTTCATTGAGTTCACTTGGTTAACATAGAAAAATCATTTTTGAGTTAGCATCTACCCAATGGGATCTACTAAAAAAGGATTTTCATGTTTTGGCATATCGAGCTCAATTAAATTTTCTATCGGTATTAGTTGACTAATGAGATGAATATTAATTGTTCTAAGTTGTATTCTAGCCAACTTGACAATATGAAAGATATAAATATAAGGTCAAGTTGAGAATTAAAAGTGTGAAAAATTGCATGAAATAAAATTGAAGATTTAATGATGCTAAGAGGAAGTGAATCAGAAGGATAAGCAAAATATCCTTGTGAAGCTAAAAAGACACATTCAATCAAGAAGGATCAAGTATACAAGCTAGAATTAAGATCTATAATCAGTAATTCAGTTGTATCCAAAATTAGGTCATCTCATTGTTACTCTCTAACCATTGTAGCAGTGATCTAAAATCTCTTAACAGAGTTGTCTTAACAACTATTTGTATGTCCTCTAGCAAGGTGGCATTTCTATTGAATTTTCCAAAGACCTCTAACAAGGCCACTCCTAATAAGGTGATTAAATCCTCTAATAGGGTCACACCTAATAGTGTGTTTTTTAACCTTTAACAAGGTTTGATCCTAATAGGGCTCACTTCAAAAGAGTGAAAATCAGTAACTAGTTGCAATTGGTGGTTTTTTCAAATTGGGTTTCCACGTTAAATCTTGGTGTCAAATGTGTTCATGTTATTTCTCTTATGTTTTTTCACCTAAGTTAAAATAATAGTAATCATAGATAATATCTTAAGATTAGCATATTAAGTATTTTCCAAGCATTTTCTATGTTTACTGAGTTACAACATTTTCCTTTGTGTTTTCTGAGCTTCAGTAGAGTTGAGTTTTTAGAGTATATTTTGTACTGATATCTAAGGGATGTGGGATTTATTTTAGTGGTAACTGATTCACCCCTCCCCTCTTAGTTACTCATCTTATATTTCTAATAGTACTAATATAAATATTTCTTTTTAGATGATGTACCCTGTGAGGAGTCTATGAATGCATTTAGTACATATGAGTCCCTATTAAGGGACTTTGAATCCATATTAGGAGATTCAAACCCTATTGGGAGTTGTGGAAGATAGTTGGACCAACTACCCAAATAGCTTCAAGGATAAGACCAATGAACCCACTATCCAAATGATCTATGTATTATTCCTTGAAGAATAATAGAAATGAAATGTACTTCCTTCCTCTTCCTCTGTCCTATCAACCAGACTTTTTCTCCTTCTGATCCCGTAACTAGATCACAAAACTTGTATACAATAATCCCTTAGATTGCTTACTCATATTTAGTATAAACTTTTCTCCTTTCCACACTTTGCACTTCATACAATGATCATGACACTTTACAATTAAGGAAAATATCTTTCCTTTATACCATATCTTCAAAATAATTCCTTGAGTTGGCCTTGAGGCTTTTGCAATTAATTATAGTAAGATAATTAACTAATCACAATTACAATAGTATTATCGGCTCACATTCTATACAAAACTTCACACATGTGATACTAGGGCTTATGCACTTGCTAACATCACCAAAATACTATCCTCTATCATTGTCTAACTATACATCTTCTCATTACATTTTAGATGTAACATATTGAACAAACATTAGGAACTTATTTCCAAATGTTTTCTTTGAACTACTCTCTGTAAATTAGGTATAACTTATGTACATCTTCAAATTAGACTCTGCACACTAAACCACATCATCAGGATACTATGTTAAACATGTCCATGACCATACATCACCAAAAAATAAAACCATTTTTCTATGACTAAGATCTCTATCTACTACTTAGCCAGTCTTTACAGAAACTATACAATGTTGACATCAATGACAAATACAGTGATGAGAGCAACATGTCAATAATTTCCAATGCTTAGGATACTCCCCCAAAGTAGTATCATTAGCATTCATGCTACCACTAATACCATACAATCAAGTGATATCCACATCTCATAGTCATGATCCTAGAAATATATCATCTACTTCCAAGTCATTTGACCTAAAATTTGATGTCAAATAACTAAGCATGGGAGAATATACCTTGGGAAAAAAAAATTGTATCACAAAATTACCCCTATCTCATAAATCATATGGAAGATCTTTCGTAATAAAACAACAGCTAGAAACACCTCCCACTGCTATTTTTGGCACTTTTGTAAATGGGAGCACATTAATAGATGAAGAAAGTGACTAAAATGTTAAGAAATTCCTCTACAAAGAGAAGAAATGAAGTATGAAAATTTTTAACCTCATGTGGATCAACCATGTGATAGCTATGTGCTCTCAAGCCCAAACATGCAAAAAAGTCACACCTATTGATAACAATGCACCACTATAATACAACATCTAATGAAGATCATAATAAAAGTGTTCTAACAAAAATACTTCCTAAGAAAATTGGGTCCCATCCTCCATCATCCTCTCTAGTTTTCATCCCCATCCCACTGGGAATCCCCTTGATCTCCTATTTGGAAAAATGTATACTAATATCATCCCATCCAACACAAAAGGCAATGGATAATAAGCCTCTACCATGAAATCCAAGTTGATCTCATAAACATCTAAGTCCTCATCTCTAAAAACATCTTTTCCATCCTCTAAACCATCATGTTGATCATACTTTACCAAATCACCACTGATAGGAACTCTCAATATTTGGTAGACATCCTTTAGTGTCACGGTTATCTCCCATATGGATAGATGGAAGGAACTCATCCCTAAGTGTCATCTCTTTGCTAAGACTATCAGTAACCCAAGGTTGGGCTTGATAATGGGCTAATACAAAACATGATGCAATCCACATGTAGCAATTAGAATAAAATCACTCTCAATCAATAGAGCTATTGGTTTCTGATTTAATAGATTTAAAACTAATACCAAGGGAACAAAAAATAACATAATACCTATGGTTTAGCTACTTCCCATGCTTGGTATATCCTATGTGGGCTTGGACCAACTTAACAAATCAAATATAATTTCTACACTTTAGGCTCTGCTAAACCAAGGTGGGTCAACCTAAGGATTTGTCACAATTCATGAACATTATTCTGCATTACAAACCCTTTACAAAAGATTTGTCCTTGAAACTTCTTGAAATTGCAAAACAAATGACAAGTTACTGATAGTCAATAATGAACATGACAAATTGTTGCAACAAGCAATGATAAACTCTATATTCCATTTTTTACAGAAATTCTTAATGATATTTGATTTTATAAAATGTATTCATGCTAAGGTAAGATTGATTTACTTCATTCTTAAACTAAAAGAGTGATTCCTTATTCTATTGCCAAAAATAGAGTCATATCAGTAACTATTAATAGATCTATTTAATTGACTTGCAATTAAATGTACCAATTGTTGACCTCCAAAATCTATACTCATCATATCCCTTTCATACCCTAAATAACCATAGCATTCCATAAAAGCATTTATTTAATTCTTTTAACTAAAATAAACTCTGAAATGACATACAATTCATTAAATTGTATTTGAATAAAATGAAACTTGTTCAGTCATTCTCAAAATCATGAAAGCATGAAAATGGAGATAGAATTTTGAGACATAGATATCCTACAATGCTTGCATGTATTAATCTCTTTAATAATCATACATGATTCTAATATGAGATTTTATGACAAAAGCACAAGACTTAAACCAAACTTCCATTAAGTTTATACTTCCATAGAAAATAAGAAAAATACATCAAATTCTTTACACAAAATCTAGGACTAACTCAAATGATATATTTCATCACAAAATAAGAATTTAGACTCTTCTTTCCAATCTTGGAAATCCTTTTATAGAAAAAGGATTGTAACAAGCTTTAGATTTAAAAGACATATGTCAATGCATGATATCAAAATTAGTTACAAAGAACACAAAAAAAAAAATTACAAACATTCTCTGTGATCGAGAGATAAGGGAAATAGCTCAAAATTTAATAGTTAGCATTATGATATTTAGGTACAATCTTGGTTTGTATTGTAGGTGTATCCATAGAAAGCTAATTCAAAAGTAAGATATCATGTATAATTCATGTCCTTCCTCTATTTTTTCTTCATCTGTCTCATTAGCTATCTTCTAACTACTTCCCATGAGTAGAGCCTTGATCTCTCTAACTACCTCCCACACATATATCTCTCTCTTTGTTGGCCAGTTAGTTCTCCTAATAGTTTCTAGGTCACTGACAAACTTATTCCATCTGGCATCAATAATGGCCTTTGATTATGTTCCAGACTTGTTCATGTCAACCTCAATTTTAAAGAAAGATTCAACCAAATCATAAAATAAGTTATCATTCAAATCCCCATCCAAAATATTTGCCTCTTTCTCGAATGCCATGATATGCTCAGATGATATGGTCCACTCCTTCCAATCCTTTAATTTATTTTCATTATCAACAATTGGGGGAAGAAAATATATCAATGCCTTCAGTCAATACCTTCATCTTTCCTTGAATTATATGCAACTTACTTGTGAAGAAACTAGTCAACTCCTTTACCATTTCCAAGGCCTCCTTTACTATTAAAATTGTATCATGTAGCTCTGGGTTTTTTGCTATCAAAATAATTCATCTATCAAAGAACTAGATGTATGAGTCGCATTAAATAAAAATAGGGGACATCCATATTAGAGCTTTTTTGCATAAATATTATGCACGTTGTAAAGAAATGAAAATACTATGGACCTACTGGGATATACTATTAAAAATTTCTACCCTATGATGTAGCATTCCCTTCAATGCATCTATCTTTAGTTAGTTATTTTGTCTTGGAACCTTAGTCTCCACCAATGCCACTACATGCTCTATCCCAACTGCTTTATCCTTTGTCATGAGAACAATTTTCTAAGTCATTAGTCCTCATTTTACTTTTGTTTTCTTCCATTGTTTTGAGTTGTTCTTTCAAAGTGGCAATTTTATTTTCCAACCCTTGTATCTTTTCCTCCAACTCTTTTACCCTTTTTTTTAACACATAGCTCTTTTTGAGCTCCTCCTCACATAAATATCTTATGTCAATGTATTCCCTAAAGGTTTGAGAAAATTGATCTTCAATCTTCTCTACTTTAGCTTCATTCATGAAAGAAAAGTGCTTCAAAGAACTTGATATTTTACTTCCAGTGGTGGAGTCTAGTGTCCATATGATAGAACTACCTTAGGTTGTGTCTTGAACATCCATAATCCTAGGTTTATTTGTCTCAAGAGAAAAGCTCCACACAACTAGTGTCTTGTTGTCTATGTTGGAACCTAGCCCTCTCTACTAGCCTTGTACACCAAATGCTTCACAATAAATTGCCTTATCATGTCTACTAATTTGGTCCAGCATAAAGGTTGTTACCAAATCCTACCTAGTCACCAATCACATGCCACATCTCTATACCAAATCCCTAGCCTCACTCATCATCATGGTTTCACTATCTAGATCATATGCCAAAAGCTTCTCTATAAGCTCTTTTGTCTTATCCTCACTCTCTACTCATTCAAAATCAAAGTTAATTCACTTTGTTTCACCTTATATAGAAAAATTTTGAATTCTTCTAATTTTATAAACTTATCATATTATAAAAATATTTCTTCTTGAATGATCATATCATCCAGCCTCATTGCACTTAATTGAAATTTTGTCAAGGAACTTTCAGTTGCCTTGATTCTCTCTTGTAAGAAACTCTACCTTATATTAGCAAAATACTAGCTTCTACCAAGCATCAGTTGCAATGGCCTCTCCTTAACCTTTTTAGGCATATGGTCAGTTTTCTACCTTTTGTTTCCCTTAGCCACATGCAAATGTTTCAGTTTGATCTTCATCCTCTTCTAGCTCTATATCTAGATTAGGAGATTTTAGATTCACTCTATCTTCCACCCCTAAATCCTGTGGCAACTGTGATATAATGTGATAGTATTTTTGCAACAAATTCTCAAGCCTAAATGGATAGGAAACTTCTAAACAAAAGCCCTTTAAATCAGGGTCATTCTTTTTCATCTCCCTCTCCACTCTTTGGATATCTTCAAACTTCCTCAACCTATCCTCTACATCACTCTCAATAAGATTGTTTCGAATTATATCTTCTTGAGGTAATTCCTTATTGTTTGAGAAAGTGTAGTTTTTGATTTCTTTTAAAGTATTCCTAACTACATTCTCAGGATCATACATCCTATATGGTGTAGAAGACAAATTATAATGCCTTAGAAATTCATGAATCTGATCAATGGACTCTTTGCCAATCAAAAATCCTCCAATCTTAACACAACTACATGGAAAATATCCCTTGTAAAGCTTAAGGCCTAAGTACTATGTTGGAGTTCTTACTACCAAGGAACATACTAGGTTTCTTTTAGCCTAATACCATGGTGCACAAGACAAAAGCCAAGCCAAAGGAATAGCTAAAACTTATACTCAACTAGGTTTATCCTAGCTTTGGACCAACTTCAACAGAATCACTATGACTCCCTTCACTTTAGACTCTGCAAGGCCAAGGTGGGAAAACCTTAGGGATTGATATGACTACTTCTATGATATTCTTCTCTTCAAGACAACCCCCTATAGTAGAATGTGGTCAATGTTCTTCTATGATTTACCCATAACTTCCCTATCATAGTAGCTAACTATAACTAAGAAGATTTTGCAAATAAGTAACGACCAAAAAATTTAATTCTTCATTACACAAAATGGTAAATTGATTGTTTATAATTTGTGTCTTAGTAAACTGTATGAATCATCAATTTGTAACTTAAAAAATTGTGACCAGTGCCTTATTCATTGTTATATAAAATTAAAATCAACAGCTCAAACGTATTTAATCAACTTGTAACTAAATCTGTCATCAGTAACTGATGAGGGCCAATTACAACCTATTTAATGCCATATTTTAATCCATTCCATTTCTATCCCATTTCATTCCATTTTATCATTTTAACATTTCATATGGTTCAATATAAATAAGTAGTATATAATATTGTTTCGGGATTAAAATATGGAAAATTCGTTATTGGTTTCTTTTTACTAATATTTATGCTAATGTGTGGAATGGACCCTCTTGTCACCTCCACATAATTATATGTTTTTACATGGACTTACTATCTATGAATACATACCAAAGGATCATATGTGATTAACATGGAACAAAAGCTATTTGATTTTCTATTATTTAATTTTTTGGTTGTACATGGAAATATTGTACATGGTTGGTGTAAGGAATTAAAACAAAATCTCATAGTTGGGAAGAATTTTCAAATATCATCTGGATAGGAGACTCAACAATCAATTTTGTCCTATCTTTGTCTTATTTTACAACCACTAGAAACCTATGCTAGAGATGTGGAGGACTTCATACATGGTAGGGACTAAAACCATCATTTCCTCTCTTCTTTTCATGCATAACTTCAATACTATACAACAAATCTCCAAAATATATGAACTATCATTTTTCCCTTTGTAACAACATTTTCTATATTCTATAGCTAGAAAATAAAGGTCTACATGGAAATAGAGCCCACTAATAAGACTTTTCTAAACTACTACAAAACCATGGCTCAATGAATATGAAGACAATGTTGCTTGCCAAAATGATAACAAAACTTTGTCTATTCTTGGCACATACCTAATTTTTGGTAGTGTTGTTACATTAGCTATTATTTGTAGGGTACATATTATCAATTTGATTGTAAAAAAGTTGTTATAGCTGCATAATCTAAGTAGCCCAATGCAGATTGAAATGTACTATTCTTCCTTTGTAAAATATGAAGAATGAAATAAAACTTTTGCTAATTTATCCAACATAGAAAGACATAGTATGTTCACTCACCTTGCAAACTAGAGAAAGAGCCCACTCTTGGAATGTTTGGTGAGGTTATTAATATTGTGATTTATTTTATATGTTAGTGATTTATGTAGCTTAAATTTGTTATGTTTGATTTTCCATAGAATAAGGTTTCATATTAAATCAATAGTTAGTTCAAATTAATACGTTTATAATCTGATTAATACTATAGTTGGGTAAGATAGATTATCATGTTCTCATTATTATAGAGATTATTAATAATGACCAACATATTCTAAATTTGCTATTATATTGTCATTAAGAGATAAATCAATATATCTATATCAGATTTATGTTAGTAAATTATTAGTTATATGGATGGTGTTAGTATTTTTTATTCTAGATTTTTGAATTGTTGCATTTGTTATTATCATTGTTTTTAATGTTTATTTCTATTTCTAACATTCTTGTTGCTAGGTTTTCTTGAGTTTTTCATAGATTCAATTTTGTGTGTTGTAGCTACATTCATAATCTCTCATTTCACAACTATCACCCCTTAATAGCATATTGCTCGGACACCTTCCGAAAGCTTATGCTCTCAGATTGACACATATAGACCAGCCAAACTTCATCATAAATCATTAATTCTTTCTTATTATTTGCCCCAACGTTGGCCTATCAATGACCTTTGAATTTCAATCTTACCATATCCTTTTCATAAATGCTAAACCCTATCACTTATAGAAAGCAATTACTTAATTATTTGAACTAAAAACAATCAATAAGAGATAAAAAAATTCATTCAAATTGAATTAAACTGAAAGAAACTTGTTCATTTCAATCTCAAGATTACAGATATATAAAGGAGACAAAATTCAAAGACACATATATGCATGATTTTGTATTGATTTCCCTTTGAATAATGAATATAATACTAATAGGACTCAAATCATAATTTAGAATTAGACAACTGATACTTGATATTCAATATATTCTAAAGTATATAGAAGTGATTACATTCATATAATTACCAAAATTGGATAGAATGTAAAAAGGGCATAAAACATGAAAATTCTACAAAAAATTTTACCACCAATCCTCATCCTAGGAATCCTTATATAGAGGATTGCAACAAGCTTCAGATGGGAGGGAAAGTGTCAAAAAAATTCTGGTCAAAAACAAAGGGCAAAAATCTTTGAAAAGCTATATTAATACATTCTTTTGCAGTTGGAAAATAGATAGAAAAGTGGGTGTAAAAGTGGATGCCATTTATGGAAAGAAACTTTGCTTGAAATATTTTGTCCTCTTCCATTTCCTTTTGCCTTCTCATAGCATCCTCATAGTTATCTTTGTCTAATCAACCTCATGGGATGGTAGAACCTTGATGTTTGCTATCAATTCCCATATGACCAAATCTAATTCTATCTCCAGCCAAGTAGCATCCCTAATTGAATTTAATTCCACTACACATTTATTCCATTTAGAATCAGTAATAGCTTTTACTTATCTTGAGAATTTACTCATATATGATTCTATTCTAAAAATAAAATCAATTAAATCATATATATAACACTTATATCTATTTCACTATTACAAAATGCCAAATACCTCAGATGCCTCAGAATATCTTCAAATGAATAAGACCATTCATGCCATTCCTTAAGATCTCCATTACTATTTATAATACAAGGAATAAAATTTGGTATCCCCACAGAAATCAACTTCATTTTTCCTTGGATTAATTGCAGCTTTCCTATGAAGAAACCATGTAGCTCCCTTACCCTATTTATCATTTTTCTGGTATTAATGATTACCAACTTGGGTAAACCCTTTTTGTGGAGTAGTAGATGGATCAAATTATTAAAGAATTTATCATAGGTCCCCCAAGTTGTGAGTAGAGGGGATAAAAGGTCTAATGCCTCTAAGAACTTGTATTCAACTCCTTGCAAGCTAATGTAGCTATTGTGCACAATTTGTGAAAGAATCTATAGGGCACCAATTTTGTGCATGAGGAAATTATGCATTGTCTTTATCTCCACCTCCTTAGCACCATCCCACTTATCAATATCCATATATTGGGACTCCCCCACAACTACAATCTTAGCTTCAGTCTGAGTTTCATTGTCCCTTACCTCAGTAATAGGTCTAGTTATAACCTTCAAGCTCCTTAATTCTTCTTCCATGTCAATAATTTTCTTCTCTGGGACATAATTCCTCTTCAATTTTTCTTCATATTTTTTCCTAGCATCAATGGAAATTCTATAGGTTGTGTGCAATTGTTCTTGCAATGTATCCATTTTATGTTTCCCCATTAATGATGTTGTATTCTCCAAATTGTGGATTTGGTCGTTAGATATAGTGAAAATATTCCAAAAAGATTACATTTCCCTGGAGGGGACTCCTTTATTTCCATAAGATTTGGTTTATTGGCATCGATAGCCATGCTCCATATTGCCATTTTTTTATTGTCTATGTTGAATCCAGAGCCTTGCAGCTCATCAGTGATATTAGTATCTTCAAAAGAGACTGATCTTTTTTGTTTTCTAATCTGATCCAACATGAAAGAGGAACTAAGTTCCCAACTAGGAAATAGCATCATTTCACTTCTTGCTACCAATTCTCTTGCCTCCTCAACTCTGAGATTCTCACTGTTGGGTCATAATTCTACAACCTTTGCACTAATTTTGGATTTTTATCATGTGAATCCCCAAGTTGCAACTACAAGGCAAGTTCATTATTTTTTACTTTATAAAGGAATGACTTAAATTCATTAGAATTTACAAATTGGTTATCCTTAGTGAACTCTTCTGCCTGAATTAATCTTTCATCCAACATTTGAATCTGCAATTCAATCATGTTGGGGATCTTTTCATGTTCACATGTCTATTTGATTAAAAATTTGTGTCTAATTGTATCAAAGAATTTTGTTACCTAAGGCATAGTTTGCATTGCCTTTCCTCTAACCTTATCAGGGATATGAATCCTCTTTTGTTTCTTTTTTCCTTTAGCCTATGAAGATCTCTTTGGTTGATCATCTTCAACCTCTACAATTATAACATCCTCCTGCTGAGGATGTGGGGTTTCTACTCTATCTTTGAATTTTGTAGGGACTTGAGTCATTAGCTTATCAAAATTGTCTGGGTACTTATTATACCTATCAAGGTAGCACACATCATGGTGAAAGACTTTGAATGATGGGTCTACTACCTTCATGGCTTCTTCTATTTTCATTATCTTACTCCAATTATGAGTCTTCTCCCTACATACCTATGTTTGCAGATAGTTCATGATGCAATACTCTTCCCAAATTGGTTTTTGTTGGGAAGGGTGTACTTCCTCATTCATTAAGAGTATTCCTCACCAAATTATTTGGATCATAGGTCCTAGCTAGGGCAGAGGGAAGTTTGAATTCAGCTAAACACTGATCTATTTCTTCTTTGGCATCTTTCCCTATCAAAAAATCACCTATCTTTGTGTTTTTGGATACAAAAGAGCCTTTCCTAACAGGAGGGCCTAGATATTCATCATTAGTAATTCCTAGAAGAATTCTAATTGGCCTAGTCTTTCAAGGACATGCCTAGGTAATACATGGGGAGGCTGAGGACAACCAAATACTCTTATAATTGAAAAGTTTTCAAATAAAAATAAACTATCCCAATCATGGCTAAGTACCTTATCCTCATTTGGGTAGGTAGATGGTCTAATTAACATTCTTACCCCTTAGCTATATTTTCATTTATATCCATTAACATATTCATGATTGGAAATACAAAATCATTATAGAAAGTAATAGTACTAGCATAGGGATAAAACCTTTGCTATTAGTGAGTCCATAATTGCATAGGTAGGGTTTCTCCATCCTCCTCAATAGCCTCAATAAAATCTAGACTGATGTGCCTTATGTTCTTGAAGAGGATGATGTGCATCAATAATGAATAATGGAAAAACCTAAAGTTTCCCATGTCCCCCTTCTAAGCTACCTCAATTTCATCATCTATCATATCAATGATGTATTACACAAAATCATAATAGATGTTATGATTTAGATCCTAGATATTCAATGCCATGATATACACATCATAACCTAGGGAGTTCATGGTGCCATCAACTCCTAGTACCTTCTCAATCCTAAAGATGGTATATGTGAAATATTTGTAGAAGAATTATAATTGCATTAGTTCTCCTACCTTCTTAGGAAATTCCCCATTTTCTTTCTTTGATTTGGGAATATGCCTCCTTATGACAATCCCAATGTAGAAACTCTTGGAATTCTTGAAGGTTTCATTCATTTTTTCTTTCTCAATTTTCTTTGTGAGAGGCCCTCCTAGGTAAAAAACTTTAGCAAAGGTCTCCCTATCCAATCTGTAGAGGATATTCATATCTTTTTTGTGAAAGGGCTTGGTAGTAAGATTATAAGACTTAATGAGTGCTTTCACCAAATCAACATCAACTATCACCTCAAGTATTATTAATTTTTCCATGTTCCTGATCCATGGGTTACAGATTAGAGACTTTGCATACCTATTTTGAAAAAAAATACAAGAATAACTCATTCTCATTGGTCTTAGGCACAATGGCATTCCTACAAAAGGAATATACATCTCTGAAGACATGGGCATTCAGAGTTTGAGTATGTGAGGACCCCGGGAGAAAATACACCCACTCCTATGCATATAAAGTTGCCAATTTTGGCTTTTCCTACTTTGTGGCCTATGAAGATTCTTCCACATCAACTTGTGCTATCATCTATCCTTCCTCTTGTGCCATGATCTCTATAACTGAATATTTTCGAATAATATCTATCAATACTAGCTCTAAGAACTCTACAAATCCTTGGCACTCAAATTCTTGTCTCTAACTTATGCCAAATATTGTAACTGAGGAATTTGTTACATCAACCTTTTAATGGAGAGAAAATAATAGAGGAGCATTTATGTCTCTTAATATCAACATGCATGGGAAATATCAAAAAATTTAGAAGAGAAAAGCCATGACATGTATAGCCAGCCATTTAATTCTTTTATATGCCTTTTGACAAGACATAATCTTTGAAATCATAATGGGGGTTCCAACAGTCATATTTTACTTAACATTCCTTCCCCATGACCTAACACCCAAAGCATCTTACTTCTTTCTACCACTTCATGATTTGTCCCCTATTATTGGTGACTAACCATGTGATCAAGTGATCATAGGTTCTAATCCTTTATTTTTCTTTAATCATGTGGTTTCCACCTCATATTAGCATCTAAACTTAACATTAGCAACCCTGAGATCACCTTCACTTCATAAAGTCATGTCATCACACATGGTTAAGCATTTCAAAACTTTTCTCTTGCAACCAAATGACCCTCATGTTCAACTTTAACTTTTAATGCATCACATGGTTGTGGTCAAACTTCTTTTTATATTTACTAATTGTGCAAACAAGTGATCAAACCTTCTAATCATTTTTGTTAGGTCATTGAGTAAATAATTCTTATCCTTTTTTATGATGCAACTAGGCGAGAAAGCATCTTATGTCTCTTTATGACAATGATTGTTGGGTCACCACTTACTTTCCTTACTGGCTAACAAACATCACGACTACACAATTTAGCACTTCTTTAAACCTTTCACCATTTTGCAATTAAATAACTTAACTCTTTAGCCTACCTTGTGACTATGCAAAAAAATAGAAATCCTTTTGAAATTGGACCATCACTTCATGTCATACTTTCATTATCTCACCATAATTAAAACACCTCCAGATTTATATAACAACAAAGCGAAAACCCTTGGATGATATTTAATCTAATGCTCTTAAAATATTTCAGCTTGCCATCCATGCCATTACCTCTGAGCAGTCAGGAACTATCTTTATGCCCCATCACCTTGACACCATACTGCCATACTACCAAGTTCAATCCATGTGGCTACAGGTTGCACCTTCACCACCTTAGCCCATGATTTTGATCTAACTCTTACAACCCAGGGATACAAAGCAATCGCCATTTTACAATTCAAACCCATGGTTAGACAAAACCCCAAGTGAACTATGATCAAAGACCATATGCAAGCTCTTTAAGCCTTATCGCATAGTCGCAGTTAACCACAAACTCCTATTAACCAAGTGCCTGACCATGCAATCAAAGAAAACTCTCAATCACTGCCACATTTTAATAAAACAATTTTCTAAGGTGACTACGAGATCAAGGCCATCTTAACTACCTCACTTGATCATAGTCTGGGAGAAACTTAACTGCTAACTCACTACAAATTAGTGATCAAATGGAAAACTTGATTTTTCCTAGTTGCACCTTTCATTGTCATAATTTAATTAGTAGCCTCAATTATGCAACTAATCATAGTCACATGGTCACATATTTAAAACATAAGAGCCTTTATCAAAAGATAAAATATATAACATAAAGCACCACCTTATGAGGTATTTGAAAATTTAAAATTTGAAGGGCTCAAGCCTAAAAACAAGGTTTTTCTTACGGTAAAGAATTTTCATGAAAATCTTAGAGAAACCCTAGGTTCCTAGCACAAATAATAAATTTCAAAATAAGGGTTTTTCTAGGGGATGAAAACATACTATAATAACTTAAATTTTTCAATAGTTTAGAAACTTTTAATAACACAATTTGGATGAAAATGCCTACTAAAAAAGAGGGCTAATAGTGGCTTTTTCTAGTGATGATGGATAACCTATATCCATGGAAATATGTAGAATCTCTAGCGAAAGTAGACCACATCACATAATAGACTGAAACAAAATTTCCAAGACTATACAAAAATATACACATATATACAAAGGCTATAGACATATGCGTAGGGAATTTCACAAATGTACAAGGATATTCAAACCTAACTACTATTCATGGAAAAAAATACCTTCAACAGAAATATTTCTTGAAGAATTTTCCATGAACTAGAAATTCAAGAAAGGTCCCTGATAGTTCCTTGATAAAGTCTGAGTCATCACCCCAAGTAGAATCAACCATATATGGATCAAGCCATATAGGATCAAATTTTCCATGTTTTCCTTTGTCCTCCATCCATGCATTCCACATTAGGACAAGATCCTCTGGTTCAAACTTTTTTTCCATTATCTTTCTATCATACAAGTGCTTTATTTGTAATCACAATTTTATATTTCTTGTAGAACCCAACCAATTCATCCACCCTTTATACTTAATTTTATATTCTTGTTTCTCATTAATTTCATACTTAATTTTAGCTAGCTGAAGAGACTTACTAAAAAATGCTATAGGTTGTTCATGTCCATATTTATTTTTTCGTCATAGGATAGCAACAATGGTGTGAAAAGATGTAAAGGAGAAAAAATGTTGGGGCTTTCCATAATCAAGGGTTCTAAGGATTGGTGCATTCTTAATAGTAGTTTTAATTTCTTGAAAAGCAATATTAGGCTCACCTTCCCAACTAAAAGTTACTCCTTTCTTTAGCATTTTGGAAATTGTTGTACTGATCTTAGAAAAAAAATTCACAAATTTCCTTAAGAAATTTAGTTGTCCAAAGAAAGATTGTATACCCTTGACATTCTTGGGCTTTGATACTTTGTCAATTGTTGTTACTCTTTTAGGGTTTATTTTTACCCCATCTTTGAAAACTATATGACCCAGCAACTTTCTTTCTGTAACTCCAAAGGTGCATTTCCTCGGGTTTAACAAAACACCATATTCTTAGTCCTTGATAAAAAAATTCTCCAGATGTCTACAATGGTATTCAACTTTCTTTGAGTATGTAGTTAAATCATCTTGATATACCATCATGAACTTGTTAATATATTCATTAAAAGCTACATCCATGGCCCTCAAAAATAATTCCCCTGCATTGATTAAACCAAAGGCATTCTTACATACACATAGGTCCCCCAAGGAGTAGTAAAGGTTTTCTTAAACTATTCCTTCTCATCAAAAAGGACTTGGTTGTACCCTGAGAGACCACCCATCATTGACATCAGTTTTAAGCCAATAACCTACTACAACATGGCTTCCATAATTATCTTTTAATGAGGCAATGTTGAGATTCTTGAAGTCAACACAAAGCCCATTCTCACCATTCTTCTTTATGACTGGTACCAAGTTAGATACCCATGAGGAATGTCTAATAAGCTTTATTATCCCTCCATCATTAAGCTTCATAAGTTCTTCTTGCATCTTAGGGGCTAAAGTGGGATTCACATGTCTTTATTTTTGTTTGAATGGTTTAACATCATCCTTGAGAGCTATCACATGCTAGAAAAAATCTTTCCTATAAGCTTTAAGGTCATCATATAACCATGCAAAAAATATATATAAATCTTCTTAATAGATTTATTAAGGTTTTCCTAATTTCAAGGGATAAGGTTTTTCTAATGCATACCTTCTTGGGAGCTTTAATAGTGCCTAGATTAACTTCTTCAAGCTCTTGTGGCTTTTGATTTCTAACCTCTGACTGCACTTTATCTTGGTTATCAAAGACATTTTCCATGACAACCGGCTCCTTAGGTACCTTATTGGTCTTTAATTATAAAATCTCTTGACCAAAAACTTTCTCCTCCCCATCTATTATTTCTACCCAAGCACTATAGTCCATTTCTTGGCCATGGTATTTATTTTCATTGAAGAGGAAATTAAAGATGTCCTTATCATCTTCAAAAACTTGCCTTGAATTTCCACATTGTCAGGAATAGATGGCCTATTATGTACTTCAATTTTAGACACACCAGCAAATGACATGTCATATGGCTTGATGGCTATATTGGCCAATAGATCGGCCATCTTGTTGTTGTTTCTATCCTTCCAAGAAATACCAAAGGTGTTAAATGACTCTATCTAATCCCAAATAGCATTCCTATACTTTTTTAGCCTTTTGTTCTTAGGGGCATACATCTCCTTGATATGAGACACAATTAGTTCATAGTCACCAATAACATGTAGCCTTTTAATTTTATGACTAGCTACCACCTTTAACCTTAGTAGTAGTGCCTTGTATTTTGCAATTTTATTTGTGCATAAAAAGTTTAGAATAAATGAATACCTAAATTTATTCATTTCTAGAGATATAAACACAACTCCAACACCTAAGCCTTCTTTAGAATTGGCACCATCAAAAATATGGTCCAAAGGCCTTGAGATTCTGCACGATTGGTGAACTCTTGTGCTCTGAGTGGGGGAATTTTTTATATTTCATGAATAACTAATTCTTCTCTTAAAGCATTTACCCTGGTATCTAGAAAACATGTAATATTATTATGTATATTTTCTTCAAATATATTTATCGCCCTTGGTTCCCTTTCCACTTTGACATCCTTTTCCCCTACATGGAAAGTAGCATATGATAAATCACACTGCAAGCTACCTCCCATCACAGCACTCCACTTCCTAGAGAGTAACATTCCATAGTGGGGGGAATATCAACTAGAAGGACAATCATAAAAAGCTCTACATCAGGGTAAGTAGCAAGTTTAAAAGGTAAGACATTGATAGTACCTATGACTAGTACTTCTCTAGCATCTATTGCTCTACATCTACCCTATTTGGTATCTACCTTTAAACCAAGGGCCTCCATGACCTTAAAAGGTGTGACATTGTTAGATGCACTAGAATCAATCATATAGTTCCTAAGAGTTCTACCATTTATAACCAAAGTGAGGAAAAAGTGATCAATGTCTTACAAATATGCTATAGAGGAGTTATCCAAATACATTTGTGGTATTTGGGACATAACCTCTTTATCCTCATTATCCTTTACTATAACTAATGTGTCAAATGATAAGACTATTGGTTCTTGTGTGACAACATAATTTTTTCCTATCCCTTTCAACCAAGATAAAGCCTTATTTTTGTGCATCTCTATCCTAAACATCTGATAAAGGAACTTTGGTAGCAATTTGTGATAGCATTGAAATCATGTCAATATGATCATAATTTTTAGGCTTTATAGAAATACCTGTCGTTGTTGCTATTTGATGAGAAAGAACCTCCTTTTTCTTGATGGTGTCAGATTCTAGTTTCTTTTCTTGCACACTTACCTGAATAGTTTCAACTCCATGAAATTGCACCCTTTTCTTTGGTGCCCACTTCTTACCTTTGTTATCCTTAAGCTTGGATGTCGGAAGAATGTTCTTCTTAATTTTATCAATTTTCTTAGTAGTAGTTGTATCACCTTTTTTAGTAGTTTTTATAAAGGAATACTAACTATTAACAAAAGTATTTACAATACTAAAGAAGTTAACACTTAGATAGGACCAAGGAAGACACCATGGAGGAAGCAGACCAAAAATGGTAAGCTCCACAAGTGTTTCCTATGATGACAAAGCTATGTTCCTAATGGATAGTGGATGTATGCTCACGATGTGCTCAAGCTTCCAATGGATGAGTATTTATCGAGTATGAGGGAAAATAGAGGATTCAACAATGGAGGTGGAGATGGATTTTAGCATTATAATGGTATTTTTGGTAGTTTTCAAGCTCTCAAAATAGCATTATAACATTGTGTAAAAGGTGGATGATCTTTGTGAAGGGAGAGGGTTCCATTTATAGACCAAGGGGTAGGAAAATGGATGGTCAGGATGCAAGGATAGAAAGATGGTGAGGGAGGGTCAAGATGTATTCAAAGGAGAGCACATGGATTGTGCTTCTTTGGGGCCAAAAGGAGAGTGACACTTGTCACAAGGAGGATGAGTGTAAGAGGATAGGATAAGGGTTGGTCAAAGGAGTAATGAGGGAAGTTGAGTATGTAAGAGGAATGTAAGATCCATAAAGGGGGTGTAAGAGTCATAAGTGAGGATGTAAGAGATGTAAGAGTCACATAATTTGACATCTCTTGCTCTCTCTTCCTGATGATGGATCACGTAGTGTGATTCGAAATGTTGATGAAAAATCTCTACACAATCTATTCCAGAAAATCAACATTATAAGAGTCATAAATGTTGGAGGGTGAGGGTGAGGATAAGTTTTTTGACTTTAGCTTGGGTTAGCAAGTCTTAACCCTTGCTTAAAGTTGTGCACATGCTTAGGAGGGGAATTAGGATTAGCTTAGAAAGGGGGTTAGGGGGCAAGTGGTTTAGCTTTGATGGGATGGGTTAGTTAGGAGGCTAAGTGAGGTTAGTATGGGTGGATGGGTTGGATTAGGGGTTAGGATGGGTTTTAGTGATGTTTTAGGGGTTTGGATAATTTATTAAATGATTTATTTAATAAAATGAGGGTATGGGATTAAATTAAATAGATTTGAGGATTTATTTAATTGAATAGAGGAATAGGGATTTAATTGATAAATTGATTTTGGGTTATCATTTGATTTTATTAAGTTAATTTAATTAATTAATTAACTAGGGGATGACAATTAATTAATTAAATAGTAAATATTTAATAAATAATGTTTTTAGGAGATGACTAAATATGATTACCTATTGATGTAATCAGATTTAGGTGTCTATAGTAGTATCCTTAATGAAAATACCAGTTGGCTTAGTTGGAGCATTGTTAATAGTCCAATTTCTTATATTGTAAGTACTATTAATCTAAGCCACTATCGCTGTAGTAATTCTATCAATCTCCTCCTTAGATGGTTTCCTCAAATTTATGTGATCTACCCCTAATAATACACTACAAATAGTGCTCTCCTCATGGTCTTCATCATCTAAAAATACATGTTGATGATGCATTTGACATACATTTCTTGAGTCCACAACATCAATCTCAAATTCCACCATGTTGTCACAAAGGTTTACCATATTGCATGTCACATCCTCGTGATTTTCTCCTTCCTCTTCCTCTCCATTTTGGGTCTACTAATTTTTTGCAAATGATAGAGCAACTGCACAACATTAAGAGCAATGAGGGGATTGGCATATCACATACCATGGCATATCATTAGACATGTTTATAGTGTTTCTCTCTAATGGATCTTGTGTACCTTTATCCTTTCTATTTTGAGTAGGATTTGGGATGGGCTTCCCATCCTTCCATTGTGTAGTATAAGTGTAATTATGCATCCTAGGTACCTTATTAAAATTATTGTTGAAAGGAGCCTTCTCAGTAGTATTTGGCTTATTTGCTTGGTAGGTTGGTGGATTAATTTGCTTTAGTAAGCCTAGAACTTGCCCCATTGTTTCTTATTCAAGATTCTTACCTACTATAGCCCTCTCACCATCCTTCTTGTTTCCTTTTGTATTTAAAAGCTATGGGTCATCTCTTCTTCCCAACTTACTAGAAGCCCTTCTATTATTTTCAATACTAATAGCCATTGTAAAAGCCTCCCTCAAAGTTCTAGGATCTTTCTCCCCTAGATTATTTACCATCTTACAATCAAAGGCATTGAAATAAGTTGTGAGACAAATATCCTCACACAACCTTATTACTTGGAACAATTTATACATCCCTTTCTAAAATATCACATTAAAGTCAAATGTGGATTCATTAGGTTTTTTCTTGACGTTGTTGAATTCATTCAACATGAAACTAGAATTAGTATTATCACCATATTGTTCCTTGAATAGTTTTCCAAGTCATTCCATGAGCTAATACTATTATCAAGTAGCCTTCTAAACCAATCTCTTACATCTTTTTTTAGTGAATGAACAAACAATTTCATCACTACATATTCATGCTCCACCTCATAGACATTGAGCATATCAATGAATCTTCTCAAGTGTTCCTCACCAGTTATGGAATTGTTGCCTAAGAAGTTGACAACTTTATCTCTCAGGCCATTAAAGATAGGATCAGGAAAGCCGAGAATACCCACAAAGGATATTTTTTGTATTGTTCTAAATAGTTGGGTCTTCTATGAGGAACAATGGTATTAGATTTTATTGCTCCAATAGCCTAGATTTGGATAGGGATCTATGGCTGTTGGGCTTGTTGGATAACTGGGATTTGAATAGTGGTGGTAGAAAGGGTAGGGGTTGACTGAGATAAATTTTGGTTAGTTACTGCAACTACAAAAATAGGAATAGATAGGATAACTTGTGAAGATGGGCCAAGGAAAGATGCCAAAGTCAAACTAGCTTTAATAAATTGTATCTTTCTCTTAGTTTCAGCCAAATGGGCTTTATTTTCTAGTTTCTCAAGTTCTTTTTCCAAATCCTCCATATCCTTATTAGCCTTTTTCTAGATATAGGTCAAGTTTAGACATGCTAAGGCTTGTAGGTTTACTAGGAAGAACCTAGGGCTCATTGATTTATACTCCAACAACCTTTTTCTTTCCCTTATCATGGTCTTTCACAATCAAATCTACAAAACTAAGATAAACAGGTCTATAAGGTTGAACTTGTGTAATAATAGGCCCTTCTTTCTCTTTAAGAAGGTGTTCTTTCTCTTGGACCTTGGACCTTAGAACTTCTACATCTCCAAAGATGTCTGAGTGTAGATTAGAAGACTTCTCTTGTAGTCTTTTGTTTTTCTCATGTAAGGAAGCAATCCTCCTAAACAAGTTATCTCTTTCAATAAGGGTATTTAAGGTAACTTGTTCTTTCTCTTTTTCCAAATGAATACATTTGGCCTCCTCTTCTGCAACTCTTTACCTAAGATGGATCAGTTTTGGGAATAAATCTTTAGGGTCTATGGTAGTGGTCTTAGAACTTACTAGGTCATCCAAATGTATAAGATTAGCCACATATGGCCCTTATCTAGGACTAAAACTGGTATCCATATTTTCTCTAAAAACCCAATTGTGTTTCATGTTATTGACAAGATTTGGTTTTAAAGGAATATCCGCTATAGGAGACACATTTTTGTCATGAAATACCCTTTCATCTCTAAATGGAGTAGTGAATGCTTCACCTAGTAATGTAGCATGCTCAGATTTAGAACTTCTAGAAGGTAACTCCTTTTTAGCCATAGGGTAATATTGTGAATGGGTTGGCACACTACACCTAGGGATCCAAGTAGCATTAGGGTCCACTTTTTTTCTTATTTTGATTCTTTCTACCCCTAGGAGGTAATTCTATGTACAATGGTATTTTTGGGTGGTCCTCTATAAAAGTACATGTATTTTCTTCTTATCTATCATTGGTTAGGGTTACTTGATATGTTTATAGCACTAACTACAAAACCTTAGACTAGGGTCACCACACTTATAAGGGAAAATCTTAGAAATAGAACTGACACGATGGGTCAAACTAGTGAATCTTTAAGATTACACACTAGATAATAGAGTCCTTACTCTATATACAAGGTACTAGTATATATGAAGGGCTTGGGCCTTAAAATAAGGCTTTTCTTAGGGTAAAGCACTTTCATGAAAATCTCAAAGAAACCCTAGCTGTTTGGCACAGATAATAAATTTCAAAATAAGGTTTTTGTCAATGGATGAAAGCATATTGTAATTAACTCAAATTGCTCAATAGTTTAGAAAATTTTAACAACATAATTTGGATAAAAATGCCTACTAAAATTGAGGGCTAACATACTCCTTGTCCATCACAATAAGCTACCATAAAAACTCCATTATCCCTAACCTAGTAGGTATATACTTTGGTAGTATGTATTGGGCTTGGGGGCAAGCATAGACTCTCATGACTAAAATTGTTTGGAACAAGAATGCATCTCCATAGTTATGTTATAATTTAGCTTCATCTTTCAACCATGTTGACCTCAATATTCTCCTTTAAATTTTAGGAATTCTATCTTGTTGGACACCCAACATTCTCATGACAATAGAGCTTTAAAAAAATGAAACAAAACTAGAATAAGGGTAATGCCTATCACATACCCAAGTCCACAATTGTATTGGAAAGTCTTCATTGAGGTCCAATTTTTGATCCATGAAATCAGTACTGAATTAGCCAACGTTCTTGTATAGAATAATATGCATCAATAGTGAATAGTGATGGAACTTGAAATTTACAAATTCCCCCCTCTAGGCCACAAAAATATGTTCTTGAATATTTTCAATGTTGTACCTCAAATGGTCATATTCAATGTTTTTGAAGGGTTCTTGAATGTTCAGGGCCATGAGGTAGGGTCCTCCATACACCATATTAGAACCATCACCTCCTAGTGCTTTGTGCAAGCCATAGATTGTGTTCTGCATATAATTTCTAAATTTTTTAACAAATAGCATCTTATCTACTTTCTTAGGAATATCTCTATCTAATTTTAGCTCATATGGAATATGATGGATCATCACCTTGCTAGTATAAAAACTAATATTCCTCACAAATTTCTCTTGAAAGTCTTGGATATCCACTTCTATGCTTACTTCCTCTTTGAGACCAAAAGCTTCAATGAAGGAAGCATGGTCCAATGTGCATAATATACTCCCATCCTACTTGTGGAAAGACTTGTTTGCAGAGTTATATGATGCTATTATGGATTTTAATAAGCCTACATCCATGTACACCTTAGGAAAAATATTTTTTTCCAAGTTTCTTCACCATGGTTTTGATGTTGGTGGCTTCTTGAATCTATTGTTGTAGAAATATATAAATAATTTATACCCATTTGTATTTAAGAAAATGGCATCTTTGTAGTACATGTATGGATCACTGAAACTATAATCATATGCAAGAATTACATTTGATGATCCTGGAAAGAACAAAGCCCATTCATCTACATACTTATTCAACTTCCTCTACCTAGTTTGACACATTTTTATGATGATTTCTACATCCTCCAATTTTAGACATCTTTTCTCTGCCAATAAGCTCTAAATTTTTTAACTCTCAAGAAATAATTCAACAATATAAAATCTCAAGAACTCTACAACTCAATAATCTCTTCTAGCTTTGGCAACCGGTATCTTTTTCAGTTGCAGAGAATATCTTTATGTAAGAGTGTGCTCCATCAACTTCATTTCTTTCATTAAATGCCTACATGCACAAGGATTAAAATTTTATAGTAGGAGTTTAATTTTAGAAATTTTGTGATGTTAGCATCCAACTAAGCATTCTTATTTTATGCCAAAAATTTTGATTGGTTGAAATCCCTTATCTTTTTCATATTCTGCAAAATTGCTTTATACACTTTTTTCCTTTTGGGTTACAACTTTATGCTCCACTAGATTTCCTCTTCATCATAACTCCACTGACCAGACTGCTACAACCTTCTGATCCTATGCTCTAAATAATATTGCATAGTCTAGAACCTTAATAGCTATATCATCTTTTATGTTGTGAACTTACACTAGTTGTTAGCAACATTCATCGTAGCATTGTAACTATTTCAAAATAGACTATCAATCTTTCACTCAACATTTTTCGTGACTTTGAGAATCATCAAAGTGAACCTTATGATGTTACTCTTAACCCTTAGTTATATCATCAAATAACTTTTAAAACATACTTTTGACCTGACGCTTACATTTGGAGCATAAGATCAAGTGACTTCTTCCTTACTGGAAAAACGCTTTATGCACATATGCTTAAGACTAAAGTGTATCTTTGGGTAAATTTAATAACATGACTTACACTTCTATTTTTTCATTCTGAGCATATCATCATGACTCACTTTAAGACTTAAGGACTTTGACTTATGAAACTACGCTTAACCTTTGGATTGTATGTTCAGGATGCATTTTCAACTTTACCAAAAAGACCTATGACCTTACATTCATAACCCTAGGTGTAATATTGGAACATACTTTCACCTTTAGTAAACCCAACTTACAAAGATACGTTTGAGCCTCTAGACATAAGGTTGGAACACTTGGATAGTAGCCCTTATGATACTGTGCTCACACTTAGTTGTGAGATCGGTAAAGGATATGGAATTTTCTCATTATGATTTATGACCTCTCACTAGGACATAAGATTTAGGAAAATTAAAATTTCAAACTTATAGATAATTTTTTTTTACTAAGTTCATGAAATGATCAAAACATTTTAGTATAACCTTGAGTTATAAATGGTGACTTAAATTTTAACCCAACCTAGGGCATGGGTCAAACAATTTAGGGTTTTTCTACTAAAATCACTGCAAAAAAAAAGGAAACCCTAAATTCATACATCTACCTAATTTTCACAATATTTGTCAAAAAATTTATAATGGTGAAAATATAGGCCATCAATGGCTCTATCTAGGAATAATGGATAGTATGCATCCATGTAAGAATTCAACATTTATGGAGGAGAAGACCACATAATTAAAAAATTGACAAGTACTTTCAGAGATAAATTCCTAATCAAAATCAGGGAAGAACACAACACATTTACAAAAATATACAGTATTTACATATGTAAAAAGATGCTAAACTATTGTTCATGGAATAAAGAGTACCTTTAGTATAAATACTTCTTAAGGAATTTTCCATGAACTAGCAATTCTGGAATATCTCCTAATAGTTCTTTGATGAAATATGAATCATATCCCCACTTTTCATGAATCAAATATGGACCAAGCCAAATGGGATCAAATTTCCCATGTTAACCCGTATCCTCCATTCTAGCATTCCAAAGTAGTACTAATTCTTCTAATTCAAATTTCCTTTCTGATGCCTTTTTATCATACAAATATTTTACCTGTAATTTTAATCTTGCATTTCTTGCAGAAGCCTCCCTTCTGGTTTCATCCAATTGCAGAATCTCATAAATTCTTATCTACATTTCATATGTTACATCATCATCATATTGTTGGATAATTTTTTTAATGCCATTTAGGTTGTTATGTGGTAACCTAGATTGTATTCCATAAACTAGGTCAAAAGGTGTACTCCCTATTGCCTTCTTCATTGTTACTTTATCGACCCATACTGCTAAGGATAACTTGGAATCCCAAGCCTTCTTGTTTTCATTCAAAATCCTTTTAATGATTTTCAACAAACTTTTATTACTAGATTCTACTTGCCCATTTCCTTGAGGATTATATGGGGATGATGTAGATCTTGTAATGCTATATTTCTCACAAAAAAATCATATTCCTCTTATCTAAAACACATAGCATTATCTTTGATAATATTTTCTAGACAACCAAATCTGATAATAATGTTATTTAAGATAAAATTCATCACCACTTTACTAGTTTCTCTTTTTGTAGGGATTGCTTCAACTCATTTTGTAAAATAATATGTTGCTACTATAATACATGAATGCCCACCTCTAGATGTATTCACAATTTCTCCTATAAAATTAAATTGCCATTGTTGGAATGGTACTTATACCCCTACTGATCTTAATGATAAGTTACTAGAGAACTTCAACTTGTCTGTGAATATTTGGCAAGCATCACACTTTTTAATTAGTTCATGTGCATCTCTTAACAATTTAGACCACCAAAATTCATCCCTAATCACTTTGAGTTGTTTCAATGTAATGCCCTGCCCGGAGATCCTTGGAAACAAGGATGAAAACAAGTCAGAACAAAAAAAAAAAATTTACAAGTGTAAGTGCACATGATACAACCTACACAAACCAAAAGATCGCAACGGAAGACAGAAATACAACCAAGCACCAACGAATCTCCAAACGCCACTACCAACAGAACACAACCACAAAAACCACAAAGACCAACCAAGCCGAAAGACATAAGCTGACTCTTGGAAACTGGCTAAGTCTGAAATCCTGAAGCCCTGAAAATTGGCTAAGTCTGAATTTTTGAAGCCCTGATTTTTCCTAGAATCTACACCTTAGCTCGTAGAGGTCTGAAACCCATCTCAAATGAATCGTCGCATATATTAAAATATATCTTAAGTATAAGACTTATACTTAAACGATATATTTTAAACCCCGAAGGACAACAATAGAAACCCAAAAACTGAGTTCTAAAAGAAACCTCCTGAATACAAAATGCAACGACATAGGCTTGAAGAACGCCCAAAAGGGTATCTAGATCAACTCTCAAAAAGATTGAATCACTACAAAAAGTGCCCGCTGTTGGCATGCACAGGTTTTAACTAAAAGGCGTGCGACACTTTTTACTAAGGGAGGGCGACACTTTTCCCTTACTGCGTGCGACACTTCTCAAGAAGGCGTGCGATACTGGAAAAGTATCGCGTGACATTTCTCATGAAGCCGTGCGACACTCTTCCAGTGTCGTACGACACTTCTCTAGTAATGCGTGTGACACTTTTTGTTTCGTGCGACATTATTTCTATGGTCGTGCGATACTTTATCAGTGTCGCACAATGTTGAACAAATGTCCCCCATAGAAAATAAAAACACTTACAGAAACTCAAAAATGGAAAAAAAATGACAAAAGAACCTCCACACCAGGGAGTACCGGATCCACATCTCGAGGCCAGAGCACTCGAACTAGAATTGAGTAACTGAAATACAGAAAACAAAATCTAACCATCTATCAAACAAGGAAGGGAAAGGAACGGAAAGGAAACATCACATTCAACTGAAAGAAACATCGCAATAACATAGTTAACATTGCAATGAGAAAAATAACCAACTAAGTACGCGGTTCCTCCCAACCGTCAATGGCGTCATAGGACCATCGTGGGCCCTAGCCATCCCCCATGCATAACATCCCAAGCCACCGATCAAATCATTGGTGCTATCGTAATAGGGATGTCACTACTAAACATGCTACAATGAAGTAAATCAAATCTAACATGCTAGTAGTAAGAATAAGATAAACTGTAATCAGATAACATCATCTACTACATGCTAATCATCATAATGAGGAATGCGTTAAAACTAACATCATCTAAACCATGACAACATCATAATGAGAGCATAAATCACAAGAAGCTTACTCCGTATACCGAAGTACCAAGTGACACATTCAGCAACGATCACGCTAGAATAATAGATTGTCTCTGTACATCGGTCCCTAGCAGTGGTGAAGGTAGCTACGCCTCCCAACCACGTGGCACCCGTAGGTCCACACCCACCATGCTGATGGAGATAATGATCCAACCACACACACACAAAACAACAACCATGGCTAACACACACGCCAAGCAGTATGATGACTGAATCCAAGACATAGACAATGCATAACTACAGGTCCTAGTCAAACATCTCAATAGGCTACTAAGTAGGGGCTGACATCCTGGAGAGTCGCTTGGCATCCAAAAGCCCAAGCTCGGATCACGTGTGGCAACACTCTCAACGGACTCCCTTGGAACCATCACATGAATGTAGATCTTTTCATTATCTTTAGTTTTATTAACTCTCACAATTTTATTTAGTTATCACTTACTTAAAACTTCTTATCCTCCGTCAACCTTCGGTGCCATACGCCGAGCTGCGAGATAGAAGCCCCCTCCAGATGCTACCCTACCCTACCCATGCTCATCCAACGATGAGTGCCCGTAGGCATGCAAATTCCCAACCCAACCCCAATGATCAAAACTTCTAGAAAAGACATGGAAGGTCAAGACTCGCAAGTCCCCCGACAAACGTATGTGCACGTACTCGTGTGTGGCGCACCACCATCACGAAGATCATATCATAAGGACTGGATGAGAACACGAAGCAACCAGTCCCTCAACTGTAAACAAAATCGAGAGGACAGATGCAACATGCATCCCAATGCAACAAAAGATGCAAAAGTGGTCTAACTGGTATCCAAATAGATCACCCAGGTCCATGAACCACAATGTGCCAAATAAACTGGATAAAACAGGTCGGCATGCAAAACGAGGTAAAAACCCCAAATTTTGGAAAAATTCCAAAATTAAAACCCATTTGGCCTTTGGGTTCAAAAACTCCAAAAATCCAAAAATAAATGAAAACAGACACCGTATGCAAAAACGGCCAGCATAACAGCCCAAAAACGCAAAACCCCATTCCAAAAATAGGGAAAAATGTTCATACCCGACCAACCGGGCAGAACTAGCAACCAGAAATAGAGGGGAACACTAGTTCTCAACCTCCTAACATATTGCTACAAGAAATGAAAGCTGAAACGGAGCAAAAACTATAAAATGGGAACGCCCTACCTGAAGGAAAAAGAGGCAGAAACTAAAACCCGCACAATAAAATAAACCACCCACCAAAACAGTTGAAAACGACGGCAAAGCATAAACTCCTTGAGCTGAATCCAACGAGACCAACCTCACGCAGATCCCACGCTCACAGCTTCCAGAACGAGCAAAACAAGAATCCTTCAGAAGGGGATTTCCAAATTTTCTCTACAATTTCTATTTTCAAATTGTGAGAAGTCCATAATGAATTCACTTTTCTAATACTTATTCACTTTTTGAGTGAATAGTCAATTCTGGAAAGTAGCTAGCTGGAGTAGCTAAACTCTGAATCGACCCAAACGAAAATAGGTTATTATCCGTAATGGAATTTCACCTTAAGGCAAAACTGCCAGAAATTAAATTTGAAGAGATTTAAAACCCGAAAACTCAAAATCACAGAAAATCACTAAACACTTTCGCGACAAATGCGAACTTCTAAATGCATAGACACACTCACTGGTCTAATCACATAATGAAAATGAGTTTGGATTTACTAATCATCGAAAGGTTTTGATCTAAACAATAACAATAAGGGTACGTCGACCATATAGGAACGATATGGGTAAATATGAATAGCTGAATCACTAACTCCATGTGCCACTGCCAGGGATATACTTCTTGCACACTAAAACACACGATCAAGTGCAATGGAAAATAATATCATAGCCGAAGCAACATGTATTAAAATACCTATTTAATCCATTTACATCACTCACATTCACAGAAAGCGTGAAGATACAAGAATGAAGTAAATAACCAAAGCATAGAATCCATCTCATAACATAATCAACAAATAGGTCCAATACATCATATAACTGGATATCATCATAGATCTACTGTCATCTCAAAATAGCATCAACATGCAAATATGATAAACTGAACAGTATAGCAGTAAAGCATCTATGGTACTGAATCCAAGTATAACATCCAACCCTCGGGTCATCATAAGGTACAAAATAAGAGTATCAAGTATCTCTCGAATCAAAATAGACAAGGTACAAACTGCAAACACGAGAGGCACTACATTCAACCATAAAATGGCCTCCACACACACCACTATGCATTTCACTTAGAATCTTTGTTGATTTTTCTTAATCAACACATTTCAATAATAAACCTTCCATGTTTCTCCAACATAGCCCTCCTTTAACAATGACATACTTAATGGCTTGTAACTTCAATGCCTTTTTTTTATTATCACTCATTTCTAGTGGAGTCTTCATGTATTGAAAATAATGGATTACACCCTTATACCATTTGTGAGTGTCCATATAACATAGGTTACTTTTGAAATTATGATCAAGTTGGTTTATTTGATTTGCATCCAAATCGGTGTCTACCATTAATTTTGTATGTCCTTGTCCTCTGGACAACTTGGTGATTTGAATGTCTATATTAAATTCTTGGATCCTATTGATCCATCTACATCTTCTTCTTGACACCTCCTACTAAGAGAATTTATCTTTTACTATATCATTTGCAAAAAAAAGCAATTACAGTAGCTCCCATGAGATAACTATTGGAAATACAATAGGGAAAGTAAACTCTGAGGGGGGGGCGAATCAACACTTAAAACTTTTAATCTCAAAAAAATTCACCACACATCTATCTCACAATTTATACATATAAATTGGAATACCAAATTAATAGTATACATCCATAGCATGAAAGTAAAACATTCAACACATATATGACACAAGATATTTGGTTACATAGAAACCCTCCAAGGAGAAGGTAAAACTAGGGTGGGGATGAAACCCACAAATATTCACTACTGCAATAATAAAGTGTATCTAATGAAGGTTACAATATTTTGATCATGAGACATGATCTGCCTGTAAAAGGACTGCCTTGTTAAAGGCTTACAAAGACTATTAGGTCTTACCTTGTTAAAGTATTTCTACACCCTATTAGAAGTGTGCCTGATTAAAGGACTTCAACTTATAATGGAGTAAGAACCCTATTAAGACTACTATGTTAAGAGATTTAACCGATTCACCTATTAGAATGTCTTAGCAATGATCCTTTGGTTAGCATAGTATTGTTTGATAACACATCACCTCTTTACTGATGTATACTTGATCCTTTAGGATCAAATATATCTCACTTGTCTTCTTATTCCTTTCCTCTATTCTCCTCTACTACGTATCTCAATTCACAACTCCTTAGTCACCATGAAAGTTGTGTTTGCACATGCAAACCTTCTCTATTTTATCCTTTCATGCACATAAAATGTTTAGGGTTTGTCCTCCTTAAGAAGACCTAGGTAACTTAGGGTTAGGTATGAATCAACAATTGTAATTCATCCATCTATCTGCTTAAACCTTCCCTTTTTCTAATTGGATGCATGTATTGCATAGGGATTTACAATAAAGATTTGCTCTTATAATCTAAGATCATAAAACAATCCTTAAGTTTCCTCCAAAATGTTTTACAAAGAAGTTTGTGCCATTACAAACAACTATGTCAAAATTGTATAACTCAACATCTAAAGTCCCTGATGCTCAGCATCAACTACAACTTCAATATTGTGACTCAGCCTCTCAGTCACTCAATGTTGGAACTTGGCCTCTGAATGACTCAGCATCCATTGATCACTTGACATCTATATAACTTGGCATATACTATCTTCTAGACACTTGAGTGACTCAGCACTTGAGTGACTCGGCACTTGACTCACTTGACACTTGAGTGACTCATCATGTACTGTCTGACATGTTATGCTTGGCATGTATTACTTGTTTGACATGAACTAAGTAAATAGCTTATAGATGACTAAAGTGTATCGACACTCAAGTATCAAAACCAATCTGAAAATAATAATCTCCCCCTTTGACATGAGTGACAAAAACACTTGGTCATTAATATCTCTATTCACCTTATATACAAAATTTTGCAAAACATGACTTATCCATCATACCTCAAAATAATAACTCTCCCTGAGTTGGTTGTATTGTTTTGTATCTAAACAAAAATCATTCCTCCTATTGAGTAGATGTGCATAAGCTGAATTGTATACTCTGTCTCTATCATTGACTTCCCTCAAAAATATTATCTTTTTCATTGTCTCGTATGTCTCTTATGTCTCTTATGTCTCCCCCTTTCTTGTTTCTCCCCTTTCCTTATTTCTCCACCTTTTTGACACTTATTTCAAAGGGTTATACACTTATACTGTGTTTATCAAAAAATGTTGTATGGATCTCAAGCATCATCCCAATTATCACAAGCTACCTCCAATGATTTGATTTGGATAGCCAGCTCAATAACAAGGTGTAATAAGCCTTTATGAGTAGAAAGATGCAGATATTTCTTCATGAGTGTTTCAACAAAGGCTAGTTCCTTGTGAAATATCTCCATATGGGGAGTCAACATAGATTGGATGCTAATTAGTTTATCTTTAATTTTTGCTTCATCTGCATGTAAAACTACTAACTGACTCTGGGAGTTTAGGAGGTTCCTAAAGTGTTTCTCACTTTGGGCTAGAGACCGTTGCTAGTTGACTGCATATGACTCTCCAAATTGATTATGTGGCTCCAAACTTCCTATGTGAAGAGTGTTGGATTGCATAATTTGGTGTACAAAGAGAAAATGTTCTCTAGTACCTTCTTCACATGGTCAATTTTGGTTGCTAACTCAACCTATGATAGTGCAATAGCACTTGATATATTTTTATTGACCTTATTTTGATACTTATTTTCAAACCATTTAACTTCACATTTGAATCTAGGTCTACATCATTTCCCTTATCAATTAAGTTGGATAACTTCTCTATGAATGTCTTGGTTGCTTTTGGTGTTGGCAAGCTAAATGCATCAAGAAAAAATTCCTTAATATCTAACAAAGCTTGCTTCTATCTATGCTCATGTCTAAGCAATTCTTGGTGTTTCTTCTTTGCAAGATCATCCTATAGTACTTTCATCTCTTCAATAGTGATAGTTGCAAAATAAAACTTGGGCAATTCAATCACTTCATCCAAGTCCACATCACCAATTGCTACCTAGGATGTTCTTTACTTGACCTTGATGATTGTAAGAGTATAGCTTCTATACTTGACCTATGAAGAGCTTGACTAGGAGGAGTAATAGTCCCTAGAAAAGTCACCAGTGTTTGTATTATTGGTTTCTCCTTAGGCTTTATAGTCAAATCTATCTCTTTAGTCCTATCCTTTGCTTTTTCTTAATTCTTGGTTGCACCTTGATCTTGTAGTTTAGGTGTAGGAGTAACATCCTATCCTATTTGTTCTTATGTTCCTTCATTCTCTACAATGTCAAACTTTTGTGCTCCAAATGTCTCACCTTTATCATTTTCTTTGACCTTTACATGTCTTAAAACTGGAGTACTTTGTACCAAGGCACTGATAATAGAATTCGATGTCTCCTTCCTTTGATATACTACAATAGGTAATGTAATAGGTATCATGGTGAATCAAGAGGGGGTTGTAGATGTCTCCTATGTCTGAACTTTGTCACCTGTAAATGCCTTGTCTCCCTTCTCAATCTTATCAACACATACTAGTATAGGTATTCACAAAGTTTGGCCTAGGTAGTGGATTCTACTAGTATCTTCTTCAAGTCTTCCTCTATAAGGGGGTTGATGTTTTAAGTAATAGTATCAAAAGCATCCTTAATCTTTACAGTGCTAGTATCTATATTCGACAATTGTTGAGGACTGGCACTTAGCATTACTGTATCTTGTACACTCTATTCTATCTATTTCTCATCCTCAATTGTAGCCTATGTATCTTCATTTATCTTAGTGCCTTCCTCTTGTGCAACTATCTCAATGTCAATTGTAGTAACCTCAATTAATTGTTGATGTTCATCTTTGTCCTCACCTACCTCAATAGGTGTCTTTTATATTGCCTTGGGTTTTGTCAAACCATATAATGATTTCCAAATCTGAGTGGCCTTTTGTAGAACATCCTCAATATCTTTTTGCAGTATGCTAAATAATCTATATTTTGGTGCAAATTTCCCTGCATGCTTCTTTATAACCTTTTCCATTGTCTCCCTATCCAATGCTAGCATCACTTGAGCAAGTGTAGTCTCTCTGATTTGTCTTTTTGTATTGAGACTATATTACCATTTTTTTCTTTCTCAACTCTATCATATAGATCTTTTGGTAATGAGTTGGAAATCTCAATTAGAGTCTATTTGAATCTTTCCATCATGGCATACATTAGCTCCTCTACTTGGTTCATCTCAACTTTTCCAAGTTTACCAAACTCAATATGTGTAAGACCAAATAAATTTGCATTATTCCTAATATTTTCACACACATTATCTAAGTCTAAGGATGAACTATGACTTACTACTTTGAGTTGGTTGTTGTCATCAGATTCAGTCTTCTCTTCATCAGATCTAATTGGAGCTATATACTTTCTCCTTGGTCTCTTCTCAGCATCTTCTTCTTTGGTAGCTAATTTTGCCCTCTTTTCTTTTGGCTTTACTGCTTTGTGGGCTTTCTTGGTAGTAGCTCTTGTGCTAGTTCAAGTTGCTTGAGCTGGAGGCTTAGGTTTTACAACCTTCCTTGATTTACTAATTGTTGTGGTTTTTTCTTTCCTCTTCTTTGTCTTAGGTGCTTCATTGGATTCTTCTCCCTTGGCACCTTCTTCAATTTCTACCACTTGTACTTGGTCTTCACCTTGACCTTGAGTTAAGGTCAAAGGTGCTTTGGTGGTAAAATCTTCTTCTTCATCATCATCATCTTCTTCTTCTTCATCTTCTTTTGCCCCTTCACCAAATTTCTCTTTGAGTTTCTTGACAATTTTATTCTTCTTTCTTATGAATAAGGTTATCTTCAAATCCATCATTATTTTAGATTTAGCCACATCATAATTCCCAAAGATAGTAGCCTTGAAATCTACATCTTCTGCAAGTAATGATGTGATTGTTGCAGAGGCCTCATCCACATTGATCTCATAGCCTAGTGTCCTTAGCCACCTTACCCTAGGAGCTGCAACCTAAACATATGTAAAATCAATGTCAACTAGAAAGAAAACATCATTGAAATGTTTCTCCACTAGTGAAATTGGTATCCTTAGTCTTTACTTCTTTACTTCATTGTCTACTTCAAATCTTCAAAGTAGCTTGTCATTACAAACTCAAAATTCTCTCCAAGCTGCTCAATAAACTCACCAATTTGCAATGCAATGGATCTATTTTTCTTCCATCCAATTTTACCAAATGTGGGGAATGTATTATGTACATAAAAGAACATGTGTATAAGAATTGAATCAAATTTTCATTATGCACTCTTAGTCTTCCTTATTGCTCCCAAATTTTCTATCAATTGTTTTAACTCCAACTCGGCAAGGTCATATGTATGATCCTTCTTGACTATCATGTAGCCCATGTCAATAGCAATACATGGTACACTATTGAGCCTACTAGATTAATAAAAATTTTGTGCTATAATCCTCACTACAAAAGCAATTAGAGGATCTGAGATAGTGTCAATTGTCATAGCTTGTTTGTTCCACACAACCCCTATATTCTTCTCAATCACTTCTTTAGCTTCACTCATAGTTTTAGGTTGGTCAAGGGTTGGATACCCTATCACTCTATGTATAATATTCTTGGTGATCTTTACTGGTCCATTTTCCAACAATATAGAATTATCATGAATTCTTCTTAGAACTATCTTTATCAATTTAGTTTTGAATATGTTGGGGAGATCTAAGACATAGGTTAACCCTTTGGTCTCTACAATTTTGAATTCATCTTTCAATGCTCTATTTCACATGGTTTCCCTAATATCCATGTCACTTATGCTACCCACCTTTCATGTGTAGCAACATCTCACATCTTGAATCATCAAAACTCGAGGTAGTATCATCAATAACGCACTAGATAAATCTTGCTTGTAAGAAATATCATGAATGGCTCTAATGTTTGGTTGTTTGATCTCATTTCTTATCAACTATACATTCAAAAATTCCTTCCCCTCTTTAACCTTAGTTTCTAAAGAACTAGATGCTATCATAAAAACCTTTGGTTTGCAAAAATTTAAACTGCATAGCTTAGCACACGATAAATACCTTTGTAAATCTGCTAAGATGATGTTGAGAAACTATTTTATCCTATTTGCAAATGCTTGGAATGATCTCTTCAAGTCACCTTTAGCTCTTCATGCTCTCTTTCAAGTTCAAATGATGTCAAATGAGTAGAAATCAATCAAATAAACCTTACAATATCACATTTAATGCTTCATGCTTACACAACTATAAGCTTGGCTTCGTTAGAGATTTTGACTCACTCAAATCCCATGAAGTTCCCTTTACGCTCAGCAACTACTATGAGCTCGACCAACACTATCACTAATGATATCTTAGCATCAACTACCATTTCACTCGACAGCTAAAGTGAAACTCTTCATGCTTGGAAATAACATGAAAACTATCATAACTTAAATATTTCTTCTAGATTATAACCAACACTCTGCATTTTACCTCATGCATATATAATCTTTTTAGAACTTAATCCTTGGAACTAATGGATAGTATACCTTTTAAATATTAGTCAAAACATACCTCTAGATTGGTTAATTGGAAGTGGTGCAATCACCTAACCCATTAGGTGAAAGTGACCTCATCTGGGCTTGATGTGTTGTAATCTTCCTTTCTATTCCATGTCTTGTCCATCTCATCTTTGACATTCTCAACATCTACCTTTCCTTTTCCTTTGTGGAACTCACTGCTAGGCACCTTTGACTTATTTGGACAATACTTGCTTATGTGACCAGTCTTCAAATAGCTAAAACATGTGGTTTGACTCAACCATTTTTTGTATTCTTTTCTAAAATGTGTTCTTATGCAATTTTAAGCAACATGTCCATAATTTTGACAATAGTGACAACCATACCTAGTATTATAATCCCAATTATAAGAGTTGTCATTGTACTTTACCTTTGTCTACTTGTTTGATGACCATTTAGGCTTAGATCTGCACTCATATGCTCTATGTCCATACTTCTGATAGCTATAGTAGTATCCTTCAAATCTTTGTGTTCTTATGGTCTTGGTTCTACACTCATGTGCCTGATGTCCTTGTTTATTGCATTTTTGGTAGTGACCCATGAATTTCTTCTTAGGATTCTAATTTATAGTCTTTCTCTTATAGACATTAGTAGTGTGACCTATCTTACCATAATTATGACAAGTAGGTTTGTAGTTATTACCCTTGTTACTTGTTTCTTCACCACTTTTGGATGATTCTCCTTCTTCAATATTGATGCAGCCTAATACAGTAGTATCATTGTTGGATCTAGGGGATCTCATCAATTAGGGAAAGTACTTAATAGCTTCATTAGGTTGGTTGAAACTTTCAGTAAATTATTTTTCTCTTTTCAGATTATTTCTTAGTTATTCATTTTGCAACTTTAATGTTGAGATCTCAATATCCTTTGCATTTAGTTCATGATTTGCAATCATCATTTGACTCAATATTTCCAATTGTATTTTAGCAATCTTGTTTACCTCTAATTTTTTTTGTTCCAGTCTACTGGTCAAAACCATTTTCTCACCTTCAATCATGACTTTGTCTTCTATGACTTTATTTTTTTGTTTAGTAACTTCACAAAGCAATACTGATTGGACTACTTGTTCTATCTTGAGATTTCTAACCTTGTCAGTTAGGGTTTTTTTGTGGTTTCACAATGCATGCCCCATTTTGCCTAGAAATGGGGACCCCTACTTTATGTTTTTTAGCTTTTCAAATCCCTACTCTAGGGTTTGAGTCTTTTTTAGGGTTTTGCTTAATGTCTTTGGTGAAATCTAGGTCCCATTTTGAAAAACCAGATCCTAAAAATCATCATCTGAAGGGACAAGACATTTTTCTACAAGAAAAATGGTGCAGCATCACACTTCCCCAGTGTGCTAGTGTGCCAAACATTAAGGAAGGCATCTTCCCCTTAGTAATGCGTAGTAGCACATCACCAAGTTGTGTGTTGGGTCCTGGGTCTATAAAACCTGGGACCCCCCTCATCACTTTTTATCTTATTTTTTAGTTCTGAGCTCTTTATGTCGCATCTATGCATCTCTTAAGGTGCACTAATGTGCCTTGCCTCCTTTACTCCAGCTATACAAATGCAAAACATTCAAACACCAAGTTAAAGTGTGTAGTATGCAGCTATCTAGGTGCACACCTACGCACCTTTTACAATGTAAGAAACCTTAAAACTTTAAAAATTTGAAAAGCTTTAAAGGCTAAAACCTAGAAAGGTGAGAACTTATGCACCTATTTAGGTGTGTAGCTATGCACCTTTATACTCCTCATGCATTGAAAATGATATATGAGGGTGCGCACCAAGTGCACCCATGAGGTGCACTAGTGTGCATTCTCATATATTAAACCTTGAGAAGGACAAAGGTGCACCTAGCACACCTTCGAGGTGTGCCAAGTGTGCCCTTTTTTGTATTTCAAAGATAAATTTTAGTATTTTAGATATTTTTAATGCTAAGGTTTTTTGGGTTTTTTTGTATTAGCATTAGGGTTGATATTAATTGATTTTTCTTTGACTCTGGAGTAATAGACATTATTTTTGTGTAGATTTAATGGCTTCTTCATCATCCTCCCTTACTACAAAGATGGTCCCAAAAGTAATGGTTTTCAAGTTTCAAGGTGTTCCTACAAATTTGTGCTTTCAAGATGACTATTTGGAGATCTAGGACACCAAACTTCATCATACTGACTAGAACAGATTCTTGGTATTGTACAATAAGCCCACAGAGAGGTCCCCATTGATATCTACTCCAATCCAATCAGGACTTGTCAACACAACATCACATCTAGTATTAATATAATCTTTAGAATTGATCATGGCGCTAGTAGAAAACTATGTTTCTGAAGAATGGTTCATGAAGAGTATAACTAGAGAGATCATCCTAGATCTCTAACCTAAGAGCATAGAGAAGTTATTCCATCTTCCAAGAGTAGATCAGTTCATCAGATTAACCTATCACCAAGTAGAAAGATGGTACAAGGAACATGTAGAGGAAGCATCCAAAATCATCCAGTCTTCATACCTCATTGAGAAAACTCCTCTAGGGCGTAAAGCAGTCAAAGTGGACATGATGAGAGGTTACATGAAAGAAGATATTAGATATTCTATAATACTTTTGAGTAGAGTCATGGGATTGCCAGCATCAAGACATTTGAATATATGGATGGTGCACTTTATTAAGACTATCAAGATGGAAAAGATGCCAATTGATTGGACCTCCATTCTTAGTGAAAACTTGGATGAACAACTGGCAACGATTAAGAATAATTGTAAGTTTTACATGACATCATATTTGGTGCACTTCCTAGCTACAAGGGTGATGAATTATCCATGACTCTTCAAAAAGGGTAGCATGCAAGATGCAAATGTATGGCCCTATATAGTATATCCTCAGTTGGTAAAGAAAAAGCTTCCAAAAATAGCAAGGAATATAGGATAGAAAATGATGCATTTATATTTGCAATTATCTGGTTCATTAAAGGGGATTATGTGAAGAGGATGTCAAAGGAGGTAGTAGCAAGGGTTTCACAAGTTAGAGCTTACTACATCCAGTATTGAACATTCACCTATTTAAGGGTAGTAGGTACTACTCTCAATCCCAAGAAACTCCCTAGATATCCAAGTGAAAGACTTATACTATTAGAGATCACCTGACAACTCTTGTCTACCAACAATAGAGTATAGAAGCAACATAAAATAACATGGGTGTGGCCCATTACTATAGGACCATTTAGTGTGGTCCAGAGATAAGATATTCCATCTTTTGAGTCTAAATTGGATCGATATCCCTTGGAGGAATATAACTCTCCTTGCCATTATTTTGATAACATTGGGAGAGTGTAGTATTTGGCTGGCAAAACATTCCAACATGAAGATGTAATTGAGGACCACTAGATGAATGCAGTGATGACTACAATATCTAAATAAGGGACTACTATAGGATGACTCTCTATTTAGTAGGTAGTGCTTTGAGGATAAAGTTTCCTTTGAAGATAGTGCAATAGGATATTGAGGATGGTCTTGATCCATTTTTCAATAAGGACAAGATTGGTGATTGACCTATTATGAAAAAAAAAGATTGATAAAAGAATAAAACTTAGACATTAATCACAAGGCTAGGCATGTCATCTAACTGACAAAGGATTGGATCAAAAGACCTTTCAAATTGGATCAAATTCATCAAGCAGTAGTCTTCCATGCTATAGCCTGCCTAGCAAGATTTTGAGGAGCTAACGTAACAGTGCCTACTTTTATAGCTCAGTCCCAAGTAAGGCCAGAAATGGTGCACCAACTTGATAGAGAAGTTGGATATTATAGGGCTCAAAAGGGTAAAGGCAAGAGGAAGAGGACTTCTCCTCAACAAGTCAAGCCAGAAGAAAAAGGAAACTCAAGAACCTCCACAACCAGGTGCAAAAAGTGTACAAGGGTCAGAAAATGTGGAAGCTACATAAGCCCAAGATAATCCTCAAGTGCTACCAACTAAACAAGGGTAGGGAGGAGCTAAAATAGAAGTGCAAGAAGTGTCTTTACTTCCTCAAAAAGAGGTACAATCCTCCCCATCCACTCCTAAGAGAAGAAAGAACAAGACACCAATCAAGAGGAGGCAAAAGGTGATTAGGAGAGTTATTATTTTCCCATTAGTCCTAGAAGTTATCCTAGAAGGAGAGGAAGAAGAAGATGATGAGGACGAAGAAGATAACCTTAATTTGAACTGGAGGACTCATCTTGCCAAAGCCATAGAGTTGGAATAGAGAAGAAGCTCCACAATTATGCCACCATCTATTATTGAGTAGCCTATTCAATCTACTGCATTAGAAGATGAGCTGCAATAATGGATTGATGAGCAAGAAGGCAAAGGTACTAATGTCTTTCAGATATTAGATTTTGATTTTATGCTAGTTAGAAATTAATTGGTGGGAGACAAAATAAGAGACACTCCAACTAATCAACCTCAACAAGAGGATTGGAGTCAATTTCCACCTGAGCCACAAGGGCCCGAAGTAGTTCCACCATTGCCAATTCAAGTTACATTTTGTATGGATAAAGGTTCAGCCACTCCTCTTCCTCCAAAGAATTAAGAATAAAAGGTTCAAGAAAAATAAGAGGAAGAGCCAAAAAAAGTATCCCCTGATGAAGTGTTAGAAGAAGGACAAATAAGCAAGAAACATCAACAAACTTCCTAAGAAAAAGTGGTGAGAATTGTGGACTCCATGGATACAAAGATTCCTAGTGTGGATCTCTCACAAAAGGAGAAGACTCTAGAGACGAGTGATAAGGGGAAGAGCATAGCAGAGAAAACTCCTTCATCTTCAAAAGGAAAATCTCCAATGCAGCATATCCCAAGATGGCTAAGGAAAGAGGTGATAAGAAACAAAAGGCAAGACTCCATTGAGGAGGAGGTATAAGAGAATTGATTGAAGTGCTCAGAAAACCTAAGTCACTGCCAAAAGATGCATGGGCATTAGCCTTCATCATGAGTCATCAGAACCAAGATTTATTTACTCACATTGCTATCCCTACTCTACATATAGATATTGAAAAATTGAATCTGAAGGATTATCAAATCAGGGAGGTTATGCTTAGAAAACCCACGTTGGACACTGTGATTATGACAACTAGAATTAAACAAATGTTTAGGCACTTAGAATAGGATGACAGAGAATTGATAACACTTTAGAAACAAAATGAGATCCTAAAATGATATCTAGATGAAGTTTTTGGTCCTTTAGATCCTAAAATCCTTGAGGAGACTTTGAATGCAACACTAGAGAAAAGGAATAGGGAAACAGTGCAATTTGATCAATTTTTGAGAGCTTGTCAACAATAGTGAGAAATTTTTGAAGAGAAAGGTGTGTAGATTATACAAAGGGATCTTAACTTGCTACACCATATGCAAGATAATGTGGATAAGCTAGTAGCCATTTTAAATCAGGATTTTGGTTTGATGGACAAAGTACATACCTAGGTCAAGGACTTGCAAGCACTACAATCAATCAAAGGCCAAAGGTATTAGATGTTAATGGAGCTATATATGCAGAAGAGTTAGATAAAATTGATAATTAGATAGAGAATATTGTGGATGGCAATAAAGTAATGGAGACATTACATGAAGAGATTCATAAGCTCAAGGATCAAGCCCAAGAGAAAATTTTGGAGGCAAAGAAACATTATAGTGATGCATGTTTAGATACTTTTGAGGATGATGCAAGGTGAAAATTGATATTTGTGAAAGCATTTGTTGAGCAGTTCTTAATTTATTTTGAAGAATCTTCTAATAATGATGATATTAGAAAAGCATTTAGAACAAAAGAAGCATTACTAGATTTAGATGTGAAACTTGGAGATTTTGTGGAGACTTGCATCGTAGTGGGCAACTATAGGTAGAAAGTAAAGGACAAGTATAAAGCCTTAGATTTTCTAGAGGCAGCTCAAGTCATTTATATTATTGAGAAATTCAAGGGCAAATATCCAAACATAGCTCTGGTATAAAGGGGAACAAAACCTAGAAGCCAAAATTTTAGTTTTGATACTTGGTAAAAATTTTCATTTTTTGAACTTACTTCTAAGGTGTGCAGGTGTGCCAAGTGTGTAGATGTGCTACTTTCAAGGTGCATTAGAATTTTTTGAAGAAGTTAGAGGTGCACTGACAATTAACTTCAAATTCTAAATTTAGAGCTATCCATTCATCGAAAATGCATTCTGACAGCAGTTTAACTCCTACGGACACCAAGTGAAGATGGAGCTTCTATTTTTGGCACCTCCAAAGACTCCTACATCATTTAATGGCTTTCTTCTTCTTATTTTCTCATTCTTTCGTTGTTTTAAGACATGTAAAGGCTCATGCATCCATTTAATGATATAAATATGGATGAAGTCCTACTAAGCACCAATTAGACAGTTAGTTTGTACATAATAAGATTTGTTTTATTAGTTTAGAAGCATATGTTTGCATAAATATATCTCTCACTCTCAACACAAATTGAGGAGAAGATTTCTTATAAATTCAAGAATGTAATATGTATTCCAAGGTGCCATTATTTTGATGCAAGAATTATGAGATTGGTGCTCACATTTGGAGTGTAGTGATTCTTGCCTAAGTGTATTATATTTGTTAATATATGTTCATGGAATGTAATTGAGCCAATAGTTTTATTATTTTATTCTAGTTGTGTGATATTTTAATTTTTGTGTTTGCTATGGGTCTAAAAACTATGCTAACATACTTAGTTAGAGAAGAGATCACCATATTGTTCCTACATAGCTTTTCATCTCGCATGAGAAAACTTTCCATTGCCTTGCAATTTGATGAAAAGTGAAACATTTTATGGTTATTGAATTCCCATCAGCAATTTCATCAGTGGAATTAAGGAAGCGATGCTCTTATTTTCATTGGTTACCCATTGATATTTTCAAAGGCTTAACTCACAAACACATTGTTTCTATGGTTTATGTCTATTAGGATTTTAATTTTCATGTTATTTTCTTAAATTTCTCATTACCGTATCTTCATTATTTAGTTTACTAACCCCTTGGTTAAATTAGAATTTCATATATTGCATTCATTATAAAAATAAAAATATTTCTTTTTGTGTGTTTTTTATTTTGAGACAGCAAGCAAATTCAAAATCTTATTCAAATTGTTTAAGAATCAGCAAATGCCTCCTCATAAACACTCACATTTATCTTCAAAAGAGCAGATTCTAGTAGGTTGTAAGATCACCCTGAACCTTGTATTTGATCCTAGATTAACTTTTTAAGAGAGGAGTTTGAAAGGATTCATGTTGTTAAGCATCATGCAAAATGACAGCTCAACAGGTCCCATTCTTTTCCATCAAATCTGCAATTGTTGCATCAAATTCACTTATTTTTCCATCTACAAACAATTCAATAGTGTCAATCTATAGGTAATGTGTTTCCTTCTCTTTAATAGCTATTTTGTTCCTTCTTTTTAATGATTGCTTTAACTAATCTCTTTCTTCATTTAGTTGATGTAGGGCAAGTTGTATTTCAACCTTCTGGTTCTCAATAGTCTTTCCAAACTTGTAGAAATCCATTTCCAAGATCTTTCCTCAAAGCTACAAAGATTTACTTCCTAGAGAACTCTTTTTTAGATACCAATTTTTGGAAATATAATAGGGAAATCAAACTCTGGGGGGGGGGGGTGGTGTGAATCAGCACTTAAAATTTTTAATCTCAAAAACATTCAGCACACATCCATCTCACAATTTATACATATAAACTGAAATACCAAATAAATTATCCATAGCATGAATTTAAAACATTCAACACATATATTGTACACAAGATATTTGGTTACCTAGAAACCCTACAAGGAGAAGGTAAAATTGGAGTGGGGATGACACCCACAAATCTTCACTACTGTAGTAATAAAGCATATACAATAAAGGTTACAATGTTTTGATCATGAGACATGGTCTACCCTATGAAAGGTCCTCCCTAATAAGTGCTTACAAAGACTATTAGGTCTTACCCTATTAAAGGATTTCTACACCTTATTAGAAGTGTGTCTAATTAAAGGACTTCAACTTACATTGAAGTAAGGACCATGCTAAAGGATTTATAATAGCATGTTAAGACCACTATGGTAAGAGATTTAACTAATTCACATATCAGAATGTTTCAGTAATGATCCTTTAGTTATCATTGTATTAATTGATGACACATTACCTTTTATTGATGTATACTTGATCCTTTCTAATCAGATGTATTTTTGTTGTCTTCTAATTCCTTTCCTCTATTCTCCTCTAACTGATTATGCTATGTATCTCAATTCACAACTCCTTAGTCACCAAGAAAGCTTTATTTGCACATGCAAACCTTCTCTATTTTCTCCTTCCACACACATAAAATGTTTAGGGTTTTTCCTCCTTAAGAATACCTAGGTGACTTAGGGTTAGGTATGAATCAACGATTGTAATTCATCGATCTAGCTGCTTGAGACTTCCCTTTTTCTTATTGGATGCATTTACTATATAGGGATTCATAATAAATATTTGTTCTTATAATCTAAGATCATAAAAAAATCCTTAAGCTAGCTCCAAAATGGTTTACATAGAATTTTGTGCCATTACAAACAACTATGTCAAAAATTTGACATCTAAAGTCCTTGATGCTCAGCATCAACTACAACTTCAATGTTGTAACTTGGCATCTATATAACTTGGTACATACTATTTTCTCAGCACTTGAGTGACTCGGCATGCATTGTCTAACATGTTATGCTCATCATGTATTACTTGTTTGACATGAACTAAGTAAATAACTTATAGATGACTAGAGTATATAGACACTCAATTATCAAACTAATCTAAGATTAAAAATAACATCTATATGCTTTCATAGCCTTGACTAATACATAACCTTGGTTTTCATTTATTTCATATTTCAACTCTATAGCTTGAAGGGATTCACTAAAAAATACAATGGGTTGCTCAAATTCTTCCTCAATTTTTTTGTAATAGTACTGCTGCAACAATATCGAATGAAGCAAAGGAGAGTATTTGCATGGGCTTTGAATAATTAGGGGCTCTTAATATAGGTGCATCTTTAATTGATTGCTTTATTTTTTGAAAAGCACTGATTGTCTCACCATCCCATTTGATCTCAGAACCTTTCTTGATTATTTTAAAGATAGGTCTACTTACCTCTGCAACATTTGTAACAAATCTTCTCAAAAAATTAATCTACCCAAAGAAATATTGAATGTCTTTTACATTTTTTGGCTTCTAAATTGTATCAATGGCTTCTACCCTTTCAGGGTCTATCCTCACTCCTTCTTTTTCAAAAATATGCCTTAAGAGTTTACTTTTAGTAACTCCAAAAGAACACTTCCTTGGATTCAAAGACATATCATATTTTAGGGCTCTAACAAACACCTTTTCAAGATTCCTACAATGATCACCTTCTTTCTTTGAATATGTTGTCAAGTCATCTTGATATACCACTAGGAATTTGTCTATAAAGTCTTCAAAAGCCACATCCATGGCTCTCTAAAAATTAGCACCAGTATTTGTTAAACCAAATGGCATTCTATTATATACATATGTTCTCCATGTTGTTGTAAAAATAGTCTTATACTATTTTGATTCATTCACAACCACTGGTTATATCTAGAAAAATCATCCATAATTGGCATTAACTCTAACCTAGTAACTCTTTGCAACGTGGCCTCTGTATTAGGCAAGCCATAGTTATCCTTTAATGAAGATATGTTCAAGTTTCTGAAATCAACATGCAGCCTTATATCTCCATTTTTCTTCCTAACAAGGACAAGATTAAATACCCAAGAAGAATGCCTTATTGGCTTGATAATTCTAGCATCCCTTAATTTCATTAATTCTTCTTGCATTTTTAGTGCTATGGTTGGATTAATACGCATTTTATTCTACTTAAAAGGTTTGGCACCTTCCTTTAGTGGGATTTCATGCTAAAATAAATTTTCTCTTTTGGCCTTCAAGTCATCATAGGACCAAGCAAATGCATGCCTATACTTTCTCAATAAATTGATTAAGGCCTTTCTTACTCTAGGAGACAATCTCTTACCAATATATACATTTTTTTGTGCATCCTCAGTCCCAAGATTAATTTCCTCCAAGTCTTTAGCATCATGTTCCTTAGCATTCAACTTGGACTAATCATGATTATTGAAAATAGTTTCCAATACCACTATTCCTTTGAGAATCTTGTTTGTTTTTAATTGAACCACTTATTTCCCAAAAATGGTATCGTTGCCTTCTATTATTTCAACCAATGCAACACTATCAATTTCTTGATCCCAAAACTAGTCTTCACAATTTACGAATCTCAAGATATCTTTGCCATCCTCAAAAGCCTACCAGTTTTAATGTTATCAGGGATAGATGGTCTGATATGTGCTTCTACTTTTGATATATCAGCAAATGTGATATCATCAAACTTTAGAGAAAAAAATTTTAAGGATTAACCATAGACAGAAATAAAAGTTACATGCAAATACAACCAATATCATAAAATAATAGATCACACAGAAGAGAACACAAGACACAAAGATTTAACATGGTTCACCCAATCCTTGGGTTATGTCCACTAATAGCAAGTCCAATATTATTGTTATCTAGTTATTACAATATGTAATCCCTTATAGCTCAATACCTCTGCAAGAAGCTACAATATCATTATACATTATGAAATCCCTAACCCTAAGTCATTTTATACAAGCTTTTGTCACTTACAAAATTAAGGCTAGAATAAGTTGTCCAATAGAAAAATAGTAGCCAACACCTTTTACAATATAAGGTCATTTTTGGCTTTAGGGGTGCTACCCTACCGGGGTGTTGCCCCTTGACTCCACCCTATAACCCTATCTTTGGGGTGTTGCCCCCAAACCCTTGTAGAAATTATTTAGGGGGAAACCACATTGATTAAAAGTCTGAGTCTAATTAGGCTCCACATCACAATGATCTCCCACTTGGAGATTGGTCAGACTCCACAATAATAACCTCCCACTTGAAGACTGATCATAGCACAACTAAACCTATAACTCTCACTAGAATATCAAACAACCCTAGACTATGTTGTTCTTTTATCCTATTCACTCTAGAAGACCAACTAAAGTTGAAGAGGAGTTCAACTTCTCCCTTGTGACTTCCTTTGTAAACATATCTACTAGATTATCATATATTTATATATATATATATATATACTCCAGCTTCAATTATACATAATCCAAAACTGACCAAATGAAAGGTGTCACAATGGTATTTTTTTGTCTTTGAATGTACTATATAATTCTTCACAAGATGAATGACACTCTAGCTATCTATAAACAAATAATTATCCCTGTGTGGGTGCCCCAATTCTTCCATGAAGAACTAAAGCCATATCATCTCCTTGGTTGCCTATGTAGCACCAACATACTTTGCCTCTATAGTAGAAAAAGCATTTTTTGACAATTGGCTATATGTAGATATGTAAATTTTGTTATTAATGGAAAAACATGATGTAACATGACGTACATGCTTATTGTAAACCTTGGAAATAAAGATACTTTAGCTTTTTGGCACTCAAAAAAATTTCTATGTATGAAAGTGGTTTACAACAGTGTATTGTTTTATGTATAACCTATTTATATGATGTTATTTTTGAGAGAGATGTTAGATGGAGATAGTATACATATTGGTGATGATGTCTATAATCTTGGACATCAGTATGAATAGTACAGGAAAAGAGATACATAAGATTTTCATAACAATGAAATGAAAGGTAAAGGAATTATTTTATTTACAAAATAGTTACTTGACCAGTAAGGGTCAACATCCTAGATGTTTACTCTAAATTGGAAAAGTGTATTATGGTCCTAGTTGACCCAGTAGAAATTTATTAAAAAGCATGGTATTTATGCAAAGACATCTTGTGAAATTATGCGTTAGTGATGTGCAAGTGATTTGTAAGTGAATGTGGTGTAAATTTTTGTATCTTATGAAGCAAAGTTTTTGAGAACTTGATTTTGTGATCTGAGATCGAGCTAAGGTTAGAGATCAGCTAGAAAGAGGGTACAATGTCTATATTTATATACATTGGAGGAACTTAAGGATTAATTACTTGTTTGGGCAGTGAACTCTTCTTGTAATTAAAAGTGCATGTTTGGGCAATAAGCTCTTCATGCATCCATTGTACCACAACTCCTAACAGGGTTAGAATCTCCTAACAAGGATTCAAAATCTCCTAACAAGGACTCTTATGTACTGAATGTATTTATAGACTCCTAATAGGTTCCATCCTCTAACAAGAATACATATATATCAGTATATCTTTGTGGGCATCATTCCCACCAGCATTTTCCCTTGGCTAGGGTATCCCTAGTTAACAAAATATGGTGTTATGAGTTCTATTTGTGCATGGTTACTCTTATTGTTCAGCATTTCTTGTTTACTTTCTTATGCATGGTTCAAAGTAATAAATAATATCTAGTTGGTGACAAAATTTTGTAGAACACTAGTTCAGTGCCCCACCCCCCGGCCCCCAACCCCTTAGTATTCCCTATTTCTGACAATTGGTATCAGAGATCAATTACTTAGAAGAAGCTTAATAGCTTGAGTAAGATCCATATGGATATGGAACAATTGATGAAGAATCTTGAAGAGAGACTTGAACAAATTGATCTCCTTTCTAAAGAAAGAGATAACCTAAAAGATAGATATGAAGACTCCAAAGTATACATTGGACAACTAAAGGACAAGATTGAACATCTAAAATCCAAGCCTGAATATACTAAATCTAAAACTGGTGATGATGAATATTCAAAACTGAAAAATAGAGTACAAAATATTGAAACATGAATTGAAGATTACCAATCTAAATTTGAGTTTGAAGAGTGATCCTAACAAAGTTGAATCTGATTTGAAGACTGATAATTTAGATCTTAGAGACAATCTAGCAAAGAATAAATCTAAAATTGAAGTAGTAAAAGTAGATCATGAAGAACTTCAAAAGTAGAACACTATTGTGAAAGGTGAACTAACTCAAAGCAAGCTATAGCCTAAAAATATTTATACTAGTAGAGAAAAGCTTGATGAATGAATGTCAATACAAAGACCTACCTATGATAAGACTGGTCTTGGTTACCTATTTAACATGTCTACAAAGAAACCTAAAGGTGGATCAGATCTGAAAGAAAAATATAAGTTTGGAGATAAGATTAATCTAGTCAATCCTCTGATAAATCTTTAAAAAGTTGAACAAGAGAAGGAAACTAAGAAATTGGATGAACCTAAGCAACTTGCATCTCCTAAGGAAACTAGGTATGAATTTTGAGGTAAGATTTTTTTATGTAATGAAATAGGTCATATAAAAAGAGATTGTACAAATAAGTCATTTAATCATATTAGAAATTTGTTTTGTCATAATTGTCATGGCATTGGTCATAAAGCAATTGATTGTAAGAAATCTAACTATGATAATGATAAAAGAAATAGTAGAATGTCTAGAAATACTAACCCTACAGATAGAAGAAGATCTAATGAGAGGACATCAAGAGAAAGAAGACCTTGTGAAGAAAGAAAATAGATCATGTGTTATAAGTGTAATAACTTTGGACACATAGCCCATATTGTCAAGCACCTATTGATCAACAAAATCCTAGAAGCAGAACCCTAGTATGTCAGTTATGCAACAACTTTAGACATATATAAAAGTACTACAGAATGGATAGAAGGAATAATGGAAGAAACTTCAAAAATTACAAAAGAAATCTTGAAAGAAACTTTAAAAGCAACAATGGAAGAAACTTCAAAAATGACAAAAGGAATCATGAAAGTAACTCTAGAACTAAGAAAGATAACAAAGATCAAACAAATGTAGTTAGTGAACTTTGAGAAGAACTTGATGAGACATTTTTAAATGGATTAAATATGTCTAAGGAAAAGTTAGATGATGCAGAGACAAGAAAATTGAAGTCAGTAATTGAGTTTGGTTCAACCAAGTTGAATTAAGCTTGCTCAAAGCACTAGAATTTGAAACTTCATTTAGAGATCAAACTATGAGTAGCAAGGTTGAGAAAATATTTATCTAGATGAGTTTATATTGTAGCTAAGCTCACTTGCAATTTGGAGTTTATCAAAACAAGTTACAAAGGAAATAAGAGTTATTGTTATAAGAGAGAAAGTTTATTTTGTGACAAAAGATGAAGTCTATGTTTTCATAGAAAATTTTGTGGAGCAAATTTTTATGGAGTATTGTCATGATGAAAGAAAACTAGAGTTAACCTTGGGTAGCATTTGAAGATCGGATAGATGATTTTGAGTAGATATTTGATTTCAGAATGAAATTAATAACTTTTCTAATTTGGAAAAGTACACAAATAATGCAAGTTCTAGTTGGATAAATAAAGTACGAACTTGATTATTTTCACATTGCAATTATCTCAAATGCTTAGAGCACTTAGAAGCGATTTGACAAGGTGATTTTGAACTAAACCCTACTTTAGAAAAAGGTATTTTATCATTTTTTGCACAAAATTTCTTCGATAAATTTACATTTGGTGAAATCATAGATATGTCAACAATTCATAATGTTGAAGGTGATGAGAGACCTAAGTTGACGGTTACTCCTATGAAACCCTTAGAATGAAACCTTAATTTGGCTCTATCAACAACTCTGAACAATGTAGTATATCTGGAAGACATAGGGAGTTATTTAACTAGCAAGTTTGAAATAGTTGGAAGTGAATTTATGAACAAGGATATTGAAATTGTTTTGAACCATGATATGACTGTGAAGCCCAAATTTGAACATCTTTAAGATTTATAATTATTTAGATATCATTTCTACCGTGAACTTGATAATGAAGAATGGACTCAGATCATATTGAGTAGAATTCATAATGGAAAGTTATGGATGGGAGATAATGTAGTTGACATTTTAGCCAACCTTATTCATTAGGTTATTGGTCTTAGCAAACAAGGCAGTGTACCTCTTGGTGAGAAATTAGTTAAGAAAAAGGTTGAAAGTTATACTAAGGCAGTTTATAATGGTAAGGCAATGGTGATCAGTACCATCAGACAACATGATGTGAGATCCTTGAGAAAAATCATTGCATATTCTATTTGTGCAAGTTCTAAGAGTGATGAGTTGTCAGCAGGCTTTATCTATGTAGCCTATAAGATTTGTGTTGAGAAAGAACAAGTGAATTTGAGTGAGATTTTGAGAGTACAACTCCTTGAGAATCCAGAGAAGATTAAGAGAACTAAGAATGGTATATTCAGATTTTAGTCACTAATCAATCACATTTTCTTTCATGTACTTAAGAGATTTCCATTTCTACCAGTTATAGAGATTATGAGAAGTGAAAGGTGTACTATGGATAACATAATAGATTTATATAGAAGGCATCTTATAGATAAAATCTTGGATAGTGGAAACCTAATTATGAGAACATTCTAGAATGAGATCAAATAGAGATTCAAAATTGCACCTACAATTGTTGATAGATTTAAGGATGATATATGCTTTATGGTAGATATAGATCTAACACATATTGAAGCAATAAAACCTTGGGAAACATTTTTTAATCCCTTAGGTTATGAGTTGAGTGATGTTGTATCTATTGGTTACATTGATCTATTGTTGAACTCTAGAAAGGACCAAGCATCTTATAGATTTGGAACATATGAGGAGTTAACACAGTCAGCATACTAGGCATCCTTGGAGAAAGCATCTCATAAGAAGATTGAGACTATAATGAATAAAGCATTAATTGAGGCCAGTATGTCAGAAAGTGAATCACAGGCAATTAGGAAAACCATCTCAGGACTAAAGCAAATTGGTGAACAAGGTATGATGTATGTAACACCTCTATTAATTGGGAAAGCATTAGGTGTATCTATTGTAGAAGCTCCTATAGAGAAAAGTATTCCATATGTTGTTGTATCAATTGAGCAACCTATTGAACCAAAGAGGAAATCTAAAAGGATAGTAGAAGTTGAGACTCATAAATCAAAGAGAGTTAAGGAACTAGCTACTAGACCTGAGAAAAGGAAGAAAACATTGTTGATAATTGAAGACTCCGGTGAGGAAGATGATAAGGAACAAGAAGTTAAAAATTCTGAAAATTTTATTGTCTCTAAACAATCAACAAGTAAAAAAAGACAACCTTGGAAGCCTAAGATTAAAAAGATAAACATAGCTACTACAAATGAAGGAAACTTTGTGCAAATGAACAAATTTTATGATTTATATAGTGATATTGAGAAAGAATAAATTGATATCTCCACTGTGAGATATATGATTCTTAATAACATGAAACTTGAAGATATTGAAGGTATTGCAAATCAAAAAGTCTATAATAGACTTATAGCTAAGAAGGCACCGGCTCATGAGGAAGACATGGAACTACAGAAATCAATGATAAAGATTATATGTAAAACTAATGATGAAGAAGAAATCAAGAAACTAATGAAAAAACTAGCACCCTACTTAAGAAATTAGATGAGGTCATTTCTATTTATGGGAGGCAGGAAGAATGTTATAAGAAGTGAAACAGATGCACCAATCAACTAGATGAAAACTAAATCAAAGGAAGCACCTACCTCAGCAGAGAAAAGTTTGGAAGTATCAGTAAGTGATGACACCATGCAAAATGATAAAACTAATGTTATTGTTAACATTGATGAGAATCCTTTTGAAAGCTTTAATCAGCCTAAGTCTTATTCTAAGGAAATTCAAGATTAGTTAAAACTGATTGAAGAAGAGAAGAGGTAGTTAGAGGAAGAAAAGAAGAAGATTGAAGAAGCCAAGCAGAAATTGCTTAAGGAAGATAAGGGGCAAAAAGAAGAGCAGAGAAGAGGAAAAATAGATGAAGTTAGAAGAAGAAAAGGAAGAACAAGAAAGGAAATAAAAAGAGAAGGAAGAAAAAGAGAGAAAAGCAAGGGATGCAGTAGAGAAGAAACTAAAGGAAGATTAGACTAAAGCATCCAACTCAACCACTCCACTATCTCTTGCCAACCTTACATGTGATGATGATGATCAATCTAATTTGATCTCATCTTTGAACAAGTTAATTAAGAAGAAAAAGAAAGTCAAGAGTCTATAGAGAGCATTAATGGGGTGACTAACAAATTGCATAGCACTCTAGTAGCCAAACATACAGAAGAAGACCCTGAATAGAGAGTTGAAGTAGTAGTAAAATGATTTGATGATGAATTTACTAATTTTTAGAATCTTGCAGAGTCTGATGCTAATCTTTTTAGTACTATGTATCAAAACATAAAGAATGGTTTGTTGAGTCTTGATACTCATATCAAGGAACTCCAAAGATGTCAACAAGATGGCAAAGTATTGTACATCAAATGTACTTTATCTCATAGGTTGACTAAAGTTTTGGATAATAAGATGGAAGGGAATTTGAGTGATCTAGAAGCTTTGACAAGTTAGTTACAACAACCCTCTAGTGAATTTGATGATTTTGAAGGACAAGTTGTCAGTGTTCACGCTAACATCAGGAAATTGCATCTTTAAAAAGAGCTAATTTTGAGAAGAGTATCATATTTCAGAGAGTCTATTTCTCTAAAACTATCAACCATTAAGAGGCAGTTGGAGCAAAGTGTCAAAGAAAAGGACACTTATTCAAAATTCATATACTTTGACCTTAATGTAGTTGAGATTGCACCATATGCCTTATGTGCAATTCTCACTTTTGCTGAAGCAGCCAAGGACACATGGGAGAAAGGTATGGATAGTCTTAAGGTAATTTGTTTTTATTGTATGAAGATGATATCAGTTTGAGGCAGCAAGATAGATAATTTTGACAAGTTTTGATAGATTTTGATAGTAATTAGACAGAACTTTTTGATAGTTTTTGGAGATTCTAACCTTTGTCATTGATGTCAAATGGGGAGTTGTATAAAAAAATTGTAAGTAAATTATGCATTTTGTAGTCATGTCAAAAGGGGGAGCATTTGAAAGATGGAGTATTTGTAAAAGATGGTAAGAATAGTAATGTTGTAAGTTTTGAAAAAGTTTTTGATACTTAGCCAATTTTCCCACTTTGTTGCCATCAATGCCAAAGGGGGAGATTGTTGAAAATTGGCTATATGTAGATATGTAAATGTTGTCATTAATGGCAACACATGATGTGCATGCTTGTAGTAAACCTTAGAAATAAAGATACTTAGTTTTTTGGTACTCAAAAAATTGTCTAAGTATGGATATGGTTTATAATAGTGTATTTTTTTATGTAAAACTTGTTCATATCATGTTATTTTTGAGAGAGAGGTTAGATGGAGATAGTACACAAATTGGTGATGATATGTATAACATTGTGCAATAGTATAGATAGTATGGAAAAGAGATATGTAAGATTTACAGAACATCAGAATGAAAGGTAAAGGAATTATTATGTTTACAAAATAATTACTTGACCAATTAGGACTGACAACCTAGATGTTTACTCTAAGTTGAAAAAGTATATTGTGGTCCTAACTGACCCAGCAGCAATTTTTGAAAAGGTGTGGTATTTATTCAAAGACATCTTATGAAATTATGTGTAAGTGATGTGCAAGTGATTTTTAAGTGAAGGTGATGTGAATTTTTGTATCTTATGAAGTAAAGTTTTTGAGAACCTAATTTTGTGATCTAAGATCGAGATAAGGTCAAAGATCAGTTGGAAATAAGGTAAAACATCTATATTTAAATATATTGGAGGAACTTGAGGATTAATTACTTGTTTGGGCAATGAGCTCTTCTTGTAATTGAAAGTGCATGTTTGGGTAGTAAGCTCTTCTTGCATCCATTGTACCACAACTCGTAATAGGGTTAGAATCTCCTAATAGGGATTCAAAGTCTCCTAAAAGGGACTGCTATGTTTGAATGTGTTTATAGACTCCTAACAGAATCCATCCTCTAACAAGGAATATATATATCAATATATCTTTGAGGGCATCATTCCCACTGGGGTTTTCCCTTGGCCAGGGTTTCCCTAGTTAACAAAATATGGTGTTATGAGCCCTATTTGTGGATGGTTACTCTTACTATTTAGCATTACTTGTTTACTTTCTTATGTATGGTTCAAAGTAATAAATAATATCTAGTTGGTGAAAAAAATTTGTAGAATACTTATTCACCCCCCCCCCCCCCCCCCCCCACCCACCCAAAAAATATTCTCTATTTCTAATTGCATTAACGTTCTACAACTGAGAAATCCAACTCATTGTGGTCCTGCCAATAATAAATACATAACTTGTAGTACTATAGTTGGTATCAATATCCCCTACCAAATCTGAGTCAACATATCCTTGTGAATAATAGTAGAGCCCCCAAAATCTAAACACTTACTGGATGTCCCTCTCAAATACCTAACAATTTATTTAATTCCATTCTAATGCTCAAGCCTTGGATGACTCATATACCTACTAATAACTCCCATTGTGTGTGTAATATCTTTCCTAGTACATACCATAAAATACATCTAGCTTCCTATAGTTGAATCATATGGTACCTGGGAAATCTTACCCTCATCTTCTTGTTTCTTTGGACACGTCTCCTTGGTCAACTTCAAATAACTAGGTAAAGGTGTGCTAACAGTGTTGGAATTACATGCAAGAAAGATAAACTTTTGAGAGGGGGGTGGCTCAGGAGTTTAAACTTGGACCCACAAAATGTTCACCATTCATACATAGCATGCATTAACATACTAAAATAACATGTAAAGTAAATGCATCTAAAACATGTAAGTAATCAAACATACACACACACACTTGACACTAGATATGATTACCCAGAAACCCTCCAAATTAGAAGGTAAAATTGGGATGGGGATGACACCAGAAAATCTTCACTACTATAGTAATAAAGTGTAGCCAATTAAGGTTACAGTGGTTTGACCATGAATCATGATCTGCCCTATTAAAGGCTTACAAAGACTGTTAAGTCTCACCTTGTTAGAGGATTTCAACACCCTATTGGACTTTAGGTCATTCACTTGGAATGCCACCTTGTTAAAGGATTTGGCAAAGCCTATTAGGACTACTCTACCTAGGAGATTTAACTAAAATTACTTGTCAAAATGTCTCAGCATAGATCTTGCGGTTGGCACTTTCTTGCTTGATAACAAATCACCTCTATTCAATCTCTAATTAATCCTTCACGATTTGATGTGTCAATGTTGTATCTTCTATCCTCTGGTCTTCACTTAACTAATTATGCAATTCACTCTAATTGCTAAGTCACCTTGAATGCTCTGCAAACTGGCTTGTTCACTCCTCCAATTTGATCATTCACCCCTTTACAATGCTCTCAACTCTCTTGAAAAATTAGGGCTTTGTCCTCTTGAAGAAGATTGAGGTGGCTTAGGGTTAGGTATGAATCTACAGCTGAGATTCATCCATTTTGTCACTTAATCCTTCCCATTTTCTAATTTGTTGCATGTAATTACATAGGGAATCTACATGTAGATTTGTCCTTATCTCTAAAATATCAAAAACTATCCTTAAGTCAAATGAAAAATGGTTTACATAGTTGTTTGTACCATAACAAACAAATATGCCCAATCTATGTTACTAGGCATATGTACTTATTGATGCTTGGCATATATTGTAATTCTACTTCTGACTCAACACCTGAACTACTCGGCATCTATTGTTCACTTGACACTTAAATCACTCGGCATGGTCTATCTACTTAGTACTTGAGTGACTTGGCACTCACTACAACTCATCATGGTCTTATAGTTACATGTTGTACTATGCAACTCATCATGGTCTTATATTTACATGTTGTATTCAGCATGCATTACTAGTTTGGAATGAACTAAGTAAATGACTTAAGTGTGTTGACATTCACTTGTCAAAACCAATTTGAGAGATCAATAATCTCCCTCTTTGACATGAGTGTCAAAAACACTTGAATATTCATAATCAATCTGATCTTCTCAAGTATAACATATCCATGACTCAGCTTATGTACAAAAATTCAAAATTTCAAAATTTTGTAATAACCTATGTACCTCAAAATGTATAACTTCCCCTGAGTTAATATGTCTACTCCATATCCAAAATTAGTTCTCCATTCTGAGTAGATTTGTCTCTACTGATTGATACTATTTGTCTTTAATGCACTTGTAGTTGATACTCTTTCATCTTGTATATCACTAGGGTCAAAATTGATAACTCCCCCTTTCTTCATGCTTCCACTTTTTCTTTATTCTCTTTCTTTGTTCCCCATATTTTCATTTGTATCTCTCCCCCTTGCTTCTTGCTTACTTACTCCCCCTTTTTGACACTTATGTCAAATGGGATATACACTTATAGTGTATTTTTCCAAAAAGGATTTATGCACTTCCATTATTATTCTAAGATTTGCATCCCAATTGTCACATACAACATCCAATGACTTGACTTGGATAGAGATCTCAACTGCAAGATGTACTAGGCCATCTAGTGTAGAAAGTTTGGGGTCTTTCTTTAACAGCATTTCTCAATAACCTAATTATTTATGTAAGATTTGAATGTGTGGGGTGAGAGATGCCTAAATATTTGTCAATTTGGATCTTATGTTAGCCTCTTCTACTGTTAACACAACTAATTGGTTCTATGATTGAAGCAACGTATGGAAATGCTTCTCACTCGGAGTTGGGTTCTTAGGTAGTTGTGTGCCTGATATGCTTAGATTCCTCTCCAAGCTCAAAATTATATGTCTAGTGTCTTGGGTGAAGAGTGTGGAATCACACAATTTGGTGTACAATGAGAAGATATTCTCAAGTACATTCATGACATCCTCAACTTTGGTTGACAATGCAACTTGAGTTAGTATTATGTCACTAGATATCTTTTCATTTACTTTCCCTTGAAACTTTCTTTTAGACCATTCTAAAAGTTTAGCATTTGTATCCAGGTCTTCATTATTAACCTTTTCCACAATATCTAACAATTGTTCTAGTGGTGGCTTGGTTTCTTCAAGAGTAGGCAAGCTAAATGCATCTAAAAAGATGTCTTTAATTTCTTATAGTGCTTGCTTTTTCCTGTATTCCTTCCTAAGCATTTCTTGATGCTTCTTTTTCTCTAAAGCTTGTTGTAAAATGCTTATTTGATCTATTGTCATTATGTCATAATCAAATTTTTGAATTATTATCTCTTCATCTAAAGTGATATCACCATAATGAATTACCTTTTCAATCTTAGAAGAGCTTGAGCTTGGCACTGAGATTTGCAAGGGTATAGCTTTCGTGCTTGGCTTCTAAAGAAGTTTTGTAGGGGAAGATCTAGATGTTGGTAAAGTTACCAATGCTTGGATGGCCTCTTGCTCCTTTACCTTAGGTGTTTGTTCACCTTCTTCAAACTTATCTTGATCTATGAAAATGACATGACTTGCACCTTGTGTTTGTGCTTCAGGTACAAATGAATCTATCTATCATGTTTGCTTTATAGTTGTTTCTTTTTCTTCTTTGGCAGTCTACCTCTACTCAATTGTGTCCACCTTAACACTTGTGTCAACCTTAATTGATGTGTCTACAATTGTTTGAATCAATGGTTGATCACTAGTAACTAAAGGGATGATAGAAGGTGGTTCATGTGTATTCACCTTATCCCTTGTAATGTCAGTTACTACCTTTTCAAGTTCTTCTACACTAATCAAAATAGGATTTATACATAATTGTGTTTGCAGTGTAGATTGATCTAGAATCTTTTTTCAAATCTTCTGCAGTTAATGGGTTGTTGTTCTAAGCTGATGCATCAGAGACATCCTTGACAATGATAGTTTTTGTAGGTACACTTATATCATGAGGAGGACTGGCACATGGAATTTTTGTGTCTTGCACACTCTATTCCTCATGTTGTTGTTCAGTTATTACTGTGTCAGTATCCATCTTCTGTGTCTCCTCCTCAACTATATTTCTTTCTTCCTTGTTATCCTCTTTGTCATCCTCTTCTTTATCATCATTTTTACCCTCAAAGGGGTCCTTCTCTCCTTGCTTCATGGTAGTAAAACTCATAGATTAATTTCCACATTTGAGTGAATTTCTTAACAAAATCTTCAATGTCATTTTGGAGAATGTTGAAGGCTCTATAATTTGGTGTGAACCTTCCTCCATCTTGTTTGCCTTAGCAATCTGCCCTTTTGTCAGTTCTGGCATTACTTGGGCCAAAGTAGTTTCCCTTATTTATTTTTCCAAATTTAAACAATGATGTCATTTTTTCTCAACTAAATCATATAATGGCTTGGGTACTAAGTTAGCAAATTCTAATGGTGTAGTCTTAAATGTGGACATCATTACATATAGGGCTTCTACTAACTTTTTCTCCTCTTTTCCCAAATCATCAAAATTTACATTTTTAAGGCTAGATAGAGGTGCATTATTTTTGACACTTTCACATAAATTTTCAAGATCAGAAAATGGTGTATGACTTACCACTTTGAATTGACTTGTATCTTCTGATTCAAATCTCTCTTCATCTAAGTCAGGTTGAACAATATATTTCCTTCTCTACTTCTTTTGCACTTGGAGATTTAACTGAAATTAGGAGATTTAACTTAAATCAACTGTCAAAATGTCTCAGCATAGATCTTGTGGTTGGCAATTGCTTTCCTGATAATAAATCACCTCTATTCAATCTCTGATTAATCCTTCATGATTTGATGTATCAATTTTGTATCACCTATCCTTTGTTCTTTACTTAACTGATTCTACAATTCACTCTTATTGCTAAGTCACCTTGAATGCTCTACAAACTATCTTGTTCACTCCTCCAATTTCATCATTCACCCCTTTACAATGCTCTCAACTCCCTTGAAAATATAGGGCTTCATCCTCCTTATGAAGACTGAGGTGGCTTAGGGTTAAGTATGAATGTATGGCTAAGATTCATCGATTTTGTTTCTTAATCCTTCCCATTTTCTGATTGGTTGCATGTAATTGCATAGGGAATCTACATGTAGATTCATTCTTATCCCTAAAAGATGAAAAACTATCCTTAAATCAGCTAAAAAATGGTTTACATAGTTTCTTGTGTCATAACAAACAAATATGTCCAATCTGTGTTACTCAACATATGTAGTTACTGATGCTCAACATATACTGTACTTCTGCTTCTAACTCAGCACCTAAACTGCTTGACACCTACTATTCACTTGGCACTTGAATCACTTGGCATGGTTTATTTGCTTGACACTTGAGTGACTCGGCACTCATTGCTGTAGAACCAGAATCAGTATGCAAAGAACATTAACAAATAAAGTAAACATTCACAAAACAAAAACTAAATTCACATATATGCTTAGACAAAGAAAGAGAACAAGAAGTGCAAACCTCACAAGAGAAAACACTCCATGCTTTCTTGATTCTGTAGATGTGTCCTTTTGCTGTGGATGTATGCTCAAGATGCTCAAAAGCTGCTTCAATGGAGATGGGTAATGGAAAATTGGTAGCTTTGTGAGCTCTCAATTTGGCATTATAAGGGTAATATTGATGGCTTTGGTTCTCAAAATAGCATGGTAACTTTAGCTCAAAGATTGTTGATATGGCTTGGGATGGGATTCAATTTATAGGCTAAGGGGTAGAGGGATGGAGGGCTTAGATGCAAGGATGGATGAAGGCTTAAGGAGGGCTAGGATGCACTCAAAGGAGAGCACATGGATTGTGCTTGTTTAGCACCAATGGGAAGGTGACACTTGTCACAAGGAGGATGAGTGTGAGAGGGTAGGGTAAAGGGTTGGTTAAAGGCATGATGAGTGGGGTTGAGTATGTAAGAGGGATGTAAGAGGAATGAGTGTGGAAGAGGTAAGAGTGTGGAAGATGGGTGTAAGAGTCATGAGTGGGCTTGTAAGAGTCTTTATGTTTTGTAAGAGCACTCATGACTTAGTGGTTGGGTTTTTTGAGGGGAGACTTTGGTTTGGATTAGGAAAGTCTTAAACTTGTTTAATGAATGTGACAACATTAGGGGGTGGATTAGGCCTGGGTTTGGGATTAGATTAGGGATGTTAGAGATGTGCAAGTGGATGGCATTACTGAGGGTGGGTGAGTTAGTGGCTAAGCTTGTTTAGTATGGGTGGATGGGGTGGATTAGGCTAAATGGAGGATTAGAGATAGGTTAGGGGTTTTTGAATTTGAGGATTTCATTTATCAAATAGATTTAATTAATAAATGGGGATTTTTGGAATTAGATAGGAGAAAAGGATTTAATTGATAAATAATAGATTATTTGATTTATCAATTAGGACTATAGATGATTAATTAAATTAATCAACTAGGGGATGACAAAGGATTAATTAAATAGAAATTTAATTAATAATGCCTTTTTAGATAACTAAATAGGATTACTAAAATAGTGTAATCAAATTTAGGTGTCTACAATTACAACTCAACATGGTTTTATATTTACATGTTGTACTTGGCATACATTACTAGTTTAGCATGAACTAAGTAAATGACTTAAGTGTGTTGACACTCACTTGTCAAAACCAATTTGAGATCAACAAATAGCTTTAGTATTCTCCATAGAGAAATGTTGTAACACCTTCTCAATATAATCAACCTAAGATAATGTCAATTTTTTTTTCTTCCTATCTCTATAAATTTTCATAAAAAGAATTTTTTTTACTTCCCTCAAATCCATCATAGCAAATGAATGTGCTAACTATTGTTTGAGCCCCTTAATGTGATCCATGTTAGACCTAGCTACAAGCATATCATCAACATATAAACATAAATTGTATAGTTGTCATCATCAAACCTCTTAAAATAAACACAATGATCTAAATGACACCTATTATATCCATACTCATGCATAAAACTTCCAAATTTCAAATATCATTGTCGAGGTTCTTGCTTCAAGCCATATAAACTTTTTTACAATCTGCACACTAAGTTCTCCTTACCTTTGACCTCAAATCCCTGTGGATATGCCATATATATCTCTTCATCCAAATCACCATTAAGAAAGGTTGGTTTAACATCAAGATGCTCCAAATGCAAATTTTCAATAGCCACAATGCTTAAAATAGTACAAATAGAAGTCATTTTAACAATAGGAGAAATTATCTCATCAAAATCAATGCCCTTTTTCAATGAAAATCATTTTACAACTAACTTAGCTTTAAATATTTTCTTACCTTCATCCTCTTCTTTCAACCTATAAACCCATTTATTTTGTAAATCCCTTTTACCTGAAGACAACTTATGTAAATCCCAAGTCTGATTTTTCAGGAAGGAGCCCATTTCTTCTTTCATTGTAGACTCCTACTAAATATTTGTATTTTCCTGCATAGCTTCATCATAACATTTAGCTTCACCAATATCTATTACTAAAATAGAGTATAAAGAGAGATAAAATCTTTCTAGAGGTCTACTTAGCCTTGTTGACCATCTAGCATTCACTGGGATATGTGATATTTGTTGTTACAGTTGTTGCAGAGCATGAAGAATGATTGGAACACCATCATTTGGAGTATCATATAGAACTACATAATCATTTTCTTTCTTCTCATGTTGCTACAACAGATCTTTGTACAACACTTTCTCTTTGAATATGACATCCTTGCTTCTTACAATTTTATGATATTCAAAATCCCAAAGCCTATAACCAAATTCATCAATTTTGTATCCCACAAATACACATTTCTTTGACTTATCTTCCTTTTTGGTTCTATTTTTAGAATCCATATGTGTAAATGCTTCACAACTAAAGGTTCTAAGGAAAGAATAACTCACCTTCTTACCATTCCATGCTTCTCTGGATTACCACAGCCCAAAGGAGTAGAGGGGCCTCTATTAATTAAATATACAAAAGTATTGATAGCCTCCACCCATATGCTTAAGGTCAAACTAGCATGCAACCTGAGACTCCTTGTGCACTCCATTATTGTCATGTTCATGCATTCAGCAACTCCATTTTCCTATGGAGTCCTTAGAACACTTTTATGTCTACGAATACCATTAGTGGAACAATAATCTTCAAATTCATAACTACAATACTCACCACCATTATCAAATATGAGACATCTTAATATCTTAGCGGTCTAATTTCAACCAAGCATTTCGATTTCTTAAAATTTTGAAATACATCAAATTTTTCTCTAAGGAAATAAACCTATAATTTTCTAGTTGCATCATCAATAAATGTAAAATAATAATGAGAGCCACCAAGAGAAGATACCTAAGTTGGTCCCCATACATTTGTATGCACAAGCTCTAGTATTTATTTTTTCCTTCCCACTCTTCACCAAACTAACTCTCTTTTGTTTTCCATACACACAACTTTCACAAAAATCTATATTGACACATTTTAGACCTAGTAGAACTTTCTTTGAATAAATTAATTATACCTTTCTCACTTATGTGCCCAAGTCTATTGTGTCATAGTGTTGCATCAGAATCTATAGCAACTATTTGTTCTCCCTGCTCAACTACACCGATTGTTCCTGAACCTTCATTTTTCTCTAAAATAATTAAAGTATAAGGAACAATATTACTTGTACAAAGATATAAGATGCCTAATTTCACACCTTTTAAAACCTTCCAATTTTTATCATTAAAAGTAACTACACAACCCTCATCACTGAGTTTCCCTGCTGAAATTAAATTCCTACTCAGCCTTGGAACATGTCTTACCTCATGAAGTAGCCAATGATTCTCATTCTCTAACTTAATTTTAACTTTTTCCTTTCAAAAAATATGAGAGGGTTCATTATTCCCCAAATAAACAAGCCCAAAATCCCCTTGGAAATAATTAGTCAAATAACCTCTGTGGGGTATAGCATGAAATGAAGCCTCAAAATCTAAAACCCAAGAATCATCAACACTTTCTAAAGAAAGATGCATTGCATCCTCTTCAGATTTCTTACTTACTGTTGGTATGATTTTTCACATGACAAAATTTCCTTTATCCAGTACAAAAATTAGATTGGAATCCATTAATGGTGGATAGGGTTTCTAGTTTAATCATCCATTTGTTAGCTTTTGAAAGTACTTGTTAAAACCCTATGTCTCATTCCTTTTAAAAACTTTAGGGTGCAAAATCCTTTTTAAAAAGGGGAGCTTTGGTGAATATTCTATTTTTTGTGCCCTTGAGATAGTCTTTCTCTCATGATTCCTCACCATCTGATTTGGAAAAATTTACAGTTATCGCTATCTCACTATAGAAAGATGTGCACTTTTTATGCATAGTGAAGTAGCGAGCATGAAAAATTTTAAAAGAACAGGACCGTAAAATGAAGGGATGTCAATCAGGGATTTGTGTTACAGCCAAATTTTTAGTCACATGCACCTTGTTAGTACCATCAAGTAGGAAAAGGGGCCCAGTAAAAAGTAGCCAAAAAATGGCACAGAAATATGGCTTTTTTCGATGCCTTGCTATCTCGCTATCAAAAAAATAAGCATTTCACCATTAGCAAAGTAGCGAGTAGTTGGTAAGTCAAAAAACATAGTAACCTTCAAGTTTCTCGATAACTACAATTTGTTCAAGTGGCATGGTGAGTAATAACTGCTATTGTCAGAAGTAGTTAATAAAGGCGATGGTGATTTATGGCGTCGAGTTTTGTTAAAATCATTGGAGCTCGTTACCTCGCTATTGGAAATTTTTGGCATCTCACCGATAGCGACATAGCGGGGTCCTGTGAAATGAACACATGGTGGGACCTCAAGCAACATAGAAAGATGAATATGATTAAAGAAAGGTTTTACATATTTCCAGTAGTGCAAAATTTCTTACGTCATCAGCACCTTGGACCCATGCCCCATTTATAAAGCATATAAGGGATTTTGATCATCAAATCAAACTTGAATCAACAATCCTTGCTATCTTGCTATGGAAATTTGCAAGTTGTTTACTCTATGTGACATAGCGAGTATGGGACCGACCACTCTTTAGGGTACTTTGTGTAGTTTCTTTACCTTTGATTTGATCTCAGATCAATGGTCGTCACTATCTCACCCTAAAGAGTTGCTCAGAGGATATGTATAGCAAGGTAGTGAATAAGGGCCTACCACTGTTCTTCTAAATAATGCAGTAATGTTTCATCCACAAGATCAAAGATCGAATCAATGGTTTTCACTACTTTCACTATGGCAAGGTGCTTGTTCTTTATGTATAGCAAAGTAGTGACCTGTTGACACATGTCCTCAGTCACTAGTGGGTCCAAATAGAAATTCCATCAAGGAAGGAGCTATGTACATGGTCATTTTTCATTGGATTGAAAGACCAGCTTGTCAAGTGGAATGCCAAGTTGTCTTTCTTTGCATCCCTTGATTGTAGGATTTTTAAAGATCGACGGCACAGATTTAAATGCAGAAGGTGGTGCCACTCTATGTATTAATTAGACATGAAAGCTTCGCGTGTGAGGAAAAAGAGAGTATAATACAGAAGATTTTCTCATTTCCACCTTCCGCAAAAAAATATTTCAAGCCTTTCTAAGCAGAAGTAATTACTAAGAAGATTGTGTTGAATTTGGCAAGATTGTGAAGCAACTGGTTCACATAGAAATTGCAAAAATACAGAGAGAACGAGAGCATAATTCAAGTAAGTAGTTACACTATCATCTCTGTAAGTACAAGAGATAGAAATGTACATGATGATTTTCTTGATTTACCTCTTGAGTCTACTATTGAGACAGTACAAGTTAAGAAGCTGGCTTCATTAAACCCTAGGTTGAGGATAGCAGATGGATTGTTTGATAAGGGTAATTGGGTCTAGGATGCTCATACCTTGCAAACTGGTTTAAATTTGTTCAAGAAATGGTTTGCAGAGAGGAAACTATTTGCTCCACATGCATTTATATGAAATTTTGACCTAGGAAAGTTAGTGGTCCCTAGTGTTTTTATGGATTATGATCTCCTTGAAGCCATGGCAAAGAATTATGATCAAGCCACTAGGGTAGTGAGAAGAGTAGATGGTGAAATTCTAATCACCATCAGTCCAAAAGAGATTAGGGAAGTTTTTCATTTGGGACCTCTCACTAGGTATCATGTGCCCATTAATTTGATAGATTTAGAAAAAGAATATATGTCTAAGAAGGACATAGTTAGACAAGGTGCACTGAAGGCCCACATTGGTAGAATTAGAACCCTACCAGCAATAACATCAACCTCTAAAGAACCTTTCAAGAAAACATGCTTCAATGCCAGGGCAATAGAGATATACAGGACCCTTTGTAGAGTTTTTGGAGATGGTGAAGAGTATTTTATCCCTATCAGTTTCATGTATATGATTACTCAAATCTCCTCTTTCGGCATGGAAATAATTTTTTATTTTTCTTCTTACTTGGCTGATGAGATTCACAATGGATTGGTTGGGATTGCTAAGGCCAAGGTGGAGAAGGTTTGGGGCCATTACTCTCTGCTGATGCACATGTTTCTATTTAAGGGGGTTACATACTTTGGTAAAGAAATGGTTTTAAACAGAGAACAAGAGGGGAAGCATTGCCAGTTCAGTTATGGAGTGTAGATATGACTGGGGAGGCAGAAAATGCTAGCTTTGTTAGATTTGATAGGTACTTCACCTCCAAACTGAGGTGCCTTGTATTAAGGGACAATCCCAAGATCCCTAAGGTACTAATGCACCTTATTAGGCCTATGGATAAACCCCACAATTTGAAAGTTTCACATAATTGGGGAGATATTATCTGATATTTAGTTTCAACTGTTATCAAAATTTATGGTTTCAAAGGGACACCCCATGTACTACCTTACCAAGTGCCCCTAAAAGTAGGAGTAGCTGAATTCTTGTGGTAGTTGGGAGGAGTAGAAGCAGTTTTTTTGCACAAAAGGGGGACAAGATCAATTTTTCCCACTTGCACAGTAGCTCACCAGTTTGTGATAACCAAGGAAGGATGGGTTTCCCTTTACAAATTTTTGGATCAATATAAGACGGTTGTATCTCACCCTCATTTTTGTGATGCAAAGGGTTTCTTTAATCTGGCTCTTAGGCATAGGATCAAGCTTCGTCCCATTGAACATGAATTTTATTTCCCTGAAGATGTAATAAGGAATGAGTACTCTCTGCAAGAGCAAGAGACAAAGAAAGAAAAACAGAGAGTCTATTCAAAAGTTTTGATTTTTATTAATTGTTTTGATGAAGATTAAAATCCTCTAAGTAATGTTGTAACTACTACAAATAAAGTGAATAAGCTTATGAATACATTCTCTGAAATAATGAAGGTAATGAATGAGAAAAAGAAATATTTCATTAATTCTTTTCTAGATAAGGCCAAGGAAATAATGAGGAGATTGGGCCTCACTCTCAATATAGGGACAGGTCCATTAATTGTTCAAAGGAAGCCAGGATATACTATCATTCATGATCAAAGACCCATGGTGAATAAAGGAAAATAGATAGTTGAATCTACTAGTGTTGTTTTTGAAGAAAGGCCTCCTAAACCTTCTCCTAAGAGGAGAAAGATAATAAGAGAAGAGGAACCTCAAGATGAGGGTTACTCACCTTCCCAAACCCCTATGAGAATTGAGGAGGAGCGGCTCACTGATGAGCAAATTGAACAAACTGGATCACAAGCAGGGTTTTTGTTACCCAAGCAGAGATTGATGAAGGAAACCCCTAGGAGCTTCCTATGCCAAGTTTTGAGTTGACTGTAGAAAATTTTAGGGGAAGGGTATTGGATCCAATTTTGGAACAAGCTAGTCAGTAATTTTTGTCTAATGATAGTTTTGTAAAGTCTAGGGCTTTCCATCAGTTTGCTTGCAGGGCAAACATGCACAATTTTGACGAAAGATGTAAGAATGTGAAAGCAGAGCATCCAAAAATGGATGAAGCCTCCATTCAAAATCAAAGGAACAAATGATTCAAGAGTTCCAAAATATAACCCCTAAGGAAGGGAGATAGATGGTAAAGGCTGCAAATATTTTATTATTGCCCAATTGGGACATTGTTGATGCCTTGATTTTCAATTCTGTGTCAAATAATTTGGGATTGCAAGATCTAAATAAAAAAGAGTTCTTGGGAAATGCATTTAGTAATGGCCAAGTTGCTCTTGTCATGTGGTCATTGAGAAGAAGATCCAAGGCTGCTCCATCACAGCCTGATGATTCCGGACTAATAGGGAATATCATTGTGAGGAGAGTTGACGATACCTCACATGTACAGGCAACCCACATGAATGTAGATTACTCTCAATTTTCCTTGGCTACTGTAGAGAGGGAGGAAAAATAAATGATTGAATTGCAAAGCAAGTACGAGGTAGTTGTGGATGCCTACAATAAAGAGGTAAAGAGGAGAATTGAGCTTGAGAACAAGCTAATGGGGATGTCCACAAGACCAAGAATAACATACCCTTGCCCTCCAATTGAACCTTTTAAATCCACTCCCTTCATAGAAGTACCAGATAAACCCCAAAGGCCAGAATATTATACTATTGAGGACTTTGAAGAAGAAAAGAATAAACTATGGGCCTTATATGTGGAGTTGAATGTGAAATATGAGAAAAATTTAAGAAAGGCTCTTACATATTTGGGGCATAAAATTGAATGGCCACTAGTTTATGATCAGTTGATTGGGTGATCAGTATCTAGGATGAAATGAAAGCTAGTGATGAGGCTTTGAAGCCTATTGTAAATAAGTGGGTAAGAAGGAGGAAAGAGGTGATGTTTTTGTGTTATTCTATTATAAAAGTTTCCTATGATCAAATTGAGAAAACTTTTGATATTGTTTCTAATCTTACTGACTTTGACAATAAGAGAATTCATTTGCAAAGAATAATAGTTGGCTACTTAGATAAGTACAAGAGCCAAAAGTTTAGTTTGTTTCCTTGTGCCCTAGATAAGAAGAATAATTTGAAAAGCAAAGATGAATGGGCTAAGGCTTGATGATTTATTTATTTTAAGAATGAATCAAGTTATCAATGAAATAAGGCATGTGTGGTGGGCCACAACAACTGAAGAAATAGTGAATGCCCAAATATTCCTTGATTCTTTGAAACAAAATTTTGTTACTATTGATAATGAGGCTAAGTGTGTGCTCAAGAGGTAGAGTGATATTTTGCAATTCAATTGGCCAGATGACACACTATTTGACAAGTGGATGGCAGAAATAGCTCCTGATGAACAATTTGAGGAAGTAGAAACTGACAGTGATGAGGTGCAGGGTGATGAGATCCAAATCATTGACACCATCACTACACAAGGCCAATAGGGAGAAGAGGTCAAGAATGCTCAGTGACTTTCAGTTGCATACCTGGGCCCACAGGACACTGATACAACCAAAGAAGATGGAAAAGTAGAAGTTATTCCCATCATACAAGATAAAGATGGTGAAAACCAATAGTTGGAGACTAACTTGCAATCATCAGAACAAACTTCATCATTGGTTAGCTTGGCAGTTGCATACAAAGAGGGATCAGAATAGTAGCCAAATCAACAACAATAGAGAATGTGATAGAAGCGGACCCACCAAAAGGAATGTTTGATCTAGATATCTTCTGTTACCCATATTTTTGTCATTTTATGATAGGTGTATGTAATTATCTCTTGTAAAGGATGTCTGTCAATTTCTCTTAGCCTGTAGCTTGTTGCATCTCACATTATATAAGTGAGATTCCAGGGCTAGAGAATGGTTTGATTTCTAATGCTCTAGGTGGTATACTTAGTTTATTTTTGGTCCAATGTTTGAAAAGGTTTTATGATGTATTTTCTCTATTAGTTCCTGATAATACATTAATATAGAATGGTCTTTGTGTTTCTTCCTAAGGTCATTCTGGGTTTACTGCAAATGTATACAATTTTCAAAGAAAATGAATACAAATTATGAGTTGTCTCCATATCAATTCTTTCTTAATTTTGTCTCCTTTTAGTTACCTATGTAACACCTTGCCAAGGGACCCAAAAGAATTAACCTAAATTTTTACTAAGCTTTCCAAACAATTTTTTCTTTTCTTTAATCATGATAGATAAACCATTGACATCAACACATAGTAGTGAAAGCAATAACATACAATCAACTGTAAGCATACATAACAGGTTACATTCCTTAAGGATCCCAAGATGTTGAGTCACATTTAATCTAATTAATACTAAGTCTAACAACCGCCACATCCACATGAAAGAATAATGAAAATTCCAAAGTCCATAGTATACATTTGTTCAGAATGCCTCTTGGCAAATGAAATCTAGAATACTCAATCATCCACTATACATGTCATAGGGTATGAAAGGCTTAAAAGATTAAACATATGTAAAAATAAAGATACATCATCCTCATTAAATCTATGATACAAGTACAATAAAGTAAATGAAATGAATAACATACAGGATACATCTATCCATCAATAAAGATATAACAACCATCATAAAAGATAACCATCCATCATAAAACATAACTAACTAAGTGCATGGTTCCTCCCAACCATCAATAGCATCATTAGACCATCGTGGACCCTAGCCATCCCTCTGCACATAACATCCCAAACCACCGAAGAGATCATCGGTATTATCATAGTAGGGATGTCACTCCTAAAACATACTACAACATATGCAGAAAGAAATCTAACATGCTACAACATATAAATAAGATGATCTTACATAGTAGATAACATCCTCTATCACATACTAATCATCAATATAAAGAAATGTACTAGTAAATAACATCCATCATAAGATCCAAGAATAGAATGAAGATAAATACCAACCAAGAATGATCTAACCACGATGTCTATAGATGGACCTCAAATGGTAAGAGTGAAAATATACTACCACCCAACCACACGGAACCTAAATGGTCCACTCCCACCATGCTGAGGAGATAGTCTCAAGTCCCAAATAGGATATCAAATCACATAACAGAAGATAACAAATCACATAACACAAGTACTCTCTAAGTCCAGGAATCCTAAAAGTATACTAACTCAAAGGTTCCAATACATAGATCGACATCTACTTCCCAGAGGCACAACAAAGACATGTAGGAAACCTACTATGTAAGCGAGAAAGTGCCATCTCATGGATCATGCTAGAGTTACCTTGGTAGTCTCTAAATAGACCCCGACCCCCTAGTGATCCCTATGCGTCCACTAGTATCCTTTCGTACTAACAAGGCATACTACGAAATGCAAGGTCACAACCAAGCATTCTCTCTACTCCCATCCTAGTCTATACTAGCACTCGAGGCATGGACGAGAACATACAATTATCTTATTAGGTTCATTTTAATCCCCATTTAGTGTAAATGTTTTCACTTATTAAATAACTTACAATGAGTTACCCTGGCAGCCACTTAGGGCCTCGGCCTCAATTACAAGCCACTTCCTGACACTACAAGTAGATAACCTACCCTAGGCTCATGAAATCACAAAATCACCTTAGTCCTATAAAAGTGATTGGAAAAATACCAAAAGATAATCCACAGTAAGAACATCAAATCTCCATGAGCAACTGAAAAGCATCCATTGATAATCATGACCACAATAGTTCTCTATTGGCAACTGAAGGTATCAATGATAATCACAATATCCATCAGTCCTCATTGAGAAACCGTATATTATTCCAAAATAAATCTCAATATCCATATCAATGATAAATCTCAACATCCATTGGTTCTCAACAAGCAATCGAAAAGTATCTCCAAGTGATATTGATCGAAGACCCCAAAATGGTCAAGTCAAACAAATCATAGCATGACATCATCAAGATCAAAACAAACACTTTAGTCCCATCAAGGCGATTGAAAAGTAATCCAAGTATAACTAATCGATGACTCAAAAATGGTTAGGTAAAGTGTATCATACACATACACCTCAGCTTCATACAAGAAGACAAAAAAGCATCAACGAACAGTAAACACAAACATCTCATAGAGCATACCATCACATTACCATGGTTGGATTTAGAAAGATCGAGATCAAATAACATCAACATGCCATTACATTTTCGTATCTCCCAAGCCTCTAGTAGACGTCCTATAACTAGTCAACAATCTAGTCAACCCCAAAATCCAAAAACACAAACAATACACATACAAAAATGCAAGTTTTATGATTGGGTTTAGCTCTAAACACACACAATGATAGTTTACAGTAAAGTTCCAATTTTCACTTCAGTGTGAGCTTTCAAATTTAAAGAGGTACATCTTACTCAATATGGTTAACTCATTCGATTGCTCAAATAGAATACAAAATTACCCCATTCAATTTCCAAAGATAATCAAGATTCAAATACATGGTTATGCCAAGTAAGAGGTTTCAATTTTCATTTCAAAGTATATTCTAGGTAAAAGTATTCTTCATTCACCCCAATAACTAAACCCATCCGGATATTCAAATAAAAAACATCATAGAGGAACAAGATGCAAACACATGTTTTAGTTTTCTTTTGCAATCACATGGTTAAGCCAAATATGAGGTTTTCAGATTTTATTTCAAGTATATTTCAAGCGTATAAGATTCTCTGTTTAATCTCCAAGTCAACCCATTTATCTTTTCAAATAAAACATAGAATTATCCTTCCATTATTCTAAAACAATTCTCTAAAATAATGAAAAGATAATTATTTACTTATTTAAATCATTGCACTAGCACCCATTGACCTTCCATAAAATTAATCACATTATTTATTAAAAATCAATAAAAAAACTTCCTTTATTTCAAGAAGCATCTTATGTTATCCTAATCATTAGAATAATACTAATCAACTTTACAATCCTCTTAGAATGATATTATTGATAACCATATTAGTTGCATAACTTAATGACCATTTAAATTTATTTAATTAATAATTTCGTAGTTAAACATCAACCATATTCCAACACATTTACATTCCAAATGATGTAAGAATAATTATTGTTTCAAACACTGAAAGCAATGACTCAATACCAGCATCTATTAATCATTTCAACATTTCATCCCTATTACTTTCCATTTACTTAAATTAATAATGTTCATTTAATTTCAATAATTACCTCTTGACTCCATTAAACCAATATTGTAACAAATTAAAACAACTTTCCTCGTTAATAATGTGCATGGATTCGCAGTTCATGACCCGTTAACATTTTAATAATACTTAATTAAATATTATTAAAATTTAAGTCACTTAATTTTAATCATTATAATAATTGATAATTATAAATTAAATCATCACCAACCAACTATTATAATATCTAAATTTATTTATTGACTTTTTATAAATTACCATCCTTTAAATATTTAATATATATTAAATAGTATTTAATATACATTAAATAATATAAATTTTATACAAACTAATTCACATTAAACTTTATTAAAATAATAATAAACATATATTAAAACTTTAATTAAAAATTTACATTTATTAAAACATAAAACAAAATCGAATTTTCCAAATTTTAAAAAGAGGGCATGTGGCAAAGGTTTTAAGCAATTAATAAATTGTTGTATCATGTAGTACAGCCACCGGCTTAATAAGTCATGCAGCCCTCTTCAAAATGGCCACCAGTATGTAGCATACTACGAAGAACGCAGTACAGTCCGCCACCGGGTTAATATGGCAAGTCGAGGGTGCGGTGGGTATAACCACCCCTCCCAATTTTATATGTTATATATTTTTTATTTTTTAATATTTTCCTCTGCAATAATTCTCATACATTGTACACAGTACAGGTCATCATATGCAGGCTACTATCGGTGAGGTAAGCGGGTAATTTGTATTTTAAATTTGTTTTATTAATATATGGTATCAAACTTGCTTGTGTCAAATTTTAAATAAACTTATTTTCCTCTTATAAATATAAATTTTATCACTATGTCAAATCCATAATCTTAATTATGTTTTGTTTTAATTTAAAACAAACTTCCCAATATATATATATATATATATATATATATATGCCAATATAATCTAATGGAGAGATTACAACCAACCACTCAAATTTTAACTTAGAACCATTATTTTAAATTCCATTCCATTTTCAAAACCAACCCTCGTCAAATCAAATGCTCAATTCTATTTTAACTTGAACCCAAACCCAAGTTTTAAACTAATTCATACATCAATGGAATGAAATTTTTCTAATCTGAGTTTCCTTGGTTACTTCACACAAAGATAGATTCAACATGCAAATCTAAATTGTCCACAATATTAAACATTCCTTGCGAGATTTATCCAAGCAGTCATCTAGCAAGCATGATGAAGACAGGAAGAGAGGAAGCGTAATAGAATATGCAAAATAATCATGAGTGCCTACCTGGACACTGATGCTAATTCGCTATGCCTTAGAAAATTGTAGAGAAGCTCCTCCTCTTAGAACCTTCTCCTTTCTGAAAATTCCATCCTTCTCCAACATTCACAATTCCTCCAAGAATCGAAACCCAACCCCCCCCCCCCCCCCCCCCGCCCCCCAAGTGACTAGGAGTGCTTGTAGAAGCATATGAGGATCTAGAAGCATATGAGCATGTAAAATCCTATGAGCATGTCCATACACACTAGGAGAGCCTGTATATCAAGGCCTCTAAGATGCATCTAGAATGTGTCTAGAAAGAACTAGGAGGTAAGCATGACAACTAAGCACATAAATTCCATGATAAGAAGATAAACACGATGAGATGTCTAGAATGTTGTAGACACCATGTGCTCAAATAATGTGCTAACTCCTAAGTGTAGACAACACGTGTATAATTAGAGTGCAAACTCCTGTGTTGTCAACATGACAACTCACAAGAGTTCGCATACTCCTATGTGAATAAATATTAAAATAATGCACATTAATTTATTTAAATAAATTTCTTTATTTAATATTCACTTGACTCCTTTTAAAATTAAGTTATTAATTTTAAATCTCATGCACTCACTTTATTAAATCCACTTGTTTTATTTAAATATATTTTAATCACATGCACGCATCATGTGATCTAGAATCTTTTAATAATTTTAATATCTTTTCCACTTTTAAATTTATTTTTGAAAAATAATTGATAAAATATTTATTAACTTAAATAATAATATTATTTAGCATTTATTTAAAAATAAACTCTAAATAAATATCATCACATTCTAAATTTATATTTATAACTTTCATCTCAAACTTAATTCTTTTATTTAATTAATTTCTCAATTAATTAAATAAAATTAAATATTAAAATATTATATTAATTTTCCATTAAATTAAACCATTAATTAAATCTTTTAATTAGGCTTAATTAATAGAAAATTCACCAAGAAAGAGTTGGGCAATAATAGCAAAAATGCGAACTAGGGCAGGCACTACAACCTAGTTATCTTGATATTGTATGAGTAAAAGCTTGTGCAATTGAATGCAATCCATTTAGGTTGTATATCTATTCATCACTACTATTAGTGCAATGGATTAAGTAAAAGCTTTGATGAATTTGATAAGGTTGTTGTAGTAATAGGAAGGATGCTTAAAATGATAAATTCTAATAAGAATTGTTGATAATGTTTGTTGTAAGGCAACAAATTAGATCTATGGATTTGTAGTAGACTTTGAACCCTAATGGATTAGGCACTGGTCAAGTTGATTCAGCTAGAAGAGAAGTATGTCATAAATAGTTTTCAAATGCAGAAATATAATCAAATTTACTTTTATTTCCTGAAGATCTTCAAAGTTGGTCGATACTTGTTTGCATGAAATGTTTTAGCTTCAGTTAGCCACTATTGTTGAGAACACGTGCAAATCTATAGAAGAATTATGGCCAGATCTGTTATATGGGATGTGATTATCAAAATGTCAGAATTATGCATGTAGTTGAGGGTTTGAGATGAGAATCAGAGTGAAACTAAAGTAATTCTCTTACAGTGCTTTCCAGTCTTGAATCATCCCTGGGTATACCCACCCTGGTTTTGCAGAGCCTAAAGAGTAGAAAACCACCCTTGGTTTTGTTGAAGTTGGGTCCAAATGGGTTGCACATATAATTGTTAATAAGAATTGGCTAATCCTTAGGTTGTGTGAGTAATATTATTTTGGTATTGAGCATTTTGTTGTTCAGTAGTTTTAAAACACCAACAAAATGGTGACTCTGCTAGGGAGTTGTCCAACACATCTGTGAAAAGTACTACAATTTCTTTGGTCCTATTGTGTACGTGTGTGTCAGATTATCTAAGTTTTTCTCATGGTCATAAGCAGATATTTTAGTGACAAACCTTGAGAATTTAAAGAAACAATAGCCAAAATACCACAGCGACACACTAATGTATCCAGTTTCTCCAGGTGTCTTATCTAACAAGCAAGAGTTGCAATCATACAATATTAGTGATTGGTCCATGTGTATCAGATATTTCTATCTCTACTTGTGTTTTTCCTCAAAGTCAGGAGTAATTGTAATTGTGTATTTTCCCAAAAAGAAGGGTGGCGAATCAGTCAAGGTTTTGAAGCTAGTGCTTATTTAATAAAATGGTTGACAAAAGAAAAAACACAAGAGCTTATGCAAGAGCTCATCTTGATGAACCAATGTATACTGATTTACCAAAAGGTGGTAGGAAGAACCTAAATAAGAAAAGGATAGATCCAAATCCCACTTGGAAACCCAGAGGTAGTGTACCCGTTAATTCCCAATATCAACCAGTGATAGGGAGAGAGTCTTCTTCACTCAGCTCTGAATCAGAAACCACAAGACTCTTAGGAGGGATATTTACTACCCCAGTACTAGATGAAAGAGCATATCAAGATAAAGATATGTCACCAGTAGGGAATATATCCCCTAGACCAGATCTCATAGCTGAAATGCATCATAGGTTAGGACTCAAAAGTTCTTTTGGAGATCCCTCTCATCCTAAAATAGTCCCATATAAAGAACCAAATCTTATAGATCTAGATGACCTTGCTGATTTAGAAGCTACTTCTTTAGATCTCGCAGAGGTACAGTCAGAGGTAGGATTTTTGAAAAAAAGGGTTGCTAAAGAAGAAGCTAAGCGCATTCATCTTGAAAAAAAGAAGGAGCAAGCCACCTTGGATGCCATAATAGAAAGAGATGCTTTACTAAGAAGGATGGTTGCCTTGAAAGAACAGAACAAAAGGTTAGAAGAGAATACCACAACTCTCCACACTGATGTATTTGGAGACGTAGATAGTCTAAGAGCTAAATTTCAAGAACAAGAAAAATGCCTGAATCAAAAGCAAGAACCAGTTATTGCTCAAGTCCAAGATTATAAACATGTCCAAGTAAATCCGGTGGAACCCATTGTGAAATTTGTAGACAAAGGAAAGGGTAAAGTTATAGGAGTCCAAATAAATGAACCTCAAGCTCAACCAAGCAAACCCACAAAACCTTCTATGTCAAAGTTAGATTTAGACCTAGAAAAGGCTAGAAAAGAGAAGGAAGATCTTGTGAAAGAGCTTGATAAGGTGGAGAATGAAGCTCAAGCTGCAGAAACTAGGAGAAAAATTCAGTTTATTAAGACTAATTCTGCATTAGCCTCATGGCCAAATTTATCCCTCCCAGCTTTAGCTTCTATACCTCCCTCTAGACCAATAGTTTCAATGCAAGGAATATCTCAGTCTGCTCCTACCTCATCATCCACCACTTATACTCAAGTCCCTGTTGTCCAACCTCAACAATCCCAAGGTGCTCCTCTAAACCAAGCTAACATAGCTAGTACCTCAAATGTTTCTAGTTTCCAGAAGAAACCTGTATACCTAGAAAAGTATAGGTAAATATCATTTTCTGGTATTCATGGTGCTCCACATCCCATATCATTTGATTTAAGAGACAAAGTGGTTAATTTTTCTGGGAATAATGTTGTTACTGGTGAAGAACATTTGAGAATTTTCATAGATATGTTAAATGATTATGAATTTGAACATGGTGATGTGGTCATGAAGTTGTTTGTCCATTCACTAACTGAGGATGCAAGGGATTGGTTCAGAAGGCTACCTGATGACAGTATTAGTTCATGGAGTGATTTTGAAAAGTTATTTAAAGAATAATATGGAGATAGAACTAATGCTAGATTCATGTTAAATGAATTCAATAATATCAAGAAGAATCCTAATGAGTCAACATTCCACTTCAATCTAAGATTCTAGAAAGGTGTGTACAAACTGTTTCAAGTTATGAGGTTGAATGAGGATGTTTGTCTCACAACATATTTCAATGCTTTTGATAACAAAATGGCTTATCAATTGAGGGATAAGGATCCCAAAACTTTAAGGGATGCCTATAAAGTTGCAGTAAATATAGAGAATAATAGGAAGGCATCTACCAAACTAGGTAGGAGGGATGATCCAAAGCTTTTTAATCCCAAGAATAGTAACAAAAGGGAGGGTTATAAAAATCCTGTAGGCAAAAAGCTAAAAGAACCTACAATAGGCTAGGCATTGGAATTGCTTAAAAAGATGAATCCCACTAGTTTCAATAAGCCAAATATTGCTAAGAAAACCCCTGTAAATAATAGCAACTTCAATAGACAGCCTAGAATGCAGAATTACCCTTATACTACCCAATGGAAGGATGGAAAAACAATCCCTAACTAGACTCAAAATGTAAAGGATAAGAGTACACCAGACCCTCTGCAAAGAAGTTCAATAAATATGAATTATAATGTGCCATGGTGCATTATTTGTCAATCACACCATTCAGAAGAATATTGTGCGGTTGCTCAGTCATTTGTTTCTGATAATAGTTTACAAACTAAGGAGGATGAAGAAGAAAAGAGTCATGATGATGTAAGTTGTAATATGGTAAGCATGTGTAATGACTATGTTGATTCTGATTTAGAAGAAATAGAAAGTGATCCAGAGAATAAGAAAATTGTATATGACTTGCACTTTTACATTTTCCTTCAGAGTGTATCATTGTGACTCACTTTAAGACTTAAGGACTTTGGCATATGAACCTATGCTTAACCTTTGGATCATATGTTCAAGGCATATTTTTAACTTTACCAAAAAGACCTACAACCTTACATTCATAACCCTAAGCATAAGATCAAAATATACTTTCAACTTTACCAAATCCAACTTATGATGATGAACTTAAGTCTCTAGATGTAAGGTCAAAGCACTTGGATAGTAGCCCTTACGACTCTATGCTCACACTTAGTTGTGAAACCAGGAAAGGATATAGAATATTCTCATTATGGTTTACAACTTCTTGCTAGGACATAAGATTTAGAACAATTGCAATTTTAAACCTTGGGATAAAAAAATTTGACTAAGTTCATGACATGGTTAAAACATTTCAACATAACCTTGAGTTATAAAAGGTGACTTAAAAATTTAACCCAACCTAGGGCATGGGTCAAATGATTTAGGGTTTTCCTGCTAAAACCTTTGCAACAAAAACATGGAAACCCTAATTTCATACATCTACCTGATTTTCATATTATTTATTAAAAAAAATAGAATGGTGATAATATAGGCCATCAAGAGTCCTCAATGATTGTGTATCAAGGAATCTCTCCCTTGACATAAAGATATCTGACAAGTCCTCCTACACACATTAAATAAAGAATGAAATTAGCTATCCTAAAACATCTATCATCTAGAATTGTGATATACCTATTTTATGTTATAGATGATTTTATTACATGTTTACTAACAAATCTATAATTTTTCTAAGCCTAATTAGGTTTCTAGCTCATGTTGCTACAATGACACCTACATTAGCCTTATCAAATATCCTCATTAAATAGAATGGTCATCATTTGACTTGATCGATTATCTAAGTACTTCATCTTCCTATCCCTATTTCATCACTAAAGATAGATGCCTAGTTTTGTATCACAATATGCATAATCGTACTATACTTGCATAAAATAAATAGTTGTATAGATATATGCAAAAAAAGTGGTTCATCCCTTAACAAAAGCACATTTCTAATAAATGTGCATCACCCCTAAATAATTGTGCATTAATCTTAACCAAAAGCACCTTAACTAGAACAGTGTAGTAATATCCTACAATGTGTCAATCCTTTTCACAAATGCACATATTTGGCAAAATTAAACTATCACCCTATGTATGGGCTGATTTATGATAAAAATGTGCACTATTTTCAATATTTGTACATCTATCCATGCAAATTAAAATTTTCAAAAAATCCTAACCACCCTATCTATATATTAAAAAATCTATCTAAACCCTACCAAAACTATCAAAGTTTCATGCTAGAACCATCAATTAACTAAGAGGGATCGATCACATACCATCGCTTTGTAGTCGACTAGCCATTGGTACCTCTAGACTCGCTCAAAATGGTGATCTATAATTGGAAATAGTATCCTCGATATCCTAGATCTCCTCCAATCTCCAAATGCCAAGTGTGTAAATGATGACTCAGTCACCTTGTCTTTTTCTTATTTATACCCATGAGACCCCTTTCTTGGCAGTGTTACTATACAATATTATTGTGAATTAGTTTTGATCACCTCAACCATTTTTTCTTTTCTTCCATCGAAAGATTTCTCAAATTAACTTAAACTTTCATCATAAAAATTTTATCAATCTTTCAAGGGGGCATCCTGTACAATTTATGTCATTCCAAGTCTTGGGCCATGGGCAACAGATTCAAGTGCTAGTTGTCTTTAAAACAATGTGTTGTACACACATTATTTCAAAGAGGGGCAAAATGTATACATTTAAAAATTATCAAGTCAATTAATTAAATATTTTTAATATTTAATTAATATTTTTCCTTTATTAACTTTAATAAATTATTTAATTTATTAAGTTAATTCACTTTCTATTAATTAATTAAATGTTTTTATTTTTAATTAATATTATTCTTCTATTAGTATTAATAAATTATTTAATTTATGAAGCTAATTCACCTAAGTCAGTTACATTATCCTAAGTCTTCTAAATAATCCTATTAAGTGATTTATTTAAATAACTTAATTATCCACTCACTTAAATTATTGTCTTTTAGTCCACCTAGTCAGTACATGTCATGTGCCACCTCATATTTGCACCATTAATTAATTTTAATTAATTATTAAAACCCCTATTTATCCTCACCCATGTGTCCTATTTTATGGGGCTAGAAAAGGGTATGTGGCCTTGTGTGACTAAGTCTTTGGGACACATGTCCTTGGGTGACAAAGTCTTCTTCCACTTCCTCTACTAACTTGGAGTCAATCAATCCACCTCAAGCAGTAAATGGGAACTCATGAGGCACTTATCCATGAAGTCCCCATTAAAGGTAGAGTCCTCTTTAGAAGTCTTGAGGAGATGTCTTCCATGTGTCTTTCCTCTTCCTAATTTTTCTCTCACATCTCAACTAAGTCTGTGATTTCCTCCACTCCTCAAATTGAGTCAATCTTATATGTCCATGTGTCCTAAGTTATCTCTCCATCATTAGATGTTGCCACCTAGACTAGGGTCTTCCTAGAGTCTATAAAACGAAGCTTCATTCCCTCATACCAGGATGTAGAATTAGAATTTGACATAGAATTACACTTAGAATTCCAATTAGCAATTAGAGAATTCACAAGAAATTATCCACCAACTCCATAATTTTTCATCTAATTTCTATTAGAAACTCAATTCTCTCATCCATCCATCATCACTTGCACTTAGCATCCTAGGATCATTTGATAGGATCTTGCATTGAAGTTCACAATCTCCAAAACCTTGAAGAATCTTGAAGAAGGAAGTTGATCATGATATGAGGGCTCACAAATCAAGAAACTCAAGCATAAAAGGATAATGGAGGCATGTAAGAGTAGGTAAGGAAAGGTAAATATTCCATTTTTTATTTGTAATCCTTCATTGCATATGCATTTGTAAACCTAGATTGATTGTTTAGTTATTGTCACTAATTTCTACATGCAATCAAGTTTAACACACTACTTCTAATAGCTCTTATCACCCATGGTGCATTTCAAATATTGTGACTTTTACAATGATTGGGGGCTTTGTCTTTTCTTTCTAATATGATTCCTATGATGATCAAGGAATCTTCCATTAGTGGTGTTGTTGACTCTTATGTTAGACTATTTTGAATGTGAGAGTTCTTCCTTTGGTCTAGACACTATCAGATTTTTGGCTTCCTATAGTATTCTTGGGCCCTATATTTATTTTGGCCCTATTATTAGGAATCATTCTACTACCTCAAAATTTAATTTGTAGGTTGTTACTTCTTCTTCTAATGCTAGTAGTTCATTCTTAGGGACTATTAAGGCCCTCCCCTCCACCCCCATATGAAATGTATTATTATAGGTGCAAGGATCTTTTCTTGCATGACTAAATCTATTGCTACCATCCTTTGAAAGGTAAAATCTCAACCTATTATTTGTTCCAAGACCTCCCTTATGGTGGTTTGTGGCCCATAAGTAGTCAAAAATGTGGTTACCAATGTTGTGGTCTAGTTGGTAGATTCGCAAGCCTTTGGCCTCTCTTCCATATTTGTACTATTAGGTAACTAACCCTTGAGACCCTTTGTATCTAGTGGCATTAACCTTGACCCTTGTATCAAGGGGTTTTATATTGCTTCATTTTATTATTCTAAAGACCATGATTTAATTTTGAACAAGTTGTGGGTTTGGGCAAACCACTCCCTTTTTTCACAAACCCTAGACAATATCCTTCAACCCTCTTACTAAACCACTCTATGTGTATACAGTATAAGTTTTCCTTCCTAATCTCTGGTCCATTTCTAGGAGATTTCTTCCTTTAAGGTTATTATAAAATCTCTTAGTTATTTCTTGAAGGTGGATGAAGCTGCAACTACTTGTGTTATTATATTATTTTCATAATTTGGTTGATATAGATACTCCCAACCACTTCTAATGGATTTGGGGCTGATGGTCATAAAAAGTCCATGGACTCAAGTGTTAAATTTTTAGAGCCTTCTCTTCTATTGTTGACATTACTTCTCTACTAGGAACTTGGATACTTATTCCACTCTCCAACATAGTAAAGGTGTTTCTTCTTGGTGGAAGGGTGCAAGAAATGATAATTTAGTAGTTCGTGTACCTAATTCTCTTTCCAGTTCCTCGTATGAGCATTTATAGATTACTAAAAACTATGAAAATTTTGATCAAAATAACAATGCGGCCCCTATTATAGATCAGGGTTAAGTTTTGTTTAGGAACATCTTGGGTTTCAGAGAAATATTTCATCATCCAAAAATATTCTACTAGTTTTCTAGTCAATTGATCATTTTAGCGATCCTTGTTTTGTTCAAGTCAACACTTGTAATATTTAGAGTATGATCTAGACCTTATCTATTTCCTATTTGTAGATTTGTATCTCATTTGGACCCTTATTTCTTGAGTTGTGATTCATATCCTCTTACATAGTGTGTTTCTACTCATTTTCATGACCATTGGTGGATTTGAATCTTGCGATGGAAATTTATGGTTGTGGATCATCAAGGAAACATTTAGAAATGTTCTTAAATAATGTGAGGACCTGAATTTGGAACTAAAAGCTTCCAAATGGTTTATGTAATGTGTTCCTTTATTTGAGACCCAGTCTATTTGGTTGTAATACATTTCATATTCTTAGTGAATATTTTTTATCTTGAGGTTGACTTATGTGTCGAATGCATATATATTTTGATGTAATATATCCCTTAAGGCATTATCTCTTAGTATCAAGTTATTGTACATTAGAATTGCATCTAAGGTCTCTAACCAAATATTGTAAGCAAGAAGGCATGTATGAACCTAGTGATGAGGAGATAACAAATTGGATAGGGTTACAAGGAAAATGGATCCTCTCAAGTTCTACAAAGACAACTATCAAATATTCCTTTTCAAAAGGTCCCTCTTATTTCTTCCTTCTTATTGATCAATATTTTTTACCACTTCAAGGAGACTCCAAGGCTCCTATATGTCCCCTTACTTGATAAGTTATGAGATTAGAATAAAAAATCCAAACAAAATTTAGAAAGGCTACTAGTGAGCTAGGATTTCTTAGGGGTTTGGATGGCTTACTTGACTAAACCCATTCAATAACCCTTGGAGAAATTTTTCCACAATCACTTGACTCAGAAGGGATAGGTTTCTATAGATGCTTAAAATCATCCCAAAATACTATATTAATTTATTTAATATTTCCCTTAACACTATAATTATTATATATGTCATGTTCCTCATTTAATTAAATTTATTTATTAAATAAGTTCACTTTCCTAAAGTATCTAAATTTGATTTAAATGCATCTCATCTAATGTGTTAAATTTATTTAATGCATAGTGCTCCATAAATCCCCTTTTAAATAAATTCCAATTTATTTAATTCCCTCCACTTTATTAAATTCTCTAATTCTATGATTAAGTTAAATCCTATTTTATTTATCCTAATCCTACCTAAAAGCTAGCCTGCAACCCATCACTCTCATCCTTCTAAGCCTACCTACTTGCTAAATCCACTTTATTAATCCTAAGCTCTCTCTTAAAACACCTTTTAGCCCCTAAATGGTTGCTCACACATTTGTGAACAACTCAATTCCTAGGAGCCCCCCTTTCATTAAATTCTCCAAAAGGCACTCTTACACCTTTGTCCCCCATTACTCCCAAGGTTGCTCACATATGTTTGAACACACCTTGAGCCACTCAAATTATAAATTCTCATTTTGACTATTGCATGACTTGTCCTTTAGCTCATGTGTCTCCCTTGTCACACCTATGTGGATGCCACATAGATGCCACCTCCTCAAGGTCTCCCTCAAGCCTATAAATAGATCCCTTTTCTCAAGAATTTTTCATCTGCTCCATTGCATTGTTATCATGCTAGTCTAAGTTTAGAGCTCTGTAGAGATTTATATGCTTAGAGCTAATCTTTGCTAGTTGTTTGCATTGTTTCAATTCCTAGTTCTTGCATATTTTCATGGTAGCATAGCATTGTTAGTTTACTTCATTACATTCCATTTCTACTTCACATCCTTTGGAATTCTTTTGAGATTGGCTTACTCATTAGCCATTTCTCAAAGGCATTCTACATTAACCTTAGTATACATTTATGCTTGTATTATTTCATTCATTTAAATAGATTTGATAGGATTTTCCATAGTTGTATTTGGGAGAGCACATCTACATCCCTCAACTCTAAACACACCAACAAGGCCTTGTATGGGTGCCCTTGTTGAGTTGCTCTTGAAGTTGTGTGGGACTCTTTTTCGTAGTTGCATCACTATGTGAAACTCAAGTAACTTAGTAGTATTTCATTGTTTGGATCTTGATATGCATGTACAACTAACATTTGTCTTGTTTAAGCATGCTTCCAATAGGGAGGTTTTTCATGTATACATGTTGGCATGCCTTGTGGGACCCACATCCCTATTCCAAGTGAAATTTGGACAAAAGACTTGAAGGTTTCTAGAAAAATAGTGCATTATCATCTCTATTCAAGCAGAGTGTCATCTGTGTAAACACTTTGTCATCTTCATGAAACATTGTCTCTATATTTTGGCATTTGCAACATTGACAAACTCAATAACTCACCTTAAAACTGAAAACAAAACTTGTTTCATCATCTATGTGATATGACATCTCTACAAATTATACTCCCAATCTATATTATGGTGGTTGGAAGTTTTATCATCTACGTGAACTGTCGTCTCCACCTCTACAAATTTTAGGTTATGTCATCTGCCTTGTGGGTGGCTACAATTTTTTAGTCTCAATTTGTTATCATCTCTATTGATTTGGTGTTTGTGAGTTTTTTCATCTTCGAATCTCGCCCGTCGTCTACAATCTATAAGTTTAAGTATCAGGTATAACTTGGTTAGTTCTTTTTTGTCGTCTTTGTTTAGTCATCTTTGATATTTTGTAATCTATGCTAGCATTCTAACTTCAATGATATTTGATAGATTGGTTAATATTTTTAAATTTCTTGATACTCAACTCATTATTTATTTGATATACAAGGATCATTGATCAGATTTTATTACACAAGATAAACTTCGGAGGACTTTAAAATTAGGAGATAAATGAACTTGTATGGTTTAACCATTTTTCCTTTGAATGAATGTTGCAAATAATCTCATAAAATTCAAACAAACTCTTGAGTGTATTTAAAAGTAACATTACTCACACAATCTTGAATGCCTTAAGAGAAATTGCACACCTTTCATTGGAATGAATCTTTAAACACAATCTTGAATGCCTTAAAGGAACTAACAATTTTTTCATTGGAATGGATGAGTAGAATAACTAAATGTAATCTTGAATGCCTTATAGAAATTGAAAATATTTTCATTGGAATGAATTCTTAGATAACAAAACACACTCTTGAATGCTTAAAGGTCAAAGAAGAATGAGATGGAATATTTCAATTTGGGCTTAAAACATTCTCATAAAATCTTGAATGCTTAAGGGACAAAGAAGATTGCTATGAAACATTTGGACTGGGTGCTTGAAATGAATACACACAATCTTGAATGACTTAAAGGAACTTTCTCTATCCCTATCAATTTTCTTATGTTGACGTCGATCAATTTATTTTTGTTGATGAACCCTCGATTTATTATGTTAACGATGTTTTCAAGTTGCAAAGAACTTTACATGCTTAAAAACAAGTCTCTTCAAGAGTGGATAGAAAATATAAAGCTTCAATTAGAAAATAACAAGTGTCTTTTAAATTTTGAGACCACTTACATATTCTCTCCTCTCACACCTTTGAGTGATATTGAGTGCACAAGAAATAAGTGGTCTTAATTTTTTATTTTTAGGAAGCCTACTTGGGGATTTCATCACCCCTTTGGATGATCTCAACTCCCATGTTCTGGAAAAGTATAAATAGTAGGAGGTGAATCCAAAGACATCTCTCTTGGAAGTAAAATCTTGTCACTCTTGGCTAAGCCCCAAATAACTTTATACCTTTGGGAAGTGAGGGTGGAGATTTGAGTTACCATCTCCTCCTGACTGTGTGGCATTATTATTTTTTATCTATAGATTTGGGCCTCACGTACCTTGTGTATATCGAGGACACCCTCTACTTGATCTTTTTACATCCTAGTTGAAGCCTTAATAGGATTGTTGATGTGTTTGGGATGGTTGAGTGTTTTTATCTAAAACTAATACAAACATCAAATAGGTCTAAACAAGTCAAATGATGAGCTAAACAATTGGTGAGAAAAGTGGTTGTAAGTAGGTCCTTTTAACCTACAATTATATTCTTATAAGTCCTTTTACTTCATCCAACATTTAAGATTCATTGGGTCTTTGATTTTCTTATCTTCACAAGATTTTTTGTGAAATTCTTGTGCTTGGTCTTACAGTTGGGGTTTATTTTGTTCCTGCCATGTCTGACAAAGTAAAACTTAAGAAGGTGAAGTTATCCAAACCATTTTCCTACAAGGAAAGAAAGAACCTAGCACATAATGATAAACAATTCTGATACACCATCAAAGACATCAAAAAGGAAGAAAATAAGTAGGACCATTATGATAGAATTTCGTATAATGCCAAACTTCAAGAATGGTCCACTTTCCCAGGAATAAACCCAAGAATATTATTTCTAGAGAGAGAAGATGAGCTACCCACATAGTGACCATATCACCCTCATTTTCCCACATCAATCTATTCACGTCTCATCTTTTTTTAAAGTTTCTAGTCTTCCATTTGCAAACTTTCCTCTAGAGAGCATGATCATTTGAACCGTAATCCTTAAGTTTGAGAACATCTTTGTCACAACCATCTATTCAAAAATCAAGCATCAAGAGCCAGTAGTTTTCAAATTTAGCTCTAGATAACAAGACTTCTGAGATTACAACACTAGACCTTTATCCACAAGCAAATGTTTACCATAGTTGCACTTGCTCATTTGGGGTCACAATTCCATCTCCAAATATTGAGTCCTCTTTAGTTTCCTATCTTGCCTAAAGATAATTTGTCCATCTTCAATAGGAAAAAGATACTTTTATCCAATATCACACTTGGTTTTTGGAATCAGCAAGGTCTTTTGTTCACATTTAGGTTATTTTATGCTCTAGTCATCTTCAACACAATAATAGATAATGCAACCCTTGAGGTATTTTCCCTCCTTTTGTATAATGTTCAGATGTTCTCTCACATTTTCTCCTTCCACAATATTTCACCCATCATTTTGGTCATAATTGTATGGTACACACAAAATCCAATAGATTCACATTTAACTCCATGTCCCATTTATTGGAATCATTAAGGCAACAAGAGATGGAGAACCCTTTCCCTCCTTGATCGACCTCATTGGGGAACACATTTCCCCCTGGTACAAACTTTTCTATGCCTGGTTCAACACCCACGCAAGAACCTAAGAATCCCTTTTGAAACACCACTATAGACAATAACACACATGATCAAGAAGAAGCATACCAAGATGAAGACCTCATTGAAAATTATGACATTCTTGATGATTTTCAAACATTTCTTGCAGAACCATACAACTTGGAAATGTTAGAAAATCTATTAGGGTGAAGAAAATTGAGATCTTCCTAAACCTTGTCAAGGATGGTGTTAATGTCCCTATGAATTTTGATAAGAGCACTTTGTTTAGAAAAATCACTAAAGATGGTGCTCTAATATTGCCAAATCCCACCATAGCACAAATATCTAGCAAAGGAAAAGATCTTATAGTGGGAACCAATTCTATACCTACATCAACTCTAGCACAACCCACATTCCAATTAAATGCAGGACACATTCAACAAATCATTAGTGTTATTCCCAACACAACTACACATGTCGATATTCTATAGTCAACCTTGACAAGTCCAACTATAGGATGCTTAAACATTGGGCAAGTACCTATCTAGTGAATGGCAGTCCTAGCACAACCAATGCATTCCTCTTATTTACACATGCCAACAAGTATGTTGAAAACAAATGTGACAATCCCAACAACTGCATATCAATACATTGGTCAAAGTGGCACACCGCCACCTCCACCACCTCAAAATCCACCACCACCCTATAAGCCATTTGGAAACTCATACAACTTTGGAGGTCGATTCAACATCAATTCACAACCATCACTGATACAACCAAACCAGGATTTGGCCCAATACTTACACAAACTCTAGAGTTTTGTCCACAATATGAGCAATAAAGGGATGAAAGATTTCTCTTTTGAGCAAATTTTCCCTTTTCCATTTTACAAATCTATCAACATGATATCATTTCTTCCAAACTTTGAGATTCCCAAATTTTACAAATACACAGGAGGAACATGTTCCATCACACATCTCAAAGATTTTGTTGTCTTATGTTCAAAAGTTTCCTATAGTGAGGATTACCTTAAGAGACTTTTCACAGAAAGTCTTGGAGGCCCTACACTTGAATGGCTAATGCACTTACCCAGAGGATCCATCACCTCCTTTAATTACTTGGTAGGAAAATTCATCACCCAATACTTATATAATATTGAACACCATGCTTCCTTGAGTGATTTGTGCAACACAAAACAAAATAATTGGTGAAATATTTTTACTTTCTACAAAGTTGGTGACACCTTGAAAATTGCATTCCCTACAAAATTGAAGATTCACACCTTGTCAACATATTCATCAAATATTTGATTCTAGGGATGCCTTTCCAAATGAAGATGGCTAGTCTTGAAGACTTTGCAACATTAGTCAAGAAAGGAAAGAACATAAAAAATGGACTCTTGGTAAAGGGTTCGATTAAACATTATTTCTCATCATGATCAACTAATTAAATAAACCATAATAGAAAACTAAAATTCTAGTCCAAAAACAAAGGAACTACCCACAATGGTGTCACTCATGTCAAGAGTGTGCAAAATCTTCAAGTTGAAAATAATAACAACAACAACTATCGTCATCAAAACAACAACAATTCAAATCATGACACTCAAAATCAGAATCAAAATAAAAATTAGAAAAACCAACCACCTCACAATTAAACATGGTTCTTTCCTCACAGCAAAAACAATACCAGTAACAACTACAATTGCAACTATGACCAAAATAGAAATTTCACTAACTTTCTTAAACCCTTAGATACCATATTCCAAAAAATAGTGGAAAACAATTTGATGGTTTTTCCTAACACATGACCTTTTGATGAAAATTAACCCAAATCCAAGTGGTATAGAGATAATGAATATTGCAATTACCACTGTATCAAAGGACAGGACACTAGGAAGTGTATCAAGCTCAAAATCTTCATTCAAAACTGTGTCGACGATGGGAAAATTGAAGTTAAAGGAGGATCAGCCTCTAAAAATTCTAAGGTAAAGATCTTTCAAAAGTCATTCCCTTACCAGAACAATGACAACAATAATAGAAACAACAACACAAACAATATCAACCAAGCTTCCATGTCTAGTGCACTCCATTATAACTATTCTACTAACCACATATTTGGCTTTGACTCTTTGTGTGGAAAAATAGAAACACATTATATATGTGGCTTTGACTCCATGTGTGGATGCATTGAAGAGGTAGACACCCATGTAAATACCCTTTTCTTACAAGCAATTGATTGTAGTGTAACTACTTGGTGGGGAAGAATTACTTTGCAAGCTTCCACTTCCAATCCCACCAATCCATTAGTTCCACATGTACGTGTTGCACCATGCACTTCACAAATACCTACTTCCTAATATGATTTCATGTCTTGGTTAGGGAAGACTACTACACAAATATCTATTCTAGAGTTTCTCACCACCTCACCCATCAACAAGGAAATCTTTGAAACTACTCTTTTAGAGTCTTGTGTCCCTAAAAACCTCAATGCATCTCAATTCACTATCATGATCAAAAATCTTGCCGCACAACAACACATTTTCTTCATAGATAAATATTTATGAGGCATGATCACCACCACAATTTGTCACTCCATATTGAAGTCCTTATATAGTGACACAAAATGAAATGAGTCCTGATAAATAATGGATCTAGTTTAAACCTATGTACTTTGAATATTATTCGCTTCTTGGGGCTTCTAGAAGACCTCCTAGACATCAGCAAAAGGATAACCATCAAATCATATGATGAGAGAGAAAGAGAATCAAAAGGGAATATTATGTTCTTATTATAGGTTAGACTAGCTATAATCAACACTGAATGTCATATCCTATATTTGGACTTACCATATAACATCTTGCTTGGTAGACCCTAGATACATACACTGAAAGCAATCTCTTCTACATATCATTAGGGATTAAAATTTCCCCACCAAGGAAGAGAGGTCAAAATTCTAGGAGATCCTTTGCCTTTTTCTTTTTTTAAGAGATTAGAAGGTGCTCCAATGAATTTTTTTCCAGTCAGTGAGTTTTCTATGGTTATACCTAGATCTCTCACCATAATGGAAACATATTCCACACCACTTCCAAAATCATCCAATATGGATTCCAGTTCTTGTAAAGTAAAAGAGAAGGTTGAAGCCATCAAGGTCAATACTAGAATGAATAGGGTTACCTTTGTCGATCAAGGAATGGGAGAGTATAAATTTGAGAATTCCTTGTGCGTTGAACAACTACCACTCTCCCCCCAATCCTTTGGTAAACCTTCCCAACTACCTCCCTCTACAAATAAGGATACTATGCATGTTAATAATATAAATTTTGAACATTGGGGTTCTCCTATTGATGAACACATGGAGTCTAATATCTTAGATTGGCTATATTATGATGGTAATGATGCTCATGTGGAATTCCCCAAAGATAAGCATGTCAAAGCTCTTCCCATCATTGAAACATGGGATATCATGGCACATGCCTTGGACCTAAAGAAGATGGAATAAAAAAACCCCTTGGGTCTACTAGCTATCATAAAGGACAAGTTTTGAGCTTCATTAAACTCAAGGTGTCCTTTGCTAGCAACTATTGTATGGTTTAACCTAATTTTGAGCATGAGGAGGAGAGATTCTTCAAAGTACCTTTTCAATACATTGAGGATAACCTAGATAACTATGTCCATGCCATCACCATAGCTGACCTCTCATCCACCAACCTACCCCTTACTAACCCTAACATGATAGATTGGAACCTTCAAGACACACCACCAGCTCTTGATATTTGTAACTCTGATGAAGTAGTGATGGCTCTTTTTGGCCTCAAGAATCTCCAAGATTACAAGCATGAGATCCAATACAATGAGGAAGCCTACTTTGGTAGCCAAGTCAACTCTCTTAGTTATAAAAGTGAAAAAGAAAACAAAATAAAAAAATAGAAGAAATAACCTCTAGTGAAAACTCTTTTGGAGCACTCTTGGATGAATAAACTGTTGAAAATAATTGGTTAATTGTGTATTATCTTTGATGTTACACAAAATGTGATATCATTTCCAATCAGTGTATGTTAGGATCTCTTAGGTGAGAAGACGGTTTCCTATGTCTACCGAGCATTCCATAGTTTTCCAAGTTTAGAAGACAACATCTACTGAGTTCACTCGGGTTACAAAGAGAAGATTGCAAAAGTTAAGGGTTAACCAAGCTCACTCAATTAATGAAGGAAAAGTTGGATGGAACCAGTGCTAATCAAGCTCACTTGGTTACCAAAGGAATTTGTGAAAATTAAATGTTAACTAAGTTCACTTGGTTAACATAGGAAAATCATTTTTGAGTTAGTGTCTACCAAACAGGGCCAGCTAAAGAAGGATTTTCTTATTTTGGCATATTAAGTTCAATTGGTTCTAGCTTATTGAGTAGATGAATATTAAGTATTCTAAGTTATATTCAAGCCAACTTGAAAATGTGTAAGATATAAATATAAGATCAAGTTGAGGATTGAATATGTGTAAGAAATAGAAGATTTGAAGATGCTTAGAGGAAGTGAATTAGAAGGATAAGTAGAATATCCTTGTTGAGCTACAAAGATACATTTGATCATAAAGGATCAAGTATAATATCTATAATTGAGATCTATAGTTAGAAATTTAGTTGCATCAAAAATTAGGTTGTCTCATTGTTACTCTCTAACCATTCTAGCAGTGATCTAAATCTCTTAATAGAGTTAGCTTAATAGCTATTTGTAAATCTTCTAACAAGGTGGCATTTCTAGATTGAAGTGTCTAAAGACCTCTAACAAGGCCACTCCTAATAGGGTGATTAAATCCTCTAATAGGGTCACACCTAATAGTGTGTTTTGTAACCTTTAACAGGGTTGGCTCCTAATAGGGCTCACTTCAAAAGAGTGAAAATCAGTAATTAGTTACAATTGGTGGTTTTTCCCAAATTGGGTTTCCACATTAAATCTTGGTATCCCTTGTGTTCATGCTACTAATTTAATGTGTATTCAACTAAGTTAAATAAGGGTAATTATAGAAAATATCTTAATATTTTTCTTTGCTAAGTTACTATTGTTATTTCAATGTTTGTCGAGTTACAACATTTACTAGTGTAAACCGAGTGCCTGTGTATTTACCAAGCATCAGTATTTTCAATAAATTTTATGTTATGTACTAACATATAAGGGATTTAGGATTTATTTTAGTGGTAATTGATTCACCCCTCCCCTCTTAGTTACTCTTATATTTCCAACAATTGGTATTAGAGCTTCTTGGTGCTTGCAGGCAAAGTTTTCATGGACCTAAGCTAAAGATCAGGATGTCTTACAAGAGAGATTCCCAAGTTGAACAAAGATAACTTTGAAGCATGGTAGGAACTTATGAATTTTCATATATAAACCATCAATGATTCAAGTTTTAAATGTTTTGAAAATGCTTACAAGGCTCCTACTAGAACATTGACTATGGAACTGATTGCTAAAAAGAAAAATCATAACATGATGATGATTGACAATGCATCAACTCTTAATTATGTTGAATTTGATGAAGTCAAAGGACGTGCTACTACTCATGACATGTGGACAAAACTAAAGGATATCTATGGAGGTGATGATAATGTGAAAAGAGCCAAGATAGAAAGCTTGAGAGGTTAGTTTGATCAGATGGAAACGTGAGAAGATGAAAACATTGTTAAATATCTTGAAAGAATCAAAGCCAGTGTCAAAGCCATCAAAGCCTATGGGGGAAAAATTGAAGATGTGTTAGTGGTAAGAAAGGTACTCAGAACCCTTCTTCTTATCTATGCAATCAGAGTGTCTACTATTCAAGAGATGAGATGTGATCCAAATAAAAAGATAAATTTGGATGCTCTAGTTGGAAGATTGACTCCATTTGAACTAGATAACTATGATAATTATACTCCTAGTTCTAGAAATCTTGAGTTTACATTCAAAGCCAAGGTATCACTCAAGAAGAAAGCTAAAAGGTCTAAAGGATAAGAATCTAAAAGTGAAGAGGAAGATAGTTTTGATAGTGATCTTGAAGCCATTAAAGCATTGCTTGCAAGAAGGTATTCCAAAGGAAAAGGAAAGTATAAAGGTAAAATCCCTCTAATCTATTTCTCTGATGAAGAAGTTGGACACATTGTTGCAAGATGTCCAACCAAAGAAGACAAAGATGCAAAGAAGCACAACAAGTATAAAGGCAAGAAGGATTTCAAGAACTTCAAGGACTACAAAGAAAAAGTTAAGATATCTTATTTTATGGCTAAAGATATAGATAGTAGTGAAGATGATGAAATGGTATATATTGTTGTAAAACATGAATCTGATGATAAAGGAGATAAAATGGCACTTATCTCTCATGTTAGAAAAAATGATACATGGATTATTGATAATGGTTGCTCACATCATATGACTAGCACAACAAAAAAAAGTTTGAAAATATGGAACATTATGATGGAGGAAGTGTGAGATTTGGAAACAGTGATCCTTGTTGCATAAAGGGAAAAAGTTGTATCTCATTAACCAATGAACTTAGATGTGATAATGCTTATTGGGTTGAAGGACTAAAGAATTGATCAAAACACAGTCCAGGAAGATGTAGAAGATGTTGGCATGAGCAAAAATGAGAAAATACTGAAATCTATTTTTTTGGTATTTTCTATGTTCTAGTATTTTGTATTTTTGGAGAACTCCAAGGAATTTTTGGGCTTCAGCAAGGCTAGGAAGCCACAGCACTACACTTAAGATTTCAGACACAAAATGGAGAACTTTATAAGATCTTTCTAGAAATTCTAACGATTTGCATTTTCGAGTTACGAGTAGAAAGTTATGACTTCTACAAGTAAACGTAATTTTTAATATAGATTTTTATAGTTTTTAATAGTTGTTTGGATTTACTTTGTAGTTAATTATCTTATGGACTCTTCATTTTCTTTTCCAATGGATAGTGATGACCCTTGGGATCCATCATACTTGTATAAACTCTATTTTTGAATGGAATGGACAACTTTTTGCTTGCAAATCATCTATTGTGGCATTTTAATGGTTTTTCAATTAATTCACAATACTACAGGTTCTACACCAGGTATTGTACTCTGAATTCTTAATTCAGATCAAGAATAATCTATTTAGTGTGGCACAATTGAACAATATTGGATTCAAGGTATAATTCATGAGTGGGAAGGCCAAGTTGTTGGATGTAAAAGGAAATCTAGTTGGGTCTAGCAAACAAACAAAAGGTAACCTATTCTACCTAGATCTCAGTGAAAATTCATGTTTTATTACTCAAGTAGAAGAAAATTGGTTATGGCATACAAGGTTATGTCATGTAAACTTTGTTAATCTAATCAAGATAAGCAAGAAGAAAAGAGTAAGAGGTATTCCTAGTTTGAGAAAACTTGATATGGGCTAGTGCAAAAATTGTTAAATTGCTAAGATGGGAAAGACAAGTTTCAAAAGCAAGGACTATCATTCTGAAGATGTCTTAGAGCTATTTCATACAAACTTATGTGGAACTATTGTAATAGAGAGCTATAGTGGAGATAAGTATTTATTCTTTTTGTTGATGATTATTCTAGAATGATGGTTGTAATGTATCTACAAGAAAGATATGAAGCATTTCAAAAATTTAAGTGGTATCTAGCAAGAGTAGAGAAAGAAATTGAAAAGAAGCTAAAGTGTTTGAGATCAAACAGAGGTGGTGAATTAATTTCCAATAGTTCAATGAATTCTACATTGAAAGAGGAATTAAGAGACAAGTATCAGCCCCTGGTACACCACAAAAGAATGGTATAGCTAAAAGAAGGAATAGATCCATCATGGATTGTGCTAGAATTTTAATCATAGAAAAGAATATTGCAATCAAATATGGGAATGAAGTAATCAGTACTGAGTGCATATCTTGAATAGAGTATAGTTGAAGAAAGACTCAAATCAAACTCCTTATGAACTATGGTATGGCTACAAACCTAATGTAAGCTACTTAAAAATATTTGGTAGAAAATGTTATATCTTGAAGGAATCTAAGAAAGGTAAAATTGATGTCAAAGGTGATGAAGTTATATTCCTAGGATACTCCTACAGAAGAAAAGCATATAAATTTTTGAATTTATCAACTCATAAGATCATAGAAAGTGCTCTTGTAAGAATTGATGAGTTTGCATAAAAGATTGAACAAGAAAGTAGCAAAGAACTTGGGGATTATAAAAAGTTTGTCTACTATGAACCAAATAAATTTCTAAAGCAAATTGCAAGTCAGAAAAATTCACCTCCCAAGTCTCCAAAATCTACCAAGTTGCAACCAGTGCAACCTGAGTCATAGTCTAAAGGATTCAAGTCACAGTTAGAAGCTATCAAGTTGTTGCCAAAACAACCAAGTCTAGTGGACTCTAGTCACAGATAATGGGACCCAAGTTTGATATAGAAGATCATGGCAAGGTTAGTGAAACAACTTCCAAATCAAAAGTACATGTGTTAGCAAGATATGTTAGAAGGCACCATGCACTTAATTAGATCATTGGAGACAAATTAGATGGAACAATGGCGAGAAACAAATTGAAAGGTATATGTTTACTTGCTAAATTTGAACCTAGATCAGTGAATGATGCTTTGGATAATGAAAATTTGATTGAAGCTATGAATGTAGAAATAGAACAGATAGAGAGGAATAAGACTTGGACTCTTGTTCCTAGACCCAAGGATAATAATGTAATTGGCACAAAGTGGGTTTTCATAAATAAGTTGAATGAAGATGGAGAAGTTTTCAGAAACAAAGCTAGGTTAGTATGCAAAGGTTATTCTCAAGAAGAAGGTATTGTTTATGGTGAAACTTTTTCTCCTTTTGCTATATTAGAAGGTGTTAGATCTTAACTTTCTTATACTAAACATAAAGGATTTAAATTTTATAAAATGGATATAAAATATGCATTCTTGAATAGAATTCTTGAAGAGGAAGTTTACATAGAACAACCTAGAGGTTTTGTGGATCTTAGCAAAAAGGATATGATCTGTAAATTACACAAAGCATTGTATGGTCTCAAGAAATCTCCTAGAGCTTGGTATGAAAAACTTCAAAACTACTTGGTAAAGAGTGGTTTTCAAAGAATAGATTATAATAGCAGCCTATATATCAAAGAAGGACAAGACAAGAAGATTGTGTTAGCTGAAATCTTTGTGGATGACACTTTTTTTACATGAAATGGTGATTTATGCAAGGCATTTTTAGAAGAGATGAGTAAAGAATTTGAGATGTCCATGTTCGAGGAGATAAAATTCTTTGTTGGATTGTAGATCCAGCAGAAGAAAGATGGTATCTATATTACTCAATCCAAATATATCAAGGAGATACTAAAGAAGTTTAGAATGGAAGATTCAAGACCTGTTGGAAAACCTATGTATACTAGACATAATCTTTCTACAAAATGATGATTCCAAAGAGGTAGGTCAAACCACATATAGATCAATGATTGGAAAATTGCAATATGTAGTGCACACAAGACCTGATATTGCATTAACTATTGGTATGGTGGCAAGATTCTCAACAAATCCCAAAGAAAATTGCATGATGGAAATCAAGAGAATCATGAGGTATCTAAAGGGTACTGAAGACTATGGATTATGGTACAAGAAAGGAGACAATCTAGATTTGAAAGCCTTCATAGATGTTGATTAGGTAGGAAGTGTTAATGATGAGAAGAGACCCAATGGTGGAGCATTCTTTCTTGGTAAAAGACTAGTGTCTTGGACAAGCAAGAAGAACTGTATTTCCTAGTCTACAATAGAGGCAAAATATGTGGCAATAGTAGTTAATTGTTCCAATGTTGTTTGGCTCAAGCAACTATTGGCAGGTATAAAGAAGAAATTGAGGAACCAATGGTTATATTCTATGATAACACTAGTGCAATTAATATGTCAAAGAATCCTGTGATGCATACCAAAACCAAGCACATTGCTATAAAATATCATTTTTTGAGAGAATTGGTACAAGATAAAGAGGTAACATTGGAATATGTGAATACTAAAGAACAAGTTGTAGACATATTAACTAAACCATTACCTAAGGATGCATGTTTGTATCTAAGAGGTAAGTTAGGGGTCATTTCCCTATTTGAAGCTCACTAAAATGAAGTTTAGTGGTGCATCAACCAGAGCATGTTGAAGATCAACTAGTTGATGAAGTATTGAAAGGACACATTGCATATGAATTAGTACATGAGGTACACTAATATTCTCTAAATATTATCTTTGGCATGAGATGTCAAAGAGGGGGATTTTGTTGTCATATCATCATAGAAATTTTGTTTGAAGATGTCAAAGAGGGAGAACTTGGTCTGATATCAATAGGTAGAGTTTACTATCAAAAGAAGATGTTGAAGAGGTAGAGTTTGTAGACAGAGGGAGTTCACACTGATAGAGGGATTTCTCAAGAATGAGAATTAGAATGAAACTAAGAATATGTTCCTTACTGTATTCTTGCTCTAAATTTTCATTATAGTATAACATGTTGTGGTGTACTCAATGCCAAAGAGGGAGATTGTTGAAAATAATTGGTTAATTGTGTATTGTCTTTGATGTTACACAAAATTTCATATCATTTCTAGTCTGTGTATGTCGAGCTCACTTGAGCAATGAGGATAGATCCCATATCTACCAAGAATTCTAGAGTTTTCCAAGTTTAGAAGACAGTGCCTACCAAGTTCACTCAGGCGACAAAGAGAAGATTGCAGAAGTTGAGTGTTAATTAAGCTCACTTAGTTAATGAAGGAAAAATTAGATGGAACCAGCAGTAACCGAGCTTACTTAGTTACCAAAGGAACTTTGTGAATATGAAATGTTAACCAAGTTCACTTATTTAAGATAGGAAAATTGTTTCTAAGTTAGTGTCAACCAAGTAGGGTCAACTAATGAAGAATTTTCTTATTTTGGCATATTGAGTTCAATTGATTTGAATATTAAGTATTCTAAGTTGTATTCAAGTGTACTTGACAACATGTAAGATATAAATATAAAGTCAAGTTGAGGATTGAATCTGTGCAAGAAATAGAAGATTTGAAGATGCTTAGAGAAAGTGACTTAGAAGGATAAATAGAATATCCTTTTTGAGCTACAAAGATACATTCGATTAGAAGGGATTATGTATACAAGCCAGAATTGAGATCTATAATCAGCAATTGAGTTACATCAGAAATTAGGTCATCTCATTGTTACTCTCTAACCATTATAGCAATGATCTAAATCTCTTAATAGAGTTGGCTTAAAAATTATTTCTAAATCCTCTAACAATGTGGCATTTCTATTTTGAAGTGTCTAAAGACCTCTAACAAGTCCACTCCTAACAAGGTGATTAAATCCTCTAACAAGGTCACACCGAATAGTGTTTTCTTGTAACCTTTGATAGTGTTGGCTCCTAATAAGGCTCACTTCAAAAGAGTGAAAATCAATATCTAGTTGCAATTGGTGGTTTTTTCCCAAATTGGGTTTCCACGTTAAATCTTGGTGTCACTTGTGTTCATGCTATTTATTTAATATGTATGAAACTAAGTTAAATATGGATAATCACAAAAAATATCTTAATATTTTTATTTTTTGAGTTACTATTGCTATTTCAGTATTTTTTGAGTTACCACATTTACTAGTGTAAACTAAGTGCCTGTGTATTTACTGAGCATCAGTATTTTCAATAAAGTTAATGTTATGAATTGACATCTAAGGGATCTAGGATTTATTTTAGTGGTAACTAATTCACCCTCCCCTCTTAGTTACTTCTCTTATATTTCCAATAGAAACAAATAAAATAAAGGATGCATCATCTAGTGAAAACCTCCTAGAGGGGCTGGAAGAGGGAGAGGTTAACTTGTCATTCAGAACTCTACCACCAAAAAAGTCATCTATATTGAATGAAGACACAATTCTAGTTAACTTGGGTACAGCAGATAATCCATAAATCACCTACATTGCTACTACCCTAAGTACAGAAGAACAAGAAGTAATGACTCATTTCCTACATAAAGGAAAAATTAATTTTGTATGAGCATACAAAGACATGGCTGGCTTAGACAAAGACTTAGTTGTGCATCACCTAGTAGTGGATCCAAAGATTAGACTTGTTAAGAAAAAGTTATGCAAGATGTATCCTAAGGTAGCACTCTTGGTGAAAGCAAAACTATAGAAAAGGTTAGAAGCAAAGTTCATCTGACCTATTGATTATCCTGAGTGAGTTTCCAACATTGTTCCCGTAGGGAAAGCCTCTAAGGGCATTTGCATATGTTTAGATTTTTAAGACTTGAATCTCACATGTCCTAAGGATGATTTTCCACTACCCAAAATAAACATTATAGTGGATTTTACTGTCAAACATGAAATTTTATCTCCAATAAATGATTTCTCTAGTTACAATCAAATTAGAATTATAGAAGATGAAGAACACAAAATGATATTTACTGCCACATGGGGAACTTTATGTTACCAAGTCATGTCTTTTGGCTTAAAGTATCTTAGCACCACCTATCAACATGTAATGACCACAATCTTCCATGATCTTCTACATATAATAATGGAAGACTATGTTGATGACATCCTAGAAAAATCCAAGACACGTGATTCCTACATTTTTGTTCATACCACCATATTTGAAAGGTTGGAGAAATACAAAGTCTACCTTAACCCTAAGAAATGTATTTTTGGGGTCCAATCCAAATAGTTGTTAGGTTACATAGTGTCAAGAAGAAGCATTGAGGTAAACCCTACAAAAGTAAAATCCATCATAGAAAAGCCTCCACCTACTACATTGAAACAACTCTGCAACTTTCAAGGGTAGTTACAGTCCATCAAATGGTTTGTGTCCCAATTAGAAGATAAATTTCATCCAATCCAACACTTGCTTCGAAAAGACACAAAGTTTCAATGGGATTACCTATGTCAAAAATTATTTGAACAAGTCAAGGTATACCTAGCTAATCTACCAGTACTAGTTCCTCTAATCACAGGTCGACCATTAATTCTCTACATTTTTGCCACTTCAATTGCACTAAATGCTCTTTTATCATAGCTAGATGATAAAGGAAATGAGCAAGATATCTACTATCTCAATCGAACATTAGTTGGATATGAGTTGAATGACACTGCTATTGAGCGTGCTTACTTGGTTGTAGTTTTTTAAATACAAGAACTATAACATTACATGCTTAACCATACTACATAGCTCATTGCTAAGATAGATCCCTTCAAATTTTTGTTATCAAAAGCTTCCCTCGCTGGTCATGTTGCAAAATGGGTCTTGATTTTAAGTGAATTCGACATTGTCTATAAAGACTGCAAGGCCATAAAGGGACAAGCCATTATCAATCAACTTGTGGAAGCTCCTCTTCAAGGAGACCATCCTATCATAGAAAATCTTCTAGATGACATAATCATGATTTTTACCCCTAGTACACAATGGAAGCTCTATTTTGATGGCTCTTTCACACAGAAAGGATCGGGGCTAGGTGTCTTGTTTGTTACACTGCAAGGAAACCTTATCCCTGTCTTACGAAATTTCATTCCCTTGGACAAACAACATAGTTTAATATGAAGGACTAGTAATAGGGATATGCCAAGCTATCTGATGGAATATCAAGAGCCTACTTTTCTTTAGGGACTCCCAATTGGCTATTAGACAAGTCACAGATGAATATCAAACAAAGGATGAAAAGTTGTTGCCATATTGTCAGATAGTAGAAGATCTTAAACAACATTTCACTGAAATAGTCTTCTAGTAAATACTAAGGACAAATAAAAAAAGTATAATATTCCATGGCCACCATAGCCTCCATGGTCACCATGCCTAAATACAGTCCCAAGTGTGAATTTCTTGTTCAGAATCTTTTTCTTCCTGCTTACGAGCAATCTGAATCAAAGCTAGTGTGTGAGATTATTGATCTTGAGTCTCCATGGTACTCTAATATTTGTTCCTACCTCCATCATAACACAATCTCCATATCCCTTTCCACAAACCAAATTAAAACCTTTATCTGTCGCACTGCATGCTACATAATCCTAGGTGACACACTTTTCTATAAACACTTTGATGGAACCCTCCTCCAATGTCTCAATTCAGATGAAGCCAAAATGGTGTTAGAAGAGGTTTACCAAGGAATTTTTGGTGCCCATTTCAGTGGACTTACAATAGAAAAAAATCTCCTTAGAATAGGTTACTATTAGCCTACCTCAAAAGTTGATGCCTATCATTTTGTGAAATAATGTGTTCCTTGTCAGCAACATGGAGATTTGATACACACTCCCACCCAAGACCTTCAACCTACCATTACCCCATGGCCCTTTTCTTGCTAGGGTTTCAATCTTGTCATTCAAATATATCCAAATTCTACAGATGGCCACAAGTATATTATTGCCACCATTGAGTACTTCACAAAGTGGTTGAGGCTATCTCGTTAACCTAAACTATTGAAAAATAGGTTTTGAAGTTCATCTTCAACTACATCATCTGTTCTTTTGGCATCCCCCAAGACATTATGACTGATAATGGGACTCCTTTCAAAAATGAAGAGTTCACCACATTGTGTAGGAAATTTGGAATCACCTTGCATTTCTCCACCAAATACTTCCCCCAAGGCAATGGTCAAGCTGAAGCCACTAATAAAACCATTTTGAAAATCCTAAAGAAAAATGTTAATGTGGTTGGCCATGACTGGCACCTCCAAATTGTTCCCACCCTTTGGACCTATCATACCTCCATCCATACTCCCATAGGAACCACTCTATTTTCCCTTTTTTATGGCTCTAAGTTTGTATTACCCATCAAAATTGAGCTCCCTTCCCTTAGAATCTCTCTCAAGAATCTAATATCTAAAGAAGAATACCAAGTTGCTCACTTGCAAGAGATGCAACTCCTTAATGAGGGATGCCTCACTACCTTAAACCACCTCTGTATGTATCAACACCACCTTCAACTCTAGTTTCACAAAAATATCAAACTTCAAGAATTTGAGGTTGGTGACCTAGTGTTGTATCATAACATGAGGAATCTCCAAAACAGAGAAAATAAAAGAAAGTTTGAAGCCAATTGGCTTGGCCTATTTATCATCACAGCCAAGTATGGTTCTAGGGCATATTAGATTGCCACTTTAGAGGGAGATCTGCTTCCTAAATGTAAATATTTGGCACATCAAGTAGTTCTATGTTTGAGTTCCACAGTTATTGTACAATATTGTTAAAGTTCCAAAAAAATCAGAAAGTCATAAAATCCAAAAACATTTGCAAAAAGTCCCTAAAAAAACAAACATAATTCCTATGTAAAATAAATAAGATCCATTATCTATAAGACTCATCCCATTTCACCATGTTTCCCCCATTTCATCCCATATTTGTGTAGGAGTCCTCTCTGGTTCACACTTTTCATACATCTGATAAAAGACCTCTTGTCTGTGAGGCTTCCATCCATCTTCATTTTTTCACAAGACCTCTGGTGATAATTGGCTAATGAGGATATTTAATTGTTGTGATTTATGGCAACACATGATGTACATGCTTACAGGAAACCTCAAAAATAAAGATACTTAGCTTTTGGTACTCAAAAAATTGTCTAAGTATGAATTTGGTATACACCAATGTATTGTTTTGTTTGTAACTTCTTGCTAATGTCATATTATGATTGGCAAAGTTAGATGGAGATAGTATACATGTTGATGATGACGTGTATAACCTCAAAAGTTAGTACGAGTTGTATGGAAAAGAGATATTTGTGTTCTACCGATGTAACAAGAGTGGAACTAAAGGAAAGGAATTATTTTGTTTACAAAATAATTATTTGACCAATTAGGGCCGACATCCTAGATGTTTACTCTAAGTTGTAAAAGTGTATTGTGGTCTTAGTTGACCAAGAAAAAATTTGTGTAAAGGCATGGTATTTATGCAAAGGACATCATGCAAATTCAAGTGTGTTATCTTGTAGTTATTGTGTTGAGAAATTGTATATGAACTTTTATGAAAGAGATATATGCAAAGTTTTGTAAAGCTATTTTGTGATTAGATATCAGAGTTCAAGCTGAAGATCAGAGATCAATCAAGAAAGAAGTTACAGTAACTATATTCTAGAAGCTTGATTACTTGTTTGGGTAGTGAACTCTTCTTATAAATGAAAGTGCATATTTGGTTAGTGGGCTCATCTTGCATCTACTATACTACAACTCCTAATAGGGTTGGCACAACTCCTAATAGGTTTGGAATCTCCTAACAGGGATTCAAAGTCTCCTAACAGGGACTTTCTATACTAAATTTTCTCATTGACTCCTAATAGGGTCCATCCTCTAACAAAGAACTTATATATTAGTATATTATCTACTGGGTATCATCCCTGTCAAGGTTTTCCCTTGGCCAAATTTTCCCTAGTTAACAAAATATGGTGTTACAAGTTATCTTTGTGCATGGTTATTGTTACTATTTAGCATTACTTTATTAATTTGTTATGTATGTTTTAAAGTAACAAATAATATCTAGTTGGCAACTAAAGTTTTTGAATTATTGATTTACCCGCACCCCACTCTTAGTAATTCTTATTTCTAATAATTGGTATCAGAGATTGCTAGCCTGGCAACTGATGATGATGATCAAACTAACTTGATCTCATCTTTGTCAAAACTTATTTAGAAGAGCAAGATAGTAAAGAGCCTATAGAGAACCTTGATGGAGGTTACTGACATATTACATAGTACTCTGGTAGTGTAGCATATAGAGACAGATCCAGAACAGAGGGCACATGCAGTGCTAAAGTCTTTTTATGAAGAATTCACAAATTTTTTGAATGTTGTAGAATCTAAGGCACAAATATCACATGCTGCTAACTTGTTTAGCACCATTTGTCAAAATATTAAGAATGATTTAATAAGTCTTAATACTTGTATCAAGGAACTTTGGAAGTGTCAACATGATGGCAAGATATTGTACATCAAGTGTACTCTATCTCACAAATTGACTAAGCATATTGACAGTCATATTGGAGGAAAAATGAGTGAGCTAGAAGCTCTATCTAGCCAAAATACAACATCCTCCTAGTAAAATTGATGGTTTTGAAGGACAAGTGGCCAGTATTCATAGTGATATTAGGAAACTGGAACTTTGGAAGGAACAAATTTTGAAGAGAGTATCAGATTTTAGAGATTCTATTGCTCTAAAAATATTTTTTGTTGAGAAACAATTGGAGGAATGTGTCAAGGCCAAGGACACTTATTCTAACTTTTTATACTTTGACCTTAATTAAGTTGAGATTGCATCATATACCCTATGTGCAACTCTCACCTCTATTGAGACATCTAAAGATGCATGGACAAAAGGTATGAATAATCTTAAGGCGAGTTTTGATGACTACATGATGATACTATCAGTTTAAGGCAAATGTTTACAGAAATTTTGACAACAAACAGACAGTTTTTGGATAGTTTTTGACATTTTAACCTTTGTCATTGATGTCAAAGGGGGAGAATTACATAAGAAAATTGTAAATCAAGTAAAGAGAAAAGTATAAAATCATATTGTAAGGGGAAGCATGTGTAAAATGGACAAAATTGTAATAGATGTATTGTTAATGTGTTATTTATTTTAAGTTTTTTATACTTAGCCAATTTTCCCTATTTTGTTGCCATCAATGCCAAAGGGAAATATTGTTGACAATTTGCTAATGAGGATATATAATTTTTGTCATTTATGGCAACACATGATCTACATGCTTACAGGAAACCTCGGAAATAAAGATACTTAGCTTTTGGTACTCAGAAAATTGTCTAAGTATGAATTTGGTATACAACAGTGTATTATTTTGTTTGTAACTTCTTGTTGATGCCATATTATGACTAGAAAAGTTAGATGGAGATAGTATACATGTTGATTATGAGGTTTATAACCTCATAAGTTAGTACAGATTGTACAAAAAAGAGATATTCATGTTCTACCAATGTAATAGGACTACGGAATTAAAGGAAAGGAATTATTTTGTTTACAAAATAATTACTTGACCAATTAGGACTGACATCCTAGATGTTTACTCTAAGTTGGAAAAGTGTATTGTGGTCTTAGCCAACCTAGCAGCAATTTATGTAAAGGCATGGTATTTATGCAAAAGGACATCTTGCGAATTCAAGTGTGTTATCTTATGGTTGTTGTGTTGAGAAATTGTATGTGAACTTTTATGAAAGTGATATATGCAATTTTTTGTAAATCTATTTCATGATCCGAGATTAAGCTGAAGATTAGAGATCAATTAAGAAAGAAGTTACAATACCCATATTCCAGAAGTTGGATTACTTGTTTGGGTAGTGAGATCTTGTAATTGGAAGTGCATGCTTGGGTAGTGGGCTCATATTACATCTAATGTACTACAACTCCTAACAGGGTTGGTACAATTCCTAACAAGTTTGGAATCTCTTAACACGGATTCAAAGTCTCCTAATAGGGACTCTCTATACTAAATTTTCTCATTAACTACTAATAAGGTCCATCCTCTAACAAGGAACTTATATATGAGTATGTTATCTAGTGGGTATCATCCCCACCAGGGTTTTCCCTTACCCAAGGTTTTCCTAGTTAACAAAATATGGTGTTATGAGTTATCTTTGTGTATGGTTATTGTTACTGTTTAGCATTACTTTATTACTTTGTTATGTATGGTTTAAAGTAACAAATAATATCTAGTTGGCAACTTAAGTTTGTGAATTACTAATTCACCCCTCCCCCCCTCATTAATTCCTATTTCTAAAAACCTCTCGTATGCGAGGCACTTTCATGTCGAATGATCACCCTACTCCCATTATCCTAAGCTTTTTCCCACAATAGTGACTATGACAAAACCCAAACAAAATCACCATTGAGACTTAACAATTTGGGAAAATTGTTCTTTCCATAGCTATTGCCAATGAACACTCACGAAAAAAACTTAGACAAAAAAACCTCCCAAGATAACTCCTTCCTACACATGGCACCACAACTTCACTCTTAGAATAATGTTCATGGTAGGAACTCTGGATTGAATGGTTACTTGGTCACACAGTCTAACTTTTTTAATTTCATCTTTGTTGGTTAGTAGCGACCTTCTTAGTTGTGCCTCGATCTTCCATATCTTGGTGTTACCTGAATAGTTCCAACTGACTATACGTGTCATTTGTAGTATGATTGTTTTTTATGCTTTAGTAAATCTATGTCAATTTTTGAGCTATGACTATGCACTACTCATTGGGGGCACTGGGTTAGCACACTTTCCACCAAGATTCCTAAAAAGAATTTGGGTGTGCTTAGACCTCTCTAGTGCATATATGTCATTTGTTCCATCATGACTATGAAAACTACATCTACTGTCCTAAAGTCTCTATTGTGTTGAGAGTCTAGTCCATGCAAAGGAACCTTGTCATCCATGCTACTATAGAATTTGATGCATAATTCCTATTTGAAAAATCAAACTAGGGTGTGCTCTCCCATATAAACCCAATTGAATCCCATGATATCATGTAGCTAGATTTCATGTAGTATAGGGATTCGTTACACTCTACTTGAGACAAGGGCTCTATTTATCCCATCCCCCTCCTACACCAGGTTATCTGATTCCTACAACTACAGTCTAACACAAGTCCATCTACTAGGTCTCATTCATATCACATTTTTGTGTCTCACATTCACACTCTATGTTGGCATCATTTCATTTTGCATTTTTTCTCTCATTCATGATTAAGTGTAACTTGATATGTTCCTAGGATTTTCATTTTGGATACATTCATTTTTGTATGTTGCATTCATTACACCTATACTATGCATCTCATTCATTATTCCTCATTAGGTTACATTATTCATTCATTACATTAATCCATTAGTTATCATTGTCACAATCACTACATTTAGTCACATACACATCACGATACATCAATTTCATTGACGTAAATCATATAATGAGCCCATACATATAAAGAAATGCATACATCTCATACATCACCATCATATAGGACTTGCATCATCCGCACGTTAGACATCACATACGCATCATCAAAATACTACATCATATCACACACATCCTACATCATAATGTCAGTAGCAATATAATAAATGAGTATCCACGTACAATCCATATGCAAAAATAAATCATATAGTACACCATGCCAGATACATCATCAAAAACTCACAACATCTGCACATACATATCTATAACTGTGTCAAAATTGATCTCTTTAGGGATCATCTACCTAGTTGTGAGGCCCCTACTACTCCTATACCCCCTCCTCATGGTAGCCTAACCTACCCAATCGACTACTCTAATCTTTGTTAGCCACTTATGGCCCAAGAGTTGGATGCCTCCTAAAACTCAGGACATTGCTAATCTGCTAGCACGACATCATAATACAATACCTAATAGTAACCTACCTCTCACAAAGCTCATGCCTCATGATGGCATGTAGACATAGCCTTCTACATCATGGTCACCATACTCATGTCCTACATCATCTATATAGTGATGTTTCATTGTCTGTGATAGTCATCTATGTGTTGTTGTAGTGTCTCTCTGTCAGACCGAAGGGCAACCACATCCTATCACAAAGCATCTAGCTCTACCACCTCCTCTACATCTACATGCATAGTAAGATCACTAAACTCGTTAGTATCTACCCTCGCTTGTAAATCTACAAGGGCCTTTTGAGCATTGTCTATCCTAGCCTATTGGTTGGTCAATACAATGACTCTGTATCTAAGGATTAGACACCCTCTTTACATTGGTTCTACATAAGATCAGTACCAAGTAATGTACTAGAATGTCATAGTGGAATCATTAAATTATCAACTAGTGAGCCTAAACTTGAAATAATGATTGTAAAGTATATGATCTAATTCTCCTGACATGTCATTACTAGAATAGAAACTAAGCTAGGAAATGAAATGGAAACTTAAACCTAACATTCACAAATGAAGTTACAAACATGAAACTGAACTATTTACTAATCTTGCAAGAAAGACTTGTTGCATTCATAGTCCCAAGAAAAGTAAGTCTTTCTTTAATAAGTTGTAAAGAGGTGTTGCAATTTGACTTAAATCCTTAATGAATCTCCTATAATACCCTACATATCCCAAGAAACTTCTTACATCCTTTTGTTTATCTAGGGTAGGCAAAGTATTGATCACTTCAATATTTGTTGGATCCACCTAGATACCTTGTGATGAAATGAAATGATCCAAGACAACACCTTCCTCCATCATCATGAAACACTTTTCACTATTAAGGGAAAGATTGTACTCTTGAAATCTCTTGAGAAATTTCTCCAAATTCATTTTAGCTTCTTCAAAAGTAGTTTCATTAGTAGTAAATTCATCCATATATATTTCCATGCATTTAGAAGATATGTCAGAAAAAATATTGATTACAACTCTTTGGAATGTAGTTGGAGCATTACATAAACCAAAAGGTAAGACTGAGTATGCAAAGGTTCCCCATGGGCATGTGAAACTTATTTTTTCCTGGTCCTTCGGAGCTATTTGGATTTGATTGTAGCAACTAAAACCATCTAGGAACTTAGAGAAATACTTTTTGCCAGCTAGATTGTCAAGTATTTGGTCAATGAATGGTAAAGGAAAATGGTCCTTTTTTGTAGCTGAATTGAGTTCTTGTTAATCTACAAAAACTCTCCATTTCCCACCTTTTTTTGGCATGATGACTAAGGGTGAAACCCACTAACTATCAAATATTGGGTAGATAAAACTAGCATTTAATAGCTTTTGCAATTCAGTCTTGATTATATCTCTTAGGACAAGATTAACCCTTCTCTGAGGTTGTCTTACAAGCTTATATTCAGGGCCAATATAGATCTTATGATTACAAAGCTTGGGATCTAGTCCTTTCATGTCTGTGTAATCCTAGGAAAAATCTTGTTGATTCTCTTGCAACAATTTACTATGCTTTCCTGATATGTAGATGATAGGGTACTTCTATTGTTCAATTATTTTCCTAGGCTTATTGCAACCTTTTTTACTTTCTCCATCATGGGTATTTGAGAAACTGTATTTGAATGAATCTCGTGTAGAAGTAATGAGTGAAGGAACTAGGAGGATATTGAATATTGATGTGAATTAGGAGGTGGTAAAATAATTTCCAAGATACAATCATGTTGGGAACACTCCTGGGAATTGACTCCATATTCATTGGTGACAATTGAGGAGATAAGTTCATCATCTTCTTGAGAGGTTACAAATGGATCCCTAGTTATCATCATAATCTAGTGAAGTGAATTAAATTATGATTCTTCATCCCCCAAATTAGGCCATACTACTTGATCATCTTGCAACAGGGGTTTAGCAAGGGAATATAGTGTCAAATTTTTTATATGCATCTCATTAGATATTGTCATCTTACTCGACCTACAAGATATATAAGCATCAGCAGTAGCTAACCAAGGTCTTCCTAGGATGAGAAAATGCCCACCCATTTTGTATTTTGGGAAAAAACAACAAAGTCTATAGAATATTCCCAAGAATTTAGTGAAACTATAACATCCTTTATCATTTTATCTGGCTTGACAGTAAAATTGTCAACAAGCTACAAGATGGTTGGTGTTTCCCTAAGGCCAATAATGTGCAAGTGAGATAACACTTCCTTTGTCATTACATTAATGGATGCACCTAAATCCACCACGGTATTTTGTACTTGAATTCCATGAATAGTAATAGTGACTAGAGGACTACCATGATCGAAGTATTTAGGTACTGTCAACTTTTCTAACATAAGGTCTGATCATTGTCCCAGGACATGAATAGTTTTAGGATATTTTTTTTTTCTCCTTGGTTTCCTTATGCAAGCTTCCTTGATTGCCTTATTATAAACAAGGACTTATTTTATAGCATCTAGCAATGGTATCTTAATAGTTATATGCTTCAGCTAGTTAAGTAAATCTGTCACAGTTTGGTTTTGCACAAACAAAGTTGAATCTATAAGCCTTTAAGGAAATGATGGATCTTTTGCTACAAGAGAGGTTTGTTGTGCAGGAAAATCTTCCTTTTCAATATAGAGATCCTTAACCTCTATTATTATAGGGTTTTGAGGTGAGGCAAGAGTAGTTCCTAACATTAAATGTATGTCATTCAAAGAGATAGCATAGCTTTGTTGCTGAGCTAGTGGCTTTCTGTTGTTAGAATTTGGATTAGGCTAAGCTAGCAAGTGGGTTGGCTTAGCTTTATTATTACTAGTTATAGGAGGAGGCATTATTTTCTTCTGGTGAGGTGGTGGTATTAAGGCTTGTTGATTAGATTGGTTAAACCATTGTTGAGGTTGCTACCCACCTTATTGGGGTTGTTGCTAACCTTGTTGGGGTTGTTATCAACCTTGCTAGGGTTGCTACCAACCTTGCTAAGGTTGATGCCAACCTTTTTGGGGTTTTTTCCAACTAGTACTACTAAAGCCTTAAGGGCCACTATTTTGATAATTTTGTCATTGACTATTATTACTAAAATTTTAAAGAGGATCTTGTGGCATACCTAGTCTTTGGGCCCATGGTCTTTGTTGAGAAACATAGAGTACCTCTCCATTTTCATCAGCAACCTAAAATTCTATGAGCATTGATTGTGGTTCCAAGCTCACAATAGTCTTTCTTTTGCAATTCCTCTTCCTTTCTCTACAGTGTGGACAATATTCAGCTAGCATAGCATCAGTTTCTTCCTTCTTCCTTCTTCCTTCTTGCTTTCATGTTGTCAAGATGAGTGGAAATATCATTTATGATGTCTTGTTTGAGATCAAACAACAAATTGGACAACTCCATCTTAGATACCCTTCAACCATTAAAATTAATAGGCATGGCCTTGAGTCCCCTACCCTTCTTCATAGTATCTCTTGAGTAGTTCAAGCATATATTTTATATATCATTCCAGTTCCTCTAAGTAATGTCTCCTCCTTCCATAAGGTCTAAAGCTTCTATACTTGCATCACTTACACCTTTTAGAAAAAGATGTTTTTGAGACTCCTCATTCAACTGGTGTTGGGTGTTGCATTGCAAGTTAAACATAAACCTTGAGACATAGTTCCCCAAGGTATCATCTTCTTTTTGTGACATCTTGAAGATGACATCTCCCTTCATATCACAACCCCTACAATACTCCTTTTATTTAGCAAGAAAAATATTTTTCATTGCATCCCAATCTCTTACAACTTTGGCACCTAATCCCATGAACCATCTTAGAGCAGCCTATTTTAGAGTAGATGGAAACAATTCTAGCTTGTAGGCATTAGTTGTATAATCATAGCTCCTATAAAGTATGTCAAATTCAAAAAAGAAAGGTTTCAGGGTCTTTTATGATAAGGCCATAAAACTTGGGAAACACAAAGGTAGGTATATTTTTCAAGTTATGGTTATCATGCAAGTCAAGGATAGGAAAAGGAAATGTAGGCTAAGCCATGGTTGGAGGTGGAACAACTTTTTGGAATAGATAAACAACAAGGGCTAATGGATTTTCTAGATACTTAGGTGCAACAATTGGTGGTAAATGGTCCTCCACATCAACAAATAAATTTTCAAATAGTTCTTCTTCTTTGTTCTCAACTTGGGGTTCCTTAGGTTCAATATTAAAGATATCTTCTAGTTTGAATTGAGAATTCTAGGGGAGGAATCTCCCAAGGTGATCTCTTCTTCTATGCATAAAAATGCATGAACTAAACTAAAATAATGACTTCAAATATGAATTAAATTGACACCATCCCCGGCAATGACACCAAAAATGGTTGGTCAGTACAATGACTCTATATCTAAGGATTGGACACCCTCTTTATATTGGTTCTGCATAAGATCAATGCCAAGTAATGTACTAGAATTTCATATTAGACCCATTAAATTATCGACCAGGGAACATAAACATGAAATGATGTCTATAAAGTATATGCTTTAATTCTCCTAACATGTCATTGCTAGAATAGAAACTAAGCTAGGAAATGAAATGAAAACTTAACCTAACACTTAGAAATGAAGTTACAAACATAATACTAAACTATTTATTGATGTTGTAGGAAACAACAAACAGTTTTGTTACTGTATGACTACAGGAACACCAAAGCTCTAAAAATTATGCTTCTATTTGATGGAATGAAAAACTAATCTCTACCTAACTACAAATTGCATTCACCTACCATGTGGCCCCCATTAGAGAATGAATAAAAAACAACTCAAAGATTAAGAACTATAAATATCATTTTCATTCATGAGCATTTCATAAGTACATATTGAAATAATAGAGTTGTATTTATCACAATTGTTGGATTACAAAAAGTGTCTTACTAATTCTTCTTCACATCAAAATCTAAACTTCTAGCTTATTTAACATACTAACATAAAATAGAACTCCTAAAATCTAGAATCCTTCAATGTTAGGAATATGACAAAATTGACATCAAACAACATAATTTAATATAGCACTTCATTTGCACATGAATTTAGGAGTCGAGGCTTCTAGATCTGCTCCATAATGATTTACAACTACCTTGACCCAACCTGCAACAATAACTAATAACTAAAAGGTCATGGGATTGTAATGAATTCAAAATAGTCAATAGCTTCCCTATCAACACTTTATCTTCAATGCCAACTTCTCCTTCCATTGTTGACTTGCCATTTTCTTGCAAAAGATTAGCATGTACATGCAACAACCACAATACATATCCAAGATAAAATTCATAATAAGTTTCTTGTATTTGATTTTCTCTCATCAATGGCTACAGGAGAAATTACCCAATTAATGCAAGATAGAAAGACACATCATTTCATTCTGTATAACCATATATATAGCATATTAATCCCATCAAATTTTGGACCTATAATAGCATAATTATAAGTAGTCTGGATAAGTTTATCAAAAGATCATAAAGTCCTTAAGTCTTTAACCATCAAAACATATAAAAACATGAACTAAATAAGCCTTATATTGGACTCATCACTTGCTCTTCCTATAACTCTACCCGCAGTCTAGCAATCTCTATCTATGCACTAGCAGCCCTAGCACTCTCTGCCACTATCTCCCCATGTAGTTAGGCAACCTTTATTTGGAGGCTATCATGCTCCACTCTAACTATCTCCATGTCACCCTATTGTGTTGGAGGTGGCCCCTCTAGTACCTATGGTATGGGTGCTCCCTAGGGGTCCTATCCTTGTCCCTGCAGACCCTACTGTGGTCCTTGCACTAGTGGTGGCACTATGATACCTACCCTCCCCATCAATGAACTTGTCATCTTTGTAGCCCATGTAGCTAGGGTGTGTGTCCCTCCTTTCCCCCTCTAGCACCATCCCCCCACCTCATGCCTACTCATCTAGTGGTGGTGCCCCTAGTACTGTCAGTCTCATCAATTGATGTGTTGCCCACCATTGTGTATATGTTGGTGTCATCCCTGCATCTCCCTAATCATGTTCATGAACCCATGGTACTAGAAACATGCCCTACCATGAAGCCCTCACCAATTTGATAGCGAAACCAAATCCACACAATCTACCCACCTCTCAAGAAACTACTAGATATATGAATCTATCTAGTACGACATCATAGATGCATATAAATTATCTCTACATCCTAGAGGGCATATAATGCATCATGATGTACATCATCTAGCCAATTAATGAGCAGTCTAACTATACATACTACAAGTAGAGATGATCCTCTAAGTCATCCTCTCCACTTGTAGGAAGTATGCCCCCCCAATGCTCGTCGCCTACGTATGGTGTCAAGTGGAACATGATGATCTCATCCAAGCAACATTGCCAAAATCCTATGGACTTGGTAGATGTATACTGGATGGGTTTCCTGTATCAACATACATACTGATACTCATGCTATTATATCTCTCATTGAGTAATAGGTCATGCCATGCCTATGTGCTCCCATGACCATACCATGAGTAGTGTTAGTCCTAGGCCTATGGTCCTATATATCTTGTAGGTATACATGTGTAAGTCATAGTATAGATGGGCTAAGATAGTATGCCCCCAGCAAAAAATTGTTATGTCATCTTGTAGCAGAGTGCTAAGCACACATGCCCATCCAATCAAAAATTCATGCCCATCATGGTCTGGTACCATCCTCCATATCAATGAGGCCAAATAGAGGGCTAGCCATGGCAATCCCTAGTCCAACGCCTCTCTCTATTTCAGCCAAGACTACTAGATCAACAGTAGGCATCTTTGTCACCCAAATCTCTCCCATAGATATAGATTTGCACTATCTAGAATATACTTTGGGTATCTCTCATGGATTAGAACTTGAAATATCTACCATACATCTAGCAAATTCACTATAGCCTCTCCTATCAGTAGATGAAAGCTCAAAGTCGGTGTATTCCATCACTCCACCAACACTGATAACTATGTTGAGTGTGCCCTCAAGTCTGGCCACTCGTGGACATGCTTGATCCCACAAAGTTGCACATGTCCCCACTCTACCACTGTTAGTCTATCACCTAAGGCCTTCATCATTGGGTAGTGCTCTCATGGCCAAAATGTCACTGTCGACTTTTGTAGTACAGACATACAATAGTTAGCCTACCATTATATGAGTCATAGTGTTCTTTTGTTTAAGCATGGGGAATCTTTCCCTATCAACCTTGACCATCCTTATTTCTAGAGTTTGTTGATGTGTACACATAAACAAAGATGCTCATCCACATAAATTTTTATTAGTGGAGACACTAAAATGTAGAGATGTCAATCAAGCATCTCTAGCAGCTTTGCAGACTTCAGTGCTTTCACCGATGGCTATAGTTTTAGCATCTATGGAGATGATGACATGAAGATCATCATCTCTAGCCCATTCTTCCCCCCATTATGTTGTCTGTGAAAATGACGTGGTGAAACCTATTGTCTTTGGAGATGATGAGATTACTCATGTTGTCTCTATAGAGATAGATTCTCATTTTTTTCATCCTCAAAGATGACGAAGTGAAGAATTGTTGTCTTCACCTAGACCCCCATTGTTCCCTATTTCCCACTATAAAAAAGTGTTATTTGACTGTAAAAGCAAAAAATTGGCAAGTTGGGATAGTCAACTTACTGGTGGTCCCATTCAGTTAGTTTCTTGTGTACTCAAACACATTCTCCAAGTTGTAATCTCTTGATCAGATCCATCCTTTGCTCTGGTTCTCCACTCTCTAGGTGTGTAAATGACTCTTCCTAGAGCCCCTTGGAGGCTTATATAGGCCCTTTAAGGTCCCCTTTTGAGCCCATGCCCATTCTCTTACCCTATCTAACCTTGTTTATCCCAAGGTCATGCAAAATATTCATGTGTGCCTTTTCCCTTCCCTTTCTTTTCTTCTTGGGTCTTTTTGATGAAAATTGCACAAAATTTGTATTGTTCTCTATTTTTGTGAGGGGGCACCCTCCTCCCCTATCATTGTTTTGATGAAACTCCTAGGATTTTTCTCCTCTTTGGGGCAACCTATATTTTCCTTTCTTTGATGCAATATCATCCCAAAAGCACATCAAAGAGGGGGAAAATGTAGATGCTTAAAATTATCCCAAAATACTATATTAATTTTTTAAATATTTCCCTTGATACTAAAATTAATTATATAATAATTAATAATATATGTCATGTTTCTCTACTTATTTAATTAAATTTATTTGTTAAATAGCTTCACTTTCCTAAAGTATTTAAATTTAATTTAAATGCATCCCCTCTAATGTGTTAAATTTATTTAATGCATAGCGCTCCATAAATCACCTTTTAAATAAATTCCAATTTATTTAATTCTCTCCACTTTATTAAATTCTCTAATCCTATGATTAAATCAAATCCTAATCCCACCTAAAACCTAGCCTACCACCCATCACTCTCATCCTTCTAAGCCTACCCACTTGCCAAATCCACTTTATTAATCCTAAGCTCCCACTTAAAATACCTTTTAGCCCCTAAGTGGTTGCTTACACATGTGAAAAACTCAATCCCTAGGAGCCCCCCTTTTATTAACTTTCCAACAGGTACTCTTGCACCTTTGTCCCCCACTCCTTCTCCCAAGGTTGCTCACACGTGTGAACACACCTTGAGCCACTCAAATCATAAAGGCTCCTTTTGAATTTTGCATGGCTTGTCCTTTAGCCCATGTGTCTCCCTTCTGGCACCTATGTGGATGCCACATAGATGCCACCTCCTCAAGGTCTCCCTCAAGCCTATAAATATAGCCCTTGTCTCAAGTATTTTTTATCTCCTCCATTTCATTATTATCATGCTAGTTTAAGTTTAGAGCTTTGTAGAGATTTATATGCTTAGAGATAACCTTTGGTAGTTGTTTGAACTTTTTCAATTCCTAGTTCTTGCATATTTTCATGGTAGCATAGCATTGTTAGTTTACTTCATTACATTCCATTTCTACTTCACATCCATTGGAATCGTTTTGAGACTGGCTTACCCATTGGCCATTTCTTGAAGTCATTCTACATACACCTTAGTATAGATTCATAATTGCATTCTTTCATTAATTTAAATGGATTTTACGTTATTCTCCATAGTTGTGTTTGGGAGAGCACATCCACATCCCTCAACTTTGAGTACACTAGCAAGGCCTCGTGTGGGTGCCCTTGTTGACCTTCTCTTGAAGTTGTGTGGGACTTTATTTCTTGGTTACATCATTTTGTGAAACTCAAGTAGCTTAGTTTTATTTCATTATTTGAATCTTGATATGTATGTACCACTAATATTTTCCTTATTTAAGCGTACTCTCAATAGGTAGATTTTTCATGCATACAGTTTCCAAGACCCAAATCTACCTTACCAATTGTTTTGGTGTGCATGACCTTAAATAAGCCTAGTTGCAATTAGGACTCCAAACAAAGATTTAGGATAGTAACTTTTAATACTATAATGATCTTAGACAAACAAAGAAGTTTTCAAATACCCTTTTGGGATTTCATAATATCTCTAAATTGGGTTCTATTATACCCTTTGTACCTGTCCCTACTTTTTGTGAGCTAAAAGTTGGGTCCCACATTTGAACTTTTGTCTTCTCTCATTTGATACAATCCTTTGTGTTTACTTTGGTTTTCAATGTTTTGGTTCTCGCATCCCTATTTGAGTTACTAGTTCCTCATGTGTGGGAGAATATACTAAAGATCTTTGGCCTCATGCCTAGGGTCTATGATTGATGAGAAAAGTAATTCCTAGACTTGTCAAGGATCCTTTCCCTCATGTATTTCATGGTGGGAAAAGGCTTCTATGGTCTCAGGTTGGACACGTAGGAACATTTATTAATGAAGAACAAGTACAATTAATCCACCCTTTAATTACTATGATTGATAAGTTATTTAAGATGCCTAAAGGGGTTAATTATCATTTTGTTTGACAATCATAATTATGTTGTACAAGAAAAAGTCTTTGTTTTTGTTGCTACCTTACCTATCCATGATCATTTCTCAAGTTCACAAGTGCTTTGGTGGGTTGGACTAGTTCTTATTCATGTTTGGAAAGAAACAAGTCCTAACATTGTGGTACCTCTACAAGCTAGTGTTCCACGTTAATGCTATTCCCTTTGCTTTTCTTTTTGCTTTGTAGCCCACGTTGTGCTCTAGTTTTTTTTCATTTGTCCTTTTTCTTCTTTGCCCTTTTGGTGTTTTTTTTGTTTTCTCATTTCACCTCCTTGGTTTTTGTTTTTCTAGTCATTTTTTAACTTTTCCTATTTGGTGTTTTGTTTCCTTAGTTTGTTCATTGTGGGGTGGAGCTTTTCAGCTCCATCATTTTCATATTCAGAAAAAGTTAATGTTTCTTGCACAAAATGTGCTTGGTAGTTTGGATTTTGGTCACTAGTTGGTGGTTTAAATTCAAGATACAAGGTTCAACTTTCCATGGGGAGGGTGGCTTAATTCTATTATTTTCTTTTATGGGTTGTGCGGTTTTGTGGTGCAAGTTTTTTTCTTTCATTTTTTGGGTGTTGGCATTGTCAAGAGGGTGTTTTGCATCCTGGATGCCCTCTGGCATCCATTTTTTGTCCTTGTTTTTGCATTGGGTTGGATCTAATGGGTTGAATTGGTCTGTTTGGATTGACCAAAAGGTTGAAGGAACACCTTCATGGGTGTCTAGTTGGTGTCTTCAACTCAAAAAGTTAGAGTGTAGGATATGTTGTCACTATTAAAAGCACATGTATGACCTCAATCCTTGAGGGTGAGTGGTGGCTTGTTGATGTTGCATTGGAAACCCTTTTTGTGGTCTTAGGTGATTGTAAGTGGTGGCTTTTTCCTCTAATAATCCACCAATATGCATCACCCATCCTTGGGCTAAGTGTCTTGCATAATTATTAACAAGTTGGTTGGTATTTTGAATTCAAATAGTTGTCACATCTAAAGTACACAATATTTATTGGTCGCATGTGTCAAGTGAGTGAATATTAAATAGTGATCTTTCAAATCATATTAGGAAAACTTAGTGGTGTAAGACACGTTACCAAATTCTTTATCTGAGCAATGCAATTTGGAATTCCAGTGAATAATAATTAATGGATTTTTTTTTTTAAATATCTATTATGTGTTCACAAGTTTAAATATTGTAGGTTTCTAAGGTTCAGAGATTTCATCTCCATGATTGGTGAGAGGTAGTTTTCATACTTCTAAGTTATGGTTTTGGATACCATCTATTATCTTTTACCAAAAGTTACTTTACTTATTTTTTAGCTTTTAGGTATTATATTCTCTCCTAGATAGCATATTCAACTTCAAAGGGGATGTGAGAACACTAGGTCCCAGGAACCATGAATCTTAAGCCTGGTAAAAAAAAGGTATTTCAGAAGGATCATTGTATTTGTTGGAAACTACAATTGAAACAATTATTATGTTGTCATTGATGTCAAATCTACTAATGAGACATGTTTCTATTTGATCTAAATGTCATATCTATTTGATTGATGAAGAGGATTTGAGAAGTTTCTCATAACAAAAGCACCTCGAGGAAAGGTTGAGTTATGAATAGGAAGCTAAAATGAGCGTTTGATTAGTTAGACTTTGACTAGATAATTTTATTATTTACATGAGTAGAGATAGAAAAATTGCATAAGCTTGATCGAGGAATATAGCAAAAGATGAAGGAACTTGAAGTTTATGTTGAGGGGTGATAGTTTCAACCGAGTGCCAAAACAAAGCAAGTTGAGCGCCAGTATAAGCCGAGTGAAACTTACTATTGATCAAGCATTAGTTTCGACTGAGTAAACAATGTAAGTGTCAAGAAAGAAACCAACTGATGACTAAGTGATCCAGCGATGATAAAGTGTCAGAACCAAGTGATGACTGAGTGAGAGTATTTTGAATGCATATGAGAAATCATGATTTCCAGCAACTCAATTGATTTTTTGGGATATGGAAAACATGTTGAAGATAAGGATTGACACATTGAATCATTTAATTCAAGGAGAGGATTAGAAAATATACCTAATTACTGAATTCCATGAGAAGTTCTAGAAGATAAAAAGAGAAAAACATAATGGCAATTAGATACAATGAATATGTTGGATCATATCGCAAACCCTAAGATCTATGGTGATTGTGAGAAATAGAAAAGGTTTAGAATTACCTAAATAAAGAGGTAAATGTGAAAAATGTAGTGTTAGAGTAAGAGAGAGTGAGAGTGCATGTTTATTGTGGAAGTGGATGCATGTGGAAGAGATACAGTTAGAACAAAGGAGTTATTTGTAGAGGATAATAAAGGAGTGATCAAGAATACCCAAGTGCAAAGATTGTATGCACATGAGAATGATTCCAATGAGATGGAATAAAGTTGTTGAGGTTGATAAGAAAAATATAAACAAAAGGCTTAAGTTTCTTGTGAAGAGAAGGGTGATTGCTTGAAGGGTTCCCAAGAAAATTAAGGATAGAGGTGATAAGAATAGCTTATCAGGGAATCATCGCATGAACTGAATAGAGATCTAAAACTACAAAGTGAGTTGTAATCATATAGATCAAACCCTAATGGTTTCTTTCTAATCATTGTAAATATTTTGTATTGAAATCCTTTTAAATAAGGTTGACCTAACAATCTATGTAAATCCTTTAACCGAGTGACATTCTAAAGGAATGTTCTAAAGTCCTTTGACAAGGCCACTCTTAACATGGTGATTAAATCCTTTAACTAGGTCATATTTACCAGTATGTATTGTAACCTTTAATATGGTTGGCTCCTAATAGGGCTCACTTCAAAAGAGTGAAAATGTGGTGACATGTTGATGGTAGTTTTTTCCTAAATTGGCTTTCCACATTGAATCCTAGTGTCAAACTTGTGTTGAATGTTTTTATGGTGTTTTACATTTCAATTTTTTACATTCTACAAGTTTTTTATATTAGGATAGTAAACTACTAGTTAATATTGTTATTTAGACTACTAGATACCAAGCAATAGGATAAGTAGAATAAAAAAAAGTCTTTAAGTGTTTGATTGTTCAATTGGTACTAATGGACCTTGAGTAACTGATTCACCACCACCTCCTCTTAGTTATTATAAACACTCTAACAATTGGTACCAGAGCTAATAGTGCTTATAAAGAGAAGTTTGAAGGTACTCAAAGCTAAAGATCATGACTCACAAAAGGGAGGTACCAAAGCTGAAGAAGGAGAACTTTCCTTCATGGAAAATCTTGGTGAGGCTACATATATCTAGTATTGGTGATGCTGAAATAAATTTTGTGGGCAATGAATATGTGAAGATAATAATTGTTCATTCAACCACTCAACAATTGAAAGAAATCAAAACATAAGCAGGCAATGTTGGAGATTGCTTTAGCCCTAAGTTATGTCAAATTTGATGACATAAAAGATTGTGACAATGAAAAATAGATGTGGAACAAATTGAAGACCATATATGGAGGAGATGGCGATGCCTTGAGAGCCAAATTAGAGATCCTAGGGGGAAATTTTGATGAAATGAGAATGGCAGAAGGTGAGAACATAGTGTAGTATTGCATAAGAATCAAGGAAGTTGTCAATGTTATTTGAGGTTTAAATGGAACAATTAAAGATGAAACAATGATAAGAAAGGTATTGCAGACTCTACTTCCTATATATGCCATTAGATTTTCTACAATACAAGAACTAAGATGCACTCCAGGTAACAATTTGACTCTAGAAGGTGTAATTGGTAGACTTACTACTTTAGAGATGTTTAATTTTGATAACTACACACCTACTACCATTGAATCTTCTTTTAAGTCACAATTGGTTCTTATCAAAAGAAAAAGCAAACATGTGAAGAGTGATAGTGACACTTCTAATGATGAACTTGATGAACTTGAAACATTTATTGCAAAAAGAGTTGGAAGAGGCAGAGGTAAATACAAAGGTAAATTAACTATAGAATTTTATATATGCAACAAGGTTGGTCATATTGTTGCAAGATGTCCTAATAAGGAAGACAAGAATGAGAAAAAGGAAAGCAAGTACAAAGGAAGGAGAGATGACCAAGACTACAAGAAGAAAAAGGATGAAAAAGGTAAGAAATCATGTTATATTGTTGAAGAATAAACTGACATTGAATATGAAAGTAATGATTATGAAGTTGTCAATGTTGCTATGAAAGAAGATTCTGATGAAGATGAGAAAATTACTTTAACTTCATATGTGAAAAAAAGTGATAGATGAATAATTGATAGTGGTTTCTCTAATCATATGACTAGTGATAGAAATAAATTTGAGGACATTGGTCCATGCAAGGGTGGATGTGTTAAATTTGGTAATTGATATTCCATGTATTGTGAAAGGTAAAGGGACTATTCAATTGATTGAAAAGATCAAATGTGACAATGTTTACTGGGTGGAAGCACTTCACTATAATCTATTGAGTGTTTCACAATTAAACAAATTAGGGTATAAAGTTGAATTCCATCACTTAAAGGCCAATATATATGATGTTCATTGGGAGTGGTGATCAGATAAGAGGTAACTTGTTCTATATAGATCTATCTAATGAGACATGTTTGTTTTCACAATAAGAAGATATTTGGTTATGGCACAAAAGGTTATGTCATGTAAACATTGACAATTTGGTGAACATTAATAAAATAAACAAAGTAAGAGGGTTGCCAAAACTAAAGAAGCCTTACAATGTTATGTGTAAACAATGTCAATTGGGAAAATTGACAAAGTCTGGTTTAATGAGCAAAACATACACATCTAGTGATATTTTGGAATTGGTTCATACTAACCTATGTGGACCTATTGATGCTCAAAGCTATTTTAGAGATAAGTTTTTCATTATGTTTGTTGATGATTAATCTAGGATGATGACTGTAATGTTTCTCAAAGCTAAACCCAATGCTTTTTAGTTATTTAAGTGGTATTTGGCTAGATTTGAAAAAGAAATAAGGAATATTCTAAAGTGTCTGAGATATGACAGAGGTGGTGAATTCATTTCCAATCGGTTCAACACATTCTACAATGATTGGTGAATTAAAATACAAGTGCTAGCATCAATGACCCCTCCTCATAATGGGATAGCTAAAAGAAGAAATATTTCAATAATGGACTATGCTATAAAATTGATGATGGAGAAAAATGTATCACCAAAATATTGGAGAGAAGTTGTTAGTACTTCTATCTATACCTTCAATAGAGTGCAAGTCAAGAAAGGTACAAATGCTACACCTTCTGGACTATGGTATGGATATGCTCCTAATGTGAAATATTTCAAAATATTTGGAAGAAAGTGCTGCATATTTAAAGATAACATGAATGAAAAACTTGATTCTAAGAGTGATGAATGTATATTCCTAGGATATTCCACCAAGAGTAAAGCTTATAAGTGTTTAAACTCTAACACTAACAAAGTTGTGGAAAGTGCAAATGTGAAAGTTGATGAATTTGAAAAAATAAATTATGTTGAATGTAAGAAAGAACCTAAAGATTATAGTACATTCATATATGTGGATGATGGTGCTCTCAACACTCCTACTGAACAAGAGTACAAAGTTGTAATTTCCAAGTAGATAAGGAATGTTGAGGTGCAACAACTGATTGTCAAGCAACAGGTAGAAGATGTCAAGTCATAAATAGATAATTGTTAATCTTAGATTGGTTTTGACATATGAGTGGTAATATACTTAATTCATTTACTTAGTTCATACCGAACAATTACTAAGCATAAGTTGTTAGATTGTATATGTTGAACAACAAAAAATTAGTATGAATCGAGTAACTAGTAAGTGTCGAGTCACTCAAGTGTCAAGAAGATAGTATGTGTCAAGCTATTTAGATGTTGAGTGATCAATGGATGTTGAGTCATTTAGAGGCTGAGTTACAACATTGGAGTTGTAGTTGATGCCAAGCATCAGGGACTTCAAGTGATGAGTTACACAATTTTGACATAGATCTTTCTAATGGTACAAACTTCTATGTAAACTATTTCTAGGCTTACTTAAGGATTGTTTTATGATCTTTGATTATAAGAATGAATCTTAATTGTGAATCCCTATGCATTACATGCATCTAATCAGAAAAAGGGAAGGTTTAAGCAGCAATATGGGTGAATCACTACCATTGATTCGTACCTAACCCTAAGTCACCTAGGTCTTCTTAAGGAGGACAATCCTTGAACTATTTATGAATGCTTAAGGGAATTAAAGAGATTTTGCATGCGAAAACTGAGTATTCATGGTGATTAGGGTGTTATGATTCAATTACATTGCAAAATTAGTTAAAGGAGAATAGAGGAAAGGAATCTAAAGATGACAGAGATACATTTGATCAGAAAGGATCAAGTATACATCAAGATACATGTGATCTGACATCAAGCAATAGATTGTTAACCAAAAGGATCATTGTGAAGCCATTCTAATAGGTGAATTAGTTAAATCTCTTAACAGATTAGTCATGACAGGCTATTGTAAATCCTTTAACAGTGTGCTTACTTCATTGTAAGTTAAAGTCCTCTTACCAGATGCACTTTTAGTAGGGTGTTTAAATCCTTTAATAGGGTAAGATCTAACAATCTTGTAAGCCTTTAACAAGGCAAACCTTTTACAGGGTAGATCATGATTCATGGTCAAACCTTCATTGGATACACATTATAACTGTAGTAGTGAAGATTTGTGGATGTCATCCCCACCCCAGTTTTACCTTCTCCTTGGAGGGTTTTTGGATAACCAAATATCCAATGTCATACATGTGTTGAATATTTTACTTTCATGTTATGGATGTATATGTTTAAATTGGTATTTCAGTTTACATGCATAGATTGTGAGATGGATGTATGATGAATAGTTTTAGAGGTTGAAATTTTTAAGTGTTGATTCACCCCCCCTCCCCCACCCTCTCTCAAATTTTACTTCCCTATTGTATTTCCAACAATTGGTATCAGAGCCTAGTTCTCTAGAAAGTAAAGCTTTGCAACTTTGAGGAAATATCTTGGAGGTGGAAGTCTACAAGTTGGGAAAGACTATTGAGAACCAAAAGATTCAAATACAACTTGCTCTACATCAGCTAAATGAAGCAAGAAATTATTTGAAGATTTGATTAAAGAGAATGAAAGAAATTGCCCTTGAAGAAAATGACACACAACACCAAGAGATTGACACTACTAAATTATTTGCAGATGGAAAAACTAATGAATTTGATTCAATAGTTGCATATCTGATGGAAAAGAATGGAACCCTAACTGAAGAGGTCAAAAATCTAAAAAGAGAACAAGAAGTCTAATCAGTATTACTATGTGAGGTGACTGAATAGAAAAAGAAAGCTGAAGAGGAAAAAGTCATGATTGAAGATGATGAAAGGATTTTGACAAATGAACTAGAAGAGAAAACATCAGAGATAACCAAGATTGCTAACGTGCAGTTGGAAATTTTGGGTCAAATGATGATTGCAAATCATGAATTAAATGCAAATGATATTGAGATCACAATACTAAAGTTGCAAAATGAACAACTGAGAAATGATCTAAAAAGAGAAAAGGAGTTTTCTGACAATTTTAACAAACCTAGTGAAGCCATCAAGTACTTTGAATAATTTATGAGATCCCCTAGATCCAACAGTGACACTTCTAGGTTGGGTTACACTACTGCTAAATAAGGAGGATCATCCAAAAGTGGTAAAGAAAGAAGTAACAAAGGTATGAATTCCAAACCTACTTGGCATAAATGTGGTAAGATGGGTCATACTACTAATGTTTACAGGAGCAAGACTACAAATTAGAATCCTAAGCAGAAGTTCATGGGTCATTACCACAAATGCAACAAACAAGGACATCAGGCACATGAATGTAGAACTAAGACCATAAGTACACAAAGATTTAAAGGATACTGCTATAACTATTAGAAGTATGGACATAGAGCATAAGAGTGTAGATCCAAGCCAAAATGGTCATCAAACAAGTAGACAAAGTTAAAGCACAATGGCAACTCTTATAATTGGGATTATAATACAAGGTATATTTGTTACTACTGTCAAGAGTATGGACATGTTGCTAAAAACTACATAAGAACACATTTCAAAAGTGACTACATTAGATGGTTAAGTCAAACCACATGTTTTAGCTATTTGAAGACTAGTTACATAAGCAAGAATTGTCCAACAAGGTTAAAGGCACCGAGCAATGAGGTCAATAAAAGCAAAGGAAAGGAAGATGTTGAGAATTTCAAAGATGAGATGAACAAGACATGGAAGAGAGAGGAATATTGCAGCACATCAAGATCAGATAGGATCACTTCACCCAATGGGTCAAGTGATCACACCTCCTCCAATTAAGCAATCAAGAGGTATGTGGGACCAATATCTAAAAGATATACTATACATCAGTTCCAAGGATTTAGTTATGAAAATATTACATATGCATGAATAAAGATGTAAGGTGTTGTTAAGAATCTAGAAGAAATCGTTAAGTTTTGTCAGTTTTCATATTACTATTGAGCATGAAAATTTTTACCATGCTTGTCGAGTGAAACATTAGTTGATGTTGAGCTATCAAATTTGATAGTGTTGACCAATCTCATAGTGGTTTCTGAGCAAAACGGGAACTTCATGGAATTCGAGTGAGTCAAAATTTCTATTGAAGCTGAGCTTATAGCTGTGTAAGCAGTAAGCACTAAATGCAAGGTTTTAAGGTCTATATGATTGATTTATACTCATTTGACATCATTCAAATTTGAAGGAGAGCACAAAGAGTGAAAGGTGAATTTAAAGAGATCATACCAATGTTTGTAAGCCAGATTCAATAGTCACTCGATACCATCACAACATATTCATAAAGGTATTTATTGTGTGTCAAGCTACGTAGTTTGCTAAGGTTAAAGAGGCTAAAGAAGTTTTGAATGTACAATTGATAAGCAATGAGACTAGACAACCTAATTTTAGAGCCATTCCTGATATTTCTTACAAGCAAGATCCATCTGGTGTGTTGTCTATGATACCACCTCAAGTTTTGATGATTCAAGATCTAAGATGTTGCTACACATGCAAGGTGGGTAGCATAGGAGACATGGAGATTAGGGAAACCTATGGAAAATTATGTAAAAATGGAACATTGAAGGATGAATTCAAAATTGTAGAGAGAAAAGGGTTGACTCATGCCCTAGATTTCCCTAATGTTTTCAAGACCAAATGGATTAAGATAGTTTTGAGTAGAATTCATGATAATTCTATATGGTTGGATAATGGACCGGTGAAAATCACCAAGAAATTTGTACATAGAGTAACTGGATTATCCAACACTTGACTGACCTAAAACCATGAGGAGTGAATCTAAAGAGGTTATTGAGAAGAATACAGGGGCAGTGTGGAACAAATGAGGCATGACAATTGATACAATCATAGATCCCCTAATTGCTTTTGTAGTGAGGATAATAGCACATAAATTGTACCAATCAAGTAGGCTCAATAGTGTATTGTGCATTGTTGTTGACATGGGCTATAAGATAGTTAAGAAAGATCGTACCTATGACCTTGTCAAGTTGCAAATGCAACAATTGTTAGAAAATTTGGGAGCTATAAGGAAGACCAAAAGTGCACAATGTAAATTTGGTTCAGTTCTTGTATGTATGTTCTTTTATGTACAAAATACATCCCCCACATTTGGTAAAGTTTTATGGAAAACAAAAAGATCAATTGTAGTGCAGACAGGTGAGTTTATTGAGCAACTTGGGAACAATTTTGAGTCAATTATGACTAGCTACTTTGAGGACTTCAAACAATCAATCAAGAAGAGACTAAAGATACCAGCTTCACTAGTTGAGAAACATTTCAATGATTTTTGCTTTCTAGTTGACATTGATTTTACATATGTTCAAGTTGTTATTCCAAGGGTAAGGTGGCCAAGGCCACTAGGCTATGAAATAAATGTTGATGAAGCCTCTACAAAAATCACAACATTACTTGCAGAAGATGTAGATGCTAAGGCTACTGCCTCTAGAAACTATGATGTGGCCAAATCAAAGATAACTATGGATTTAAAGATTGCCTCAGTCATTAGGGAGAAGAACAAAATTTTGAAGAATCTAAAGTAGAAATTTGGTGAAGGAGCCAATGAAGAAGAGAAGAAGAAGATGATGATGATGATGAATATGACATACCTACTCAAGCACCATTCACCTTGACTCAAGGTCAAGGAGAAAAACAATCAGAAGAAGTGGAAATTGAAGAAAGTGTTGAGGGAGAAGAAGCTGGTGAAGCACTCAAGCAAAAGAAGAGGAAAGCTAAGACATCAACTGTTAGCAAACTAAGGAAGGTTACAAAACTTAAACCTACAATTCCCTCAACAAGAGAAAGCATAAGGGCTACCACAAAGAAAGCTCAAGAAGAAGTCAAGCCAAAAGAAAAGAGAGCTAGACCGGCTAGCAATGAAGAGGAACCTAAGAGGAGATCAAGGAGAAAATACATTGCTCTAGTTGAATCTAATGAAGAGAAGACTAAATATAATGACAATAGCCAATTTCAAGTGGTGATTCATTGTCCTTCTTCATATTTAGACAATATATGTGAGAATATAAGGAACAATGCTAATTTATCTGGTCTCTTACATATTAAATTTGATACACTTGGAAAAGTTGAGATGAACCAAGTAGAGGAGCCAATTTATGCCATGATGGAAACATTTAAACAAACTCCAATTGAGATTGCCAACTCTCTACCAAAGGAATTATCTAATAGAGTTGAGAAAAAATGGAAATATAGTCTAAACATAGAAAGATAAATCAGAGAAACTGCACTTGTTAGAGTGATGTCAGAAATGGATAGAGAAACTATGGTCAATACACTAAAGAAACATACCAGAAAATTTGAACCAAAATATAGGGCATTCAACATATTTTGAAATAAGGTTGAGGATGTTGTCCACTTTGATCTAGAAATTATTATATGGTTTGGCAACACCCAAGGCAATAATACAGGCACCTATTGAGGTAGGTGAGGACAAAGAAGAGTAGAAAAAGGTAATTGAGGTAATCACAGTTGACACTGAGATAGTTACACAAGAGGAAGGTACTAAAACAAATTAAGATACATAGGCACCAGCTAAGGATGAGCAACAAATAGAATAGAGAGTACCAGATACACAAGTGTCAAGTGCCAGTCCTCTACATAAGGTTAACATAGAAAATGATACTATAAAAATTAAGGATCTTTCTGATACTATCACTTAGAACAGCAATCCCCTTATAGAGGATGACTTGAAGAAGATATTGGTAGAATCCACTACCCAAGCCAAACTTTATAAAAATCTTGTACTGGTGAGTGTTGATGAAATTGAGAAGGTAGACAAAGTATCTGCAGGGGACGAAGTACAAAAACAAGTTACACCTACAACCCCTCCTCAATTCACATTTGTAAAACCTACATTACCCCTTGTGGTATATTAAAAGAAGGAGATATCTACTTCTACCATCAGTAATTTGGCACAAAGTACTCTAGTCTCAGTCCCTATAAAGGAAACTGAAAATGACAAGGGTGAGACAGTTGGAGAGTAGAAAGATGAGATAGAAAAGACTAAAGGAACATAAGTTCAAATAGGTTAGGTGGATACTCCTGCACCTATAGCACAAGAGCAAGGTGCATCTATGAATATAGAGAAGGCAAAGGATAGTATAGAAGAGCTAGGTATGACTACCAAACCTAAGGAGTAAATTATAATACAAACACTAGTAACCTTACCAGAAACTGCTACTCCTAGTCAAGCTCTTCATAGCCCAAGTATAGAAGCTATACCCCTACAATTGTCATGACCAAGTCCAACCATATCTAAGGTAGATAAAGTTACACCATTTATTGATGTGAACATGGATGAAGTGGTTGAGTTGTCCAAGTTTGATTTTGCAACCATCAACATTGAGTAGATGAGCATGAAGAAACAACAATAACTACTGAGCTAGGAGCAAAGGTAGAAGCAAGCTTTGATAGATATCAAGAACATTTTTCTTGATGCATTTTTCCTGCCAACACCAGAAGAAACCAAGCCAATCTTAGAGTAGTTAACTAGCCTTATTGAGAAGGTAAATGATGTAGACCTAGATACAAATGTCAAACTACTTGAATGGTTTGAAAAGAAGTTTCAACACAAGGTTGATGAAAATATATCAGGTGATATTGCACTATCACAGGTTGAGTTAACAACCAGAATTGACAATGCAAAGAATGTACTAGAGAACATTTTCTCTTTGTACACCAAATTGTGTAATCCCACACTCTTTAAACAAGAAATAAGGAGTCATATTTTGAGTTTAGAGAGTCATATATAGTCATTTGGTTTAACTCTGCCAAAATCTCTAGTTCAGAGTGAGAAACATTTTAGGAATCTCCTCAACTCCCAAAGCTAGTTAGCAATGTTATAAATAGATGAAGCAAACATCAAGGCTAAACTAATCAACATCTAGTCCATTCCAACTCCACATATGGAGATATTGCACAAGGAACTAGCCTTTTTTGAAACACTCATGAAGAAAGATCTGCATCTTTCTACTCATGAAGGCTTCGTTCACCTTGCTATCGAGTTGGCCATCTAGATCAAGTCATTGGATGTAGCTTGTGATAACTAGGATGCAGCATTAAAAATCATGCTTGAGGTCCACAAATCATTTTTGGACAAATGCACTATTAGTGTATAACCCTTTGACATCATTGTCAAAGTGGGGGAGAAATAAGATGAGAGAAATAAAGATGGGAGAAACGAGAAGTATGGGGGAGATAATTTTTTAAGGGAGATGAAAAAAATAGAGTACATAGATCAGTCAATACAATCTATTCAATAGGAGGAACAATTTTGATTTAGATATAGAATAGCACAATCAACTCAGGGGGAGTTATTGAACTTTGAGGTATGACTAATGAGTCATAAGCTTTTGCAAAATTTTAAAGTTTTGAAATTTTGTATAAATGTAGATATTATCTGAGTTATGTTTGAGAGGCTCAAGGTTATTCATACATGATCAAGTATTTTTCCACTCATGTCTAAGGGGGAGATTGTTAATCTTAGATTGGTTTTGACATATGAGTGACAATATACTTAATTCATTTACTTAGTTCATGTCGAACAAGTAATACATGTTGAGCATAAGTTGTTAGATAGAATATGTTGAGCGACAAATATTTAGTATGGGCCGAGTAACTAGTAAGTGTCGAGTCACTCAAGTGCCAAGTAGATAGTATGTACTGAGCTATTTAGATGTCAAGTGAGTAGTGGATGATGATTCATTCAAAGGTCAACTTATAGCATTGAAGTTGCAGTTGATGCCAAGCATCAGGGACTTCAAGTGTTGAGTTACACAATTTTGACATAGATAATTGTAATGAAACCAACTTCTATGTAAACTATTTTTGGGCCAACTTAAGGATTTTTTTATGATCTTTGATGATAAGGATGAATCTTAATTTTGAATTCGTATGCATTGCATTCTTCCAATTAGAAAAAGGGAAGGATTAAGTGGCAATATGGGGGAATCACTAGCGTTGATTCATACCTAACCCTAAGTCACCTAGGTCTTCTTAAGGAGGAAAAACCCTAAACCTTTTATGAATTCTAAAAGAGAATTGAAGAGAGTTTTCCATGTACAAATAGAGCATTCATGGTGATTAACGTGTTATGATTTGAGTTACATTATAGAATTAGTTAAAGGAGAACATAGGGAAGGAATTAGAAGACAACAAAGATACATCTGATCAGAAAGGATCAAGTATACATTAGAATAGAGGTGATCTGACATCAAGAAATAGAGTGCTAACTAAAGGATCATTGCTAAGACATTCTAACAGGTGAATCAGCTAAATCTCTTAATAGAGTAGTCTTGACAGGCTATTGTAAATCCTTTGACAGGATGCTTACTTCATTGTAAATTAAAGTCCTCTTACTGAGAACACTTTTAGTAGGGTGTTTAAATCATTTAACAGGGTAAGATCTAACAATCTTGTAAGTCTTTAATAGGGTATACCTTTCATAGGGTAGATCATGTTTCATGATCAAACATTGTGACCTTCATTGGATACACTTTATTACTGCAATAGTGAAGATTTGTGGGTGTCATCCCCATCCCACTTTTACCTTCTACTTAGAGGGCTTCCAGTTAACCAAATATCTAGTGTCATACATGTGTTGAATATTTTACTTTCATGCTTTGCATGTATATGTTTAATTTGGTATTTCAATTTATATGCATAGATTGTGAGATGGATGTGTGGTGAATAGTTTTAGAGGTTGAAAGTTTTAAGTGTTAATTCACCACACCCCCCCCCTCTCAGAGTTTATTTCCCTATTGTATTTTCAACAATAATGTTGACTATTAAATCAACAATGTTGAGCATGAAGAACTAGAACTTGAACCTGAATAAGGAGATAATGAGCATGAGATTATTTTTCAAGATGAACCTGTTGAAGAAAAGAGAGGAGACCACCTATGCTAGCTAAGTACATAAGAAGACATCATAAACCTAAAAAAATTATTGGAGATGCAGAATCTAGTGTTATGATAAGGAAGAGACTCATAAGTGATACATTCTTACTTTGTGAATCTAAGTCCAAATCAATGAAAGATGCTTTAGATAATTAAGATTGGATCTAGGCAATGAATGAAGAAATGAAACAGATTGAGAAGAAAAACACTTATGTTGGATTATGTGTTGCCTTTGATGTTACACATATGTAATATCAATTGGCAGACAGTGCTTACCAAGCTCAGTTGGTCAGCAAGGCAATTTTTAGTGTCTACCGAGCATTCCTGGACATTATTCTATGTAGACAATGTCTACTGAGCTCACTCAGGCATCAAAAGAAAATGTGGTAGAAAGTAGTGTTAACCGAGCTCACATGGTTAACGAAGGAAAGTTAGTGTCTACAGAGTTCGCTCGATCTCCAAAGGATTTTTGCAGGGTTTGCAGTGTTAACCGAGCTTCTATTGGTTAACATAGGAAATCATTTCAGGAACAATGTTTACCAAGCAGGGTCAACTAATGAAGGATTTTGTTAATTTGAGAAATGAAGTTTAATTTTTTCAACTATTGATTCCAACCAACTGATCTAATGATTATTGGTAATTGTAAGTTGCAATTGGGCTAACTTGATAATCGAAAAGGTACATATGAAAGGTCAAATTGAGAATTCTAAAGTAATGAGCGAGTATGCAAGTGTATTGATTGTTTCAAGAGGAAAGTGTGAGTGAATTTGAAGGATGGTCAAATATCCTTGAGGGGAAGCAAAGTTATATTTGATCAGGAAGGATCTAGTGAAGCAAAACAGAGATCTGTAATCAACAATTTAATTGCATCTCATTCAAGTCATTTCATTGTTACTTTCTTACCATTGTAACAGTGATTCCAAAATCTCTTAGCAAAGTTGGTTTAATAGCCATTTGTAAATCCTCTAACAAGGTGATAGTTCCATTGAATTGTTCTAAAGACCTTTTGCAAGGCCACTCCTAACAGGGTGATCAAATCCTCTAACAAGGTCACACCTAACAATGTGTTTTGTAACCTTTAACCAGGTTGGCTCCTAACAGGGCTCACTTCAGAAGAGTGAAAATCAGTAGCTAGTTACTTGGTGGCTTTTCCCATATTGGGTTTCCAAGCTAAATCTAGTGTCTTATGTGTTCATGTTATTTCTTTTATGTTTGAATGTTAATCACTGTGAATGTTTAAGGCTCAATAATAAATTAACATACACTGCATTTACCAAGTTACAATGTTTGTATGTTTATTGAGTGACAATAGTAACTAGTTTTATCAAACATCTAAGGGATCTATGGATTTTTTTTTGTAGTAACTGATTCACCTCCCCTCTCAATTACTCTATCTATATTTCCAACAACTTGGACCCTAGTACCTAGACAAAAGGACAAAAATGTTATTGGAACAAAGTGGGTTTTTAGGAATAGGCTAAATGAAAAAGGTGAAGTTACAAGGAATAAAGCTAGATGGTTATGCAAATGATATGTTCAAGAAGAAGGAGTTGACTATGGAGAAACTTTCGCTCCTGTAGCAAGATTGGAAGGAGTCTGAACTCTGCTTGCATACTTAGTGTACAAAAAATTTAAGGTATAGTATATGGATGTCAAATCTACATTATTTAATGGTATACTTGGGAAAGAAGTGTACATATAACAAACTAAAGGATTTTAGGACCTAGACAAGAAGAATATGGATTGAAATAAGCTCTAAGAGTATGGTATAAAAGATTGCACAATTACTTGTCAAAGATTAGTTTTGAAAGGACAAATGATAGGAGTAATCTATACTTGAAGACTACTAAGAACAATGAGGTACTATTATCTAATATTTTGGTTAATTACATTATATTTGGAGGAAAAGAAGCATTATGCAAATCATTTTCTAATGAAATGAAGAAGGAATTTGAAATGTCAATGTTTGGTGGAATCAAATTATTTGTTGGTTTGCAAGTATATCAAATGAAGTTTGATATTTCCATTACTCAGTCCAAATATATCAAGGATATATTGAAATTTTTTGGAATGGAAGAATCAAGAGAAGTGAGCATACCTATGTCTACAAGATATAAGTTATCTAAAAATGATGATTTTGTTGATGTGAACCAAACACTATATAGATCGATGATTAGAAAACTATAATATGTCATTCATAGTAGACCTAATATTGCATTACCTATTGGAATAGTTGCTAGATTTTTAGAAAATCCTAAGGAGAACCATATGATCATAGTGAAAAGGATATTGAGATATCTTAAAGGTACAGAAGACTATGGATTTTATTATAAAAAGAGTGATAGATTTGAACTAAAGGTATTCACTAACTCTGATTGGGAAGGAAATATTGATGACAGAAAAAAACAATAGTGGAGATGCATTCTTTCTAGAAAAGAGATTGGTGTCATGGATAAGTAAGAAATAGAACTGTATTTCCCAATCAACTGCTGAGACTGAGTATGTGGCAATTGTAGTGAATTGTTCAAATATCATATGGATTAAGAAATTATTGAAAGGAATGAAGGAATAAATTACAGATCTAGTTGTTATCTATTGTGATAGCACAAGTGTTATCAATGTATCAAAGAATTATGTGATGCACACAAAAACAAAGCACAATGCTATCAAGTATCATTACTTGAGAGAACTAGTTCAAGAGAAAGAAGTGAAGTTAGAATATGTACACACCAAAGAATGAATTGCTAACATATTCACTAAAACCTTACCTCAAGATGCTCATGAGTATCTTAGACGTAAATTAGGGGGGATTTTCCCACTAAGCAAATCTACTTAAGGAAAGATAGTGCTATGCATCAAATGTGCTAGTTAGAATACCTTACACATTCATGGAGACAGTTCTACTTTAGGAGGTGCCTAAGGTAGTCAAGTATAGTAAAAAAGAAGAAGAACATAACAGATCAACCATATACAGATTATAGATGAAGAATTCAACCCTGACATGTAATTATCTACATAATCAAGATGTATGAAGAAAATGAAGTCAAGAGAAATAATGTCTTTGGCATTATTTTCAAAGAGGGAGAGTATATATACAAGATAGATGAGGAAGAATATACATAAATATGGAGAGAAAGATGTAAGAGGGAGAATGTACAGATGTTGAGTAGCATAAATATATATGACACAGGCAGTCTAAACTCAAAACTTAGAGGAAGTTTCTAAAATTGTGTGGATGAGAATTAGAATGAAACTAAGGAGATTGGTTACTCATGGAAGGGATTGCATGGTAACAAAGAGGGAGATTGTATTCATAAAATAAAACATTTAAGGTGTCGCCATCAATGCCAAAGAGGGAGATTGTTGGAAACTAAAATTGAAACAATTCTTATGTTGTAATTGATGTCAAATCTACTGATGAGACATGTTTCTATTTGGTATAAATGTCATATTTATTTTATTGAAGAGGATTTGAGAATTTTCTCGTAATAAAAACACCTAGAGGAAAGATTGTGTTATGAAAAGGAAGCTACAATGGATGTCTGATTAGTTAGACTTTGACAACATAATTTGATTGTTTACATGAGAAGAGATTGATAGATTGCATAAGCTTGACTAGGGAATACAAAAGAATATAAAGAAACTTGAAGTTTATGTGGAGGGATGCTAGTGTCAATTGAGTGCTAGAATAGAGCAAGTCAAGTGCCAGTAGAAGCCAAGTGAAACTTAGTGTTGACCAAGCATCAGTTTTGACCAAGTAAATTGTGTAAGTATTGAGCAAGAAACCAAGTGATGACCAAGTGATCCAGTGATGACTGAGTGACAATATTTTCAATGCATATGAGAAATTGTGATTTCCAGCTGACTTAATTGATTTCTTGGGATATGAAAAGCATGTCGAAGATAAGGATTAACACACTAGATCATTTAATTCAAGGAGGGTATTAGGTAAGATACCTAATGAACAAATTCCATGAGAAGTTTCTCGAAGAGAAAAAGAGATAAACATAAAGGCGATTAGACACAATGAATCTGTTGGATAATATCACAAACCCTAAGATCTATGGTAATTGTGAGAAATGACAAAGGACCAAAATTACCTATTTAAGGAGGTAAATATGTGAACTCTAGAGTGAGTGAGAGTGAGAGTGAGAGAAAGAGTGAGAGCACACATGTGTGTAAAAGTGGATGCATGTGGAAGAGATACAATTAGAAGAGAGAAGTTATTTGAGAGGATGATCAAGGAGTGATCAAGAATACTCAAGTGCAAAGATCATATGCACATTAGAATGATTTCCACTGAGATGGAACAAAGTTTCTGAGGTTGATAAGAAAATATAATCAGAAGTCTTAAGTTTTTTGTGAAGAGAAGGATGATTTCTTGAAGGGTTGCCAAGAAAATCAAGGAAAAGGGTGACAAGGAAGGCTTATCAAGGAATCAACACATGAACTAAACAAAGATCTAAAATTGCAAAGTGAGTTGTAATCATATAGATCAAACACTACTATTTTCTTTCTAATCATTCTAAATAGTTTTTCTTGAAATCCTTTTAATCAAGCTTGACCTAACAGTCATTAAGGACTTAACAGTCTATGTAAATCCTTTAATCAGGTAACATTTTGAAGGAATGTTATAAATTCCTCTAACAAGGCCACTCTTAATAGGGTGATTAAATCCTTTAACCAAGTCACATTTAACAGTGTATATTGTAACCTTTAATAGGGTTGGCTCCTAACAGGGGTCACTTTAAAGAGTGAAAAAGTGGTGACATGTTGCTAGTGGTTTTTTCCCCAATTGGATTTCCACACTAAATCCTAGTGTCAAACTTATGTTGAATGTTTTTATGGTGTTTTACAATTCAAATATTTACATTCTACAAGTTTGTTATATTAGGATAGTAAACTACTAGTTAATATTGTTAATCAGACTACAATAGAGATTGAGCAATAGGATAAGCAGAGCAAACAAGTGTTTAAGTGTTTGATTGTTCAATTGGTACTAGCAGACCTTGAGTAACTAATTCACCACCACCCCCCCTCCCGGTTATTCTAAACATCCTAACATGTATTAACACATGTCCAGTTTTTGTAGGTGTTAATGGATATTGACTTTGGAGGATCAGCAAAATCATTTGGGTATCAAGGTAGGATAAAAACCTATGTAAATTATAGAATATGGTTGTTGCCTTGTCAAATGGGCATCCTTGAGAAAAAATGAGAAGATGATTCCCCAAGAATTCTAGGACAATCAGGTTCCAAGATCCTAATCATGGAAGGACCATTTTTCAACATAGGATGAGAGGTGTCCAAGAAAGAGAAGTCGAGGAAGTAATGAGTTAACAAATGAAAGGGTGTTCATATCTTTAAAGTCTCATAAAAAAGAGTCTAAAACATTTATCCTCCAGGATCGATGAGGCTTTCCCTTCTATGTTTAATGCACCTTGTATCATAACATAGAAGTATGCATGACAAGGACCCTACTACATGCAATTTTTTCAACATCAAGGCATCCTTTTGGTTTGATTCAATTCATGCTCAGAAGGAAATTTACTTGCTTTTAAAAGCAACACAACTCTACAAGGTGAAGTTTTGAGTCCAAGATTTATTCTTCCCTATGACTTGATTAGGTAAGCTTGCACTCTATGGTATTTGACACTCAAGGTTCCAAAATCAAAAGTCTTGGAACTCAATTCCTTCCACAACAAGGCCAAATGTTATGGGATTCCTTCTAAACCTGACCATCTATTATAATTGTTGGCTATAGACTTATTAATGATGCAACATGCAACTAATGATGGTAGATAAATTCATTTTTCAATTTTGTATTTCCCCATGTACCTGATGCATTGAGGTTGTCAAAGAACTAGAGTGCTCTTATCAATTAATGGCCATCTTGAGGAGATAACTGGCAAAGATTTAATAGGAAAAATGTGTAAAGATCATCATTTAAGATTGGATTCCCCTCTTTCCCTTCCCTACTTCATTTTTCCCTTTTATACCTATGATTTAACCTATTTTATTCCGCAAATGTTCCTATGCAAAGATAGTAGTAGATAGTGTTAGTTAATGTAGTAGGTGAGTTAGTTAAGACTAGAAGTTGTTTTCTTTCGCAAATTATAAATATATGTCAATAAATAAGAGAATGAATAACTATTCTAGGGTCGGTAAAGTTTATGATTTTATCATCCATACTATTGTAATACCTTATTGTTACTCCCATAAATACTCATATTTCCAATTGGTGTTAAAAAGATAAGTGAAGGAGAAGAGAAATAGTTAGTCAGTGAACATTGTCACCAAGTGTTACTATATTGTCCTAGCAATAAAGGAGGACATGTATGAGTTTACAATTATACTTGAGCTTAGTACTTACTGAATGAGAGCATTACTACCGAACATGAGCAATATATCTACCGAGAGGAACAAAAGTTACTTAAAATGTCTGAATTGGCACTAAAAACTATGTGTAACAATCTTATAGAGTGGGAAATAAGATTCCCATAGATTGAGGAAAATATTTGTATAGATTTATTGGTAAGAGTGCATTAATTATTTTATTATTTCAAGGTAGAAAAGGCCAATGAAAATGAAGGAAGGAAAAGTATGGAATGTAGATTACTCTAGATAGTTGATTTCAATCAGTGATACATTCTGGAGAGTTCGTAAACCATAATTAGGCCAAAGAATGAAGAGGCAAAAGGAAACTATTAAAGGACCTATAAGGAAACATTTCAAAGTTGTTGAAGCAAGAAAGAGGGGAATTTTTGTTGCTATTGAAAAGAGTTTTTTTTAATGTTAGAAGAGTGAAATGTCGAGTTTATTAGAGATCAGAGATTCAAGTAGAGTTAAGAGGTATTGAAGATCAGTCACAACAGGGTCATAAACAGTTGTACGGAATAAAGATCTGATTGGAAAAGTAAGTTGCATTCTATTGATCAATTTATTTATGTTTTCTAATCATTGTAGAAAAATTAATCCTTTTACAAGGTAGACTTAACAATCTTATGTAAAATTTCTTAACCATGTGCACACTTAGTTGAGTGTTGTAAAATCCTTGAAGAAGGTAGATCTTAGAAAATCTGATTATATACTCTTAACAAAGTAGATCACCATAAGTGACAAAGACATTGTATCCCTAATAAGGTACCCTCTTACTGTAGTAGTGATGGAGTTGTGGTTATCATACCCATGACAATTTCCCCTCTAACCAAGGGTTTCTACATGACCAAATACTTGTGTTATGAATTTATGTTTATAGTTGAATGGTTAATGCAAGTTATATTAGTCAAAATTATTTTAATTACCAAGTTGTGAAAAAGGATAAGGGCACCACTAAATTCTTTTAAGATAAAATTTGTAGAGGATACTAATTCAACCCACCAACCCAACATCCTACCTTTCCTATGATTCTAACAATTGGTATCAAAGCGTAGTTCTCTTATAGAAGGTTTTATCACCTAAGAGAAAACATCTAAGATATGGAGAAGTACAAGCTTGACAAAATAATTGAGAATCAAAAGCTAAAGTTAAAGATGGCCATGAATCAAATCAATCAAATGAAAAAACAAATAGAAGTAGTCATTGAACAAAATGAAGGAAATTATCCAACAAATTAATGAAACTACATATTAGGAAGAGGTGATTGAAGAACTATTTGATGGTAACATGTATGATGAATCTAATGTTTTCATAGCTGATGGGATGGAGAAAAATCATAGCATTGTCGAGCTAATAAAATTGCTTAAAAGAGGACAAGAACTAAAAGATAAGTGCTAGAACAAAAGAGACAATCCAAAGATGAGAAAAGAATTATTGAAGAATATAGGGGACAAATTACTACAACATTGGACACAAAGGATGAAGAAATCACAAGGTTTAATCAGAACCATTATAATATAGTTAATCACCTACTCAGTGTAAATCATGAGATTGGCAAGAAGACCAAAAGAGATTGTGGAACTAAGAACAAAGAATAAAAAGTTGAAAAGTGAACTAACATTAGAGAAGAAAACTAATAAAAGATTGAAGAGATTCTAACCTATAGATAAAAAGAAATCAAGTAAAGAGCCTAAGGAGCCCAAGGAAGGAAGAGAGAGGTTTAGAGATCAACAAGCACAAAGAGAGCTCTAGTATTCCTAGAAAGAAGATCAAGAAGAAAAGTGTGCAATCCCAAATTTCTTTTCAAGCTAAACCTATTATTCTTGATGAAGGCATTGTAATACTTGATTTAGAAACATATAATTTAACATACGAGTGGATGAAAATATTGAGTGAATTATTTTCTAGGAAAGCTACGCAAGCCAAGCTTAGAAGAGAATATCAACAAAAGAAAGCACAAAAATAGGTGCTTTATTGGATACTTTTTTGTCTTAATAACATCCTTGTAGGAGATTATTCAATATGGGGGGATACCATCATGTATTTTTTCTTATGGGGGATATATGCTTGTACATACATGATGTATGCCATACTAGGGGGTCTTGATTACTCCATCCTTGCATGCATCTTGTATTTCTTCATCTCTCTTTTTGGAGGAGGTTTTCCCCATGAGGTTTTCCCTCTAGAGGAAAGCATACAGATATTGGATGGAAAACTTAGAGGACAGAGGTGATCGAGAGACACATCTGGACTAAGCTATATCAAGCTTTCTACTACCAAGCAAGGAGAATCATCTAAGCAAGATGAACAAAGGAATGTCTATACAATCCCAAGCCAAATATGCCTATATATTATTACTATGGAAGGTCTAGACAAACAACAAATGTTTGCAGAAGTAAAACTAGCAAGTCCAATGTTACTCCTAAATTTGGTGGTTACCTTTATCATTGAAATAACTATGGTCCCCAAGAATATGAATGTAGATCCAATTTTAGTCAATCCCCTAAGAAGTATGCATTCAATGGTTACTGCTATACTTGTAATAATTTTGGACATAAGTCTCAAGATTTTAGATCGTAGAATAAGTTTAATTGGTCACTAAGAAAGAAAGGTAATACAATTAATTAGGACTATAATACATGGTATTCTTGTACTTCATTTAGAAAATATGGCCACATTATTGTTAGTTGCATGAGATTAAATTTTGGAGGAAGATTTGGAAATTGGAAAAATCTTGGAATGGCATGTTATCAGGCTTGGTCACTTAGGTAAGAACTGCAGGTATTAAGTTTCAACACTTAAAGAGGAAGATCCAAAAAGTAAAGGGAAAGTAAATGTGAATGGTGTTCATGAACAAGTGAACAAGAAGTGGATAAGGAAGAATGAAGATAATGAAACATCAAATGTAATTGATGGTGGCACCTCATCCAATGGGTTAGGTGAAACCTCTACTTCTAAGTAAACCTTATAAGAAGGTATGGAACTCCACTACTATTGATATATCTTACATCAGTTCCTAATATATAATGGAAGAAAGTTCATATCTACATAATGAAAGACACATAAGAATAACTCATGAAGTTTGGAAGTTAGCTAAGTTGAAATATAACATTAAGTTTCTAGATAACTACAGGCATAATTTTAACCGAGTAAGTGAATTTGTTGGTAGAATTGATGTGTTAACCAAGCTTGTAACACCACAGAAATAACTGAGGAGGTAATGGAAATGAGTATGACTGAGTTATCTATGGTTAAAAAGTACGAGGTATAAAGGATTTAATATGTCCTAACAAGCACTAAAGGCTCCTTTTTGTAGGGAAATTTTTATTTATTTGGTTACCCTACATTCTCGAGAGTGAAAGAGTAAATTTGAGCAATTTGCATGTGCAATTGAATTCAAAATCTTGTGAGTGCAAATTTGTTTAAAGAATCTTTGTGCAAAGGTAAATTTAGAGTGAACCAAGTGAAGTGCAAAATTTTATTTATTGAAACCCTAACCTGCAACAATGGCAACTTCTACATCAACAAAGAGAAAGACCACAGTGAATGTTGAAAATTAGTTTGAAATAAAGTTTGCAAAGAGACAAAATACAAGCTATATCTTGAAATGGCTACACAAATAGACAAGGTGGGTACACTATCATCTACTCAACCTAGGATTTTATTGATAAATGATATATGTTTGTTATATCATTGTAAAATTGTTGAAATCGGGGATCATGAATTACATGAGGTTTATTACAAATTATTTTTGATGAGAAGTTGAAAGAAGAACACAAACATCTAGAGATGAAAGGTCTCACTCATGCCCTTCATTTCTTGAAAGTGTTTAAAGCAAATTGGATTTTTATGGCGTTGAGAAGAGTCCACAACATGCAAATTTGGCAAGATGAACTGATTAAAATCACAAAGGATGCAATTCACATGGTCATAAGTTACCCTATTATCGAGAAGGTAGCATCTATTTAAATGACTTCAAAGAACAAGACTGAAACTAGCACTAAAGCTTAGTGGGATGGAGGTGGTTTGAGGATTGCCCCAATAGAATATTTGGAAACAAAATTTGGATTTTATATCACTACCTATAAAATATTTCAAATAAGTAGGCCCAATAGTGTGTTGTGTGTAGTAGTTGATCTAGGTTACAAAATTGTGAAGAAAGGTCATAAATATGACTTAGTCAAGTTATAGTTGAGGAAACTTGTTGAGCATATGAGGATAATCAGGGTAGAAAGATAAAAGACATGTAAATTATGATCATTGTTGGTATGCACTGTATTTTACATGCAAAACTATTTCCCCTCAATTGATCAAGTGAATTGGAGAATAGACACCCCTGTTATTTATCAGATCAATGAGTTCATTCAAAGTTTAGGTAACAATCTTGAAAGTGCTATGACTGAATAATTTGACAATTTTAAGGAAAGAATGAATCAAAGGCACATAATTCCACCCTAGTTAGTTGATAAGTATTATGATGATATTTTTTTTTGGTTCATAATGAAACCACACTTGTGAAAGCATTGAATCCAAGGGTTGCATGGATTAAACCCCTAGAATATGAGATAAATATTGATCAAACCATCAAGGCTATAGAACCATTATTGAATGAATTGGTGGACAAGACTACCAAACCATTTTGCACATATGAATAGGCCAAAGAAAGGATCAAAATAGATATTGTCACACCTAAAGTGCATAAGAACACCAAAAATATGATTGACACATTAGAGAGTATACTTGTTGCAAAAGGAGAGAATCAACTTTGGATGATAACTAAAGGAAATGGTGAAGATATTGTTGAAAAAGAAGTTTTTAAAAAAAAATCAATTGCAGTTATAGAACTTGGGAAGAACAAAGGCAAGAAGAAACTATTGGTGACCCCCATAAGTTCTAAGAACACTAGGTCAAGAACCTAAGCAACTTAGGAGATTACACCACCTATTAAGAACGAAACTGCAAGAATCACTAAATATGCACAACCTCAAATCAAAACCTATTAGAAGAGGAAAGGTGTACCTACATCTTCTAGAAAATTAACCAAAAGGCAAAGAAGGTTAATTCTTAAAGATGTTGATGAGGATGAGGATAGTGAAAGGATTGAATTTGATGAAGTCATTTTAGAGTTGTTGTACAAAAAAGATTTGGGACTATTAATGAAATGGCTTAGTCTATCAAAGAAAGTAAAGGTCTATCCACTTTTAGATATATCAAGTATGATACTATGAATGATGAGAAAAAGAAAATGATAGAAGATTCCGTAATAACCATGATGACTAGAATCAAATACACTCCTTTCGAGATTGGAGATTCAATTATGGATGAGCTTTATCAAATAATTGATAATAGATTAAAATATAAATTGAAGATGGAAAAGGAAATTGAGAGGTATCTCACTTGCTAGAATAATGCCTGACTTTGGAAAAGAAGAAATAAATGAAGCATTGGAAAAATATAAAAATAGATTTATACAAAAGAGAGGAGCTCTCTATGTTTTGTCAAAACACTTAGAATATGTTGATAAAGATTCTCAAATGATCTAGAAATAGATATTCAACATCAAAGATCCAGATTTGGTAATTCAAGTTGAAAATATGGAGCCCAGGCAGAATATTGAACTGTATAACCAAGAGGATGAATATGAAGGTATTTCCATGCAAGAAGTTGTTGATTTTGTTCATCAAATGGTGAAAGACATAGTTGGGAGAAATGGCAATGTTACCATTGAAGATCTAATAGGAGACGATCCAACCAAAGAATTAAAGAAGGATGAATATGTTATGGTACACATCAAGTTGAATACTAAAGGGTTACCATCTACCGAGTTAGCTCATGATCGCATACCAAGATTTGCACTAGTAATTATTCAAATCAAATAGTATCCCAAGCCAGAGACAACAATGGAGCCATGAAATGAGAATAATATACCCATTGGTTCACTACATATTTTAGTTTACATTGTTCTAATGGATATTGATGAACAAAAAAAAGACACAAATACCAAGCAACAAGATCAAAACACACAAGGGGGAGACTATGCATGAATTAAGAAAAAAAATGAAAATGTTGATGATGGAAATGCTCAGAATGGAGGAGACTCTACAAAGCACAAAGTGGATGATTCTGCTACAAGTAAGGAAGCACCAGCCCATGAACCCCCGAGTGAAGGAAATATTGGGAAAGGATAACCAAAAATTTCAAAGATGAAAAAGATAAAGGATTTCTCACTTTCAAAATGTACACCTAAATTCATATATAATCCTATGTTGTTATATCCAACTACCAAAGGGCTACAAGAAGAGAATAAAGATGAGAAAAATAATGAAGAGTCTAAGAGAGATAAAGTGCTTAATGCCCAACTGAATCAATAAAAGAGCATGTCCCTTATGCCATTTATGCAACCTGTAATAGTTTCCACTATTGACCACAAGGATAAGGAATATGAAACCAAGAAAGCAAAAAAACATAAACATAAAAATATACAAAATCAAGTTCTTGTGTTTCATACATCATTTTTTAGTACCAGTATTATTGACTCCAAAGCAAGGAAGTTGGAAAAGAAGAACAAGGAAACAATACTAGCTACTAAATCGAATCCAATAACTTTGGATAGAGTCATAATCATACCTGACTAGAATATGAATAATATGGATGTAGATGTTATAGATATATACACTACCATATGCCAAAGGAAATTTAAACAAGAATGACTTAGAAAGGAGCATAAGAAGAAGCAAGTGTTACACAATGTGAAAAATATTATTAGATGTTGTGCCAAATATTGTTTTGAATGAGAAGACATCTATCTTAGAATAGAAAGTATAGATTGTTGAGAAGCTCAATGCACCAAGGATTGATACTCAATCTAAGCTTATGGAGAGAGCAGAAAATAAATTTGAGAACAAGGTTCTTGAGAAGCTTGCCAATGAAATAGTCATAAAATAAGTGGCATTCTCTACACATGTTACTAAGTTGAAGACTATTGTTTAAAATGTTCTGATATTATTTCAAAAATTGTACGATATTCTACTCCTCACTAGTGATGTTAAGAATAAACAACAAAAGGTAAGCGATGACATGAAATCTAGTATAGATAAATTAAAAGTTGATCCAAGCACATCATCACTTCACTATTCCTAAGTGAGATTTTTAATGGTATTTCAACATAAATTATTGTAAGAAGAGAGAAAACTCAAAGATGAGGTCAATGAAATACAAGTATTTATGTTACTTCATCTTGAGATCATGCAAGATGATCTAAAGATTTCCAAGGAGCTCATAGTTTCTCCCGTGCTTATCTATTGCTAGCCACATGATATATCTTGTGAAAAGACTGATGATAGAGAAGCAAACAAATGAATTGATTAAGATCAATTGGGAGAACACTATGGTGATTCTATTAAAGAATCATCAAGAGTTTCTTGATCACTTTGGATTGCATTCAAAGTAAGTATTTTAGTATTTGAAGTTTCTTTGACATTAGTGTAAAAAAAGGAATTATATGTTTTGTTTAAATGTTTGTATGTATTATGTTTATGTAAGGAGTTATAAGGAGATGATATAATACTATAAACAAAAGATTTTTGAAATATATTTTGTAAACTTAGTTCATACAAAAGAAGTATGTGTATAGGGGGAGTTGTACAAATTTTAAGAATTCTATGCGTAATGTTTTTTTGCACTAATGACAAAGGGGGAGAATGTTACTCCCATAAATATTCATGTTACCAATCAATGTCAAAAAGATAAGTGAAGGAGAAAAGAAAGAGTTAGTCAGTGAAAATTATCACTAAGTGTTACTATATTGCTCAAGAAAAGAAGAAGGAGATGTGTGAGCTTACAATTATACTCGAGCTTAGTACTTACAGAGTAAATTCTATATTTTTTGAGTAGAGACATTACCGAGCAAGTTAGATATAATCGAGTAGAGTTATCACTAAGTGACAACATTGCAATCAAGCAAGAACAATATATCTACCCAAAGAAACCAAGGTTACTTAAATGTCTAAAATGGCACTAAAAATTATGTGTGACAATCTTACTGAGCAAGAAATAAGATTCCCACAAATCGAGGCAAATATTTGTATAGATATATTGGTAAGAGCACATTAATTATTTTATGATTGCAAGGTAGAAAATGATAATGAAAATGAAGAAAGGAAAAGTATGGAACATAGATTACTCTAGATTGTTGACTTTGATCAATGATACATTTTAGAAAGTTCCTAAACCCTAATTAGGTCAAAATATAAAGAGGCAAAAGGAAACTATAAAAGGGTCTATAAGGAAACTATTGACTCAAGAGTCTACACCCTTGCTTGAGGTATGACCCTCAAGCAACCTTGTGTAACATGAAAATAACCTCTAAGTGTGGGACTTGCACTCTGAGGTTGAATCTCTAGAGAAGATTGACTTCCTCACTATTAGGGTGCACCTAAACTACAACTTGAGAGGAAAAAAGAGAAGGAGAATTAGAATTAAATATGCATAAAGGGAAAGGGGGGATGATGCACCAAATAGATTATTGATCTACTTCTTCCAATAACTTCACTAAAATCCAATAGACCCTACAAGACATACCACTATGTGTATTCTTTCAACCTTAACACCATAAAATAAGCCAAGAAATCAACATAACCATGGAAGGAATAAAAGAAATTGACTTAACAAATTAATTAATTAAAGTGAACATAATCATAAGGTACTACAATCACCAAAATATATCCAAGAAAATGAGGCATAACAGATTGCACAAATTTAACTAGTTGAGAATGGACGAAATAACATTAATTTCTATTCAATAAGAATCAAGAGCACTTATAGAAAATAAATCTGCAAAGGATCAGAGATAAGAGATCCCAAGAATAACAACAAAACTTACCTTTATGGGGTGCAAGCATAACCTAGATACAACCTTGAGTTTGAACTCCAACAACAATGGAGTTGAGGTTACATGGTATATAATAAATGAAGAATTAGAAAGAAATATGATCATGAAGTGCAATTTGATGTTGGAACTAATAGGAAGAGACCAAAACAAGTGCACCTAGCCACAAGAGATCAAATTGCTAAAAATTTGGCTATTTCATGCATTAAAGAGACATGGAGTGCAGTGGTGCCATGCAAACAAAATCCAAGAAGTCGCTTAGCATTGAAGAACATGCTTGCAAAACGTGTCATGGGCATACAAAGCTGATTCATGCCACTGGCAAAAAATGTAGGGAGGGATAACATGACATGTTATCTGCCCACAACATGTAGGGTTGACCACAAGGGAAATCTGATTTTTCTTAAAATTGAATGATGGTTGTTAATGAAGGTCTTCATTCAAAACAGATGGCCTAGAGGTAGCAAGAATCTCTCCAAAGAAGGAATTAAGACATAGGCATTGATCAAGACTCTCCCTTGAAAATGGATGACTAAGATGTAGTGAGGAAACCTCAAGATGCACCAGATCTAATTACTGTCATACAATTATGGGCTTTGGAGCCTCATAGAGACTCCACAATACAAAGGAACATTGGAATGGTGACACTTGGCAGCATCTCACACTTTCATGTAGATGGGTAGATAGCTCACAAAAACATGAGAGTCATTGGATCTCATAGCCACTTAGCCTAAATAAAAGCAAATCAAGCTAACTCAATCAAAAGGACAAACTGCAGCTCAGTAAAATAACAAACTGAGTCAAATCAATCAAAGAAGAGACTAAGCTAACATGAAATGTTAGCTACTGACTTTAGCATGATGACCCACTGCAAATAAGATAGCCCATTGAAGGTCTCTTTGATCTGATATTTGTGATGGGATGAATGGAGGTGAAAATAACGAACAAAAACATTTTAAAGATCTTGTTGAAGCAAGAAAGAAGGGTATTGTTATTGTTATTAAGAAGATTTTTTTTCATGTTAGAAGAGTGAAATGTCAAGTATATGAGAGATCATATATTCAAGTAGAGTTAAGATGTATTGAAGATCAATCACAACAAGGTGATTAATAGTTATGCATAATAGAGATATGCTAGACAAAGTAAGTTGTATTCTACAGATCATTTTACTACTATTTTCTAATCATAGTAGCAAACTAAATCCTTTCACAAGGTAGACTTAACAATCTTATGTAAAATCTCTTAACTAAGTAGACACTTAGTTGAGTGTTGCAAAATCCTTGAAGAAGGTATATCTTAGTAGATATGATTGTATACTCTTAACATACTAATTCACCAGAAGTGACAAAGACATTGTAGCTTTAACAAGGCACCCTCTTACTGCAATAGTGATGGAGTTATGGGTACCATCCCCACAAAATTTTTCCCTCTATCCAAGGGTTTATGCTTGACCAAATACTTGTGTTATGTGTTATGATTTTATGTTAATGGTTGAATGGTTAATATAATTAAATTAGTCAAAGTTATTTTCATTTGCAAGTATTATGATTATTGTTATGTGATTGTCAAGTTGTGAAAAAGGATAAGGGCACCACTGAATTTGTTTTAAATAAAAAATTTAGAGGATAGTAATTCAAACCCCCAATCCTCTCAACATCCTAGCTTTCCTATTATTCCAACATGTACTTCATGAAAGAAAGCAATATCATATTTTTCTAGAAAATCTTTGTTTCACTTAGTGTTTCTTGGTATTTATAAGTTGTGTTTTGAGTAGAGGGATCTTGGAGTGCTTGCTACAGGATTAATTTACCTTCACAAATAGCAAAATTTTTCTATTTTGTCTCTATTATCTTCCTTTACTTGGATAAAACTAAATTGCTATTTTTACTCGGGTACGAGTTTCATTTGCAACACTTGTATGTGTCAGATTGATTAATCAGGCATATGTTTAAGTAATCCTACCATTCAAACATGTATTAATGTCAATAATAATGGTGAAAAATTAGACTATAGGTAGATTAAATTTCTAACTCTGTAGACTCTTTAGTATTTCTTATGTACTATCCTAGTTTTCCTTGGTTCCATCTTGAAATTTTTCCATCTCTGTTCAAGTGACCCATTACCTAATCAAACACAGAGGTAAATGATGAGGCTTCAACCCACCTTATTAAAAATTAGTCAAATCCTCATCCACCTTTACCTATTCTTTCATGACCGAGACCTGGTTTATAGGGAGCTTGGGAGTGGAAAGTTTTTTCTTCCCATTCTTTTAGGTGATATTGGCTAAACATTCCAATCTAGTGACAATTTTTACTCTATTGGCTGGACATGAAACAATCTCATCAATAGGTTCTCAATCAAGATGCAAACACCCTAACCAATATTGTTCCAAAAGGCCTAAAAGGGGATAATTATATCTCTCCTCACTAGATCACTTGAAAAACTTTGCCTCCTCTAGTAACATCATAACTTCCTCCAACCACACATTCTTTAAAATCCTCCAAATAACATTTCCAAAACATTCAAACCCCTTTCATGTTGTTCTCAATCAATTTTCAATCTTTGATTGTTCATTTTCTTGTATGTCCCATAGAGATGTTAGGCCTAGGGACTCCTACCAGAAATAACCATTATAATGGATCACTCCAAAGATTATGTATTCTTATACAACACAAGAAAGCCTATCAAACTCTAGAGTTTCAAGAAATTAGGGTGGAGGATGGTAGGCCAAAACTCATCATTCTACCAAACCCTAGGTCTATGAGAGTTTCAAACCATCTTAGAAAGATTTTGATGCCAAATTCAACAAGAATAACTATAAGATCTCAAACCAACTAGAAAATAAAGAGAACACACATGAGATTTAGTATCTACAACTTAATCATGTATTCCAAATTGATTAGTGTGATATAATTATAGAAATACATAAAAAAACTTAGAATACCCACTATTTCTAGATCACTAAAAAACTTCAAAAATTCAACAATATTACATGATTGAGCTTATGAGGCCTTAATAGACTCAAAACCAATGACCACAACCATCCCCAACTGATTTTTGAATGAGATAATCATTAAGGCTAAAAAATGTAACTTTTCACCAAAACGTTGTAAAGTTGTCATGACAACTTTTGTAATTTTTGGAAATTATACTTCCAACTATGCTATGAGCTCAAAGTTATTCCATTTTTTGAAGTTGAGGAAAGCTCAACCTAGAGCTCCCAAGAATCACTTGCAAACGAATACCCTTCACAGAAAGAGAGAACCAAGGTTATGAAAGCTTGAATTCAAATATCCATGATAGATAAGACATTCTTAATGTACAAAAGAGAAATTGCTATTGAATATGAATGTTCTTAATTACAAAGAGAGATCAATCCTTATAGGAGAGATCAAAATCCTAAAAGGTAACTAACCTAGGTTGCATTATAATAATTAATAAATGGATTGATTATTATATGCCTAATTTTTATTTGAATTAAAATAGAGATAATAAACAAGTTAATAATTAAATCAAAATTATTTAAATAATAAGAAAATACCTTATTAATCTAACACCCCCTCCCCCCCCCCCCCCTTACGATAAACTTAGGGAGTGGCTAAAAACTTAAAAACTACTATTCAAAGTAAACTTAGGTCCCAACAACAAGGCCTGATGAGGTACCCAATCACAATCAAACCTCCATAAAGTGGAAAAATAGAGAAAACCACATGGGAAAATTTGTTTAAAACAGGGAATACTGAGAGGGAGGCAGTGAATGAGTGTTCCACCAACTTTTGACCAACTATAGATATTATTAACAAACTTTAAACTTGCATAGATGATCAAATTGAAAAGTAAATATAATTTTAACTCATTGGAACTCATAACACCATTGTTTGTTAACTAGGAAAACCTTGGCCAAGGGAAAAGCCTAGTAGCAAAGGTACCCACAAAATGATGCACTAATCAAAAGCATCTTGTGAAAGATATTGACCCTGTTAGGAGTCTATTGCATTTGTATAGTGTATTTGGCCTTGTTAGAGGGTTAGACCTTGTTAGAAGCCTCAACCATGTTAGGAGTTGGTATTACAATACAAAAAAGTGCAAGATGAGCCCACTGCTCAAACATGCATATACAACTTTACAACTCTATCAATAGAGATAGAGACAAAAAAATTATACATTGTCAATATCTTCAATATCTGGTCTACCTTTGTAGTTCTTTCTTGAAAATTGATCATACAACTACACTACTCTTTACTAGCATCAAATTCACATCTATACTAATCAAAAAGTTCACATGAAAATATTATATCATTACAATACAATGCCACACTTTGCTAAACAAAATGTTTTACCTTTATACTAAAACTTTTAATCTCGTTAGCCTTGTTTCTTGATACTTTGATAAATTTTTAAAATAATCTTTTATCATGAGTGGGTTAACATATAGGATGTCATCCCAACTTTGTCAAGTAATTATTTTGGTAAACCAAAATACTATTATTCTGCATGTTACTCTTGTCTATCTTGGCAACCCATACTTGGTAAATCTACAATAACTCATATTGTACTTGCCAAAATCTTTAGTGAAATTACCCACATGGTGTATACACTCTATTCTACCATCCTCCAAGTGTGCATAACCTCAAGTATCTTCTATGGAGCATGCCAAAACAAAATATTGGACTATTAGTTGTTTTCCTTTACCATACTTAGATAATTTTCTCAATTTCTCTACTTCAAACATGTTCTTATCTTTTTCCATCTCAAAATAGACTATATGTTGCCATAAATAATAACCCTAACATATTACCTTAGCTAAATTTCCAACAAGACTCTACTCAAAGAAGAGATGGAAAGAATTTTAAAAGAACTAGTGAAGGACTATAGAAGCCTCCAAACTAGAGAATGTCCCAGAAGATAGGAACTAAACAATGATCATAAAGAACACCACTAAAGCATGAAGAAGTTACAAAGTTCTATCAAAAAGTAACTATTGATCTAAATAATCTCCACTAAAATAGAACCGAACCAGGTAGAGAAGACTATAATCTACATGAATGCCCTCAGATGACACTACTCAAATCAAGAGGCAAACAAAGGAAAACAACTAAACTCAAAGATACAAATGGCATCAAACACCAAAGCCTAAAGAGTTGATCAATTGAACATGGAAAACTACATCCAAAATAGGAACAAAAAGAAAAGCGTACATATGGTAAATAATCCATCTCACTAAAATGCATAAGTGCCCAACTATTGCATCTAACTAGTACATAGGAACAAATATTGAATACATAGCTCACTCCATCAAACTAAGGAAGCCTAAGAACCAACAGAAGAACCCTCCTAATGTAGATAAGGGTGAGGTGACATGCAACTAGAAACGTGGGCCAATAAGAACTGCATGTCAAGGAACCATGATCAAGTTGTACTATAAAATACATCATAGTGTCATGAGGTGATCAATCTCAGACACATCTTGAGGCTAATATCATGGAAGGGATACTTACTAACAAAGTTAGATGGAAAACAAAGGAAATCAAACTATCCATGACACTTAATTAGAGTAACACATATACAATAAGGCATGAGATATGGTGGATCCAAAGAATATAGTAATATGTATGTGTCCTCAAATGACATTGCTCAAATTAGAAGGCAAAACAAGGAAAGAAACTAAAGAAAAATACATATAGAGATATGGTACTTTATCTTAGTGTGTTTGTAAATGCTTAAAATAGATGTCAACAAAGATTAGAAGAGACATAGGGTTGGTATGACATAGAGTAAAACAGTCCAAAATGAGTCATCCTATGAAACAAAAATGATCCTTAGACCTGAAAGATATCCAGTAGAGTGCAAAAATGATAAAAAAATGAATGGAATGAACTAGAAGCAATATTTGGAAAAATAACTTGCATTTTTGAAAAGAGAACAAAAAATATAAATTTTTCCCAAAATGGAGACTAGATGCTCAAGATGTCTCTCGGAGTGAAAAATATAACTACCAACTTTGACCAAAAAAAAAAAACATAAAAAAAATCAAAACTGAAAAATACCTAACCACTATATGGGGTCAAAGCCAACTTTCCAATGAGATCTCATTTATGAGAAACATAGACTATCTGCCCAAGGTATGAGCGAAAAATTGAAGTCAAGTCCAAATAGGGGATAACATGCATGTTGATGCAATGTTAATATCAATAGACTATGAAGCTAAATTTGATGATCAAATGGTCATCGAGGAAAAACAATTTCAAAAAACACCTCTAACTGAAAACAATAGAGATGTGAAAAAAATACGATCATGAGGAAAACACCCACATACTAGAAAAAATACCAAATATCACCAGTCAGTCTAGTACAATAACCGGTGGCCAAAAATAGGCCATGTGACAAGTGTCTAAGAGGCTAGAAAAAACTTTTGTACCTGGAAAACCACCATCATTGTAATAATTGTCAATAAAGGAAAAATCACTTTTTATCATTGCAAAACCACCATGAAAAATCTCAAAAACTACTGGAATACCAAAAACCACCTATCCAATAAGAAAAATTGCCTACCATAAGGGTTGAAACTTTCCTTGCGACTGAAACTATCGTCAAAAAATTGAAACTATCTTTCAAACCATAAAATTGCCTTTCCCAAAATCAAGATATTATCTTTGACCTGAAAAACTACTCAAAAGGGCAAGAAAATGCCTTAAGAAATGAAAATACCACAAAAAAAGTGGGATACTACCAACAACTATTGTGAAACCACCATTATAAGGTTATGAAACTGATGTTAAAAAGGCCTATTGACAATTGTCACATATAGGGTTATGTGGCACCTGAGGTGGGTTGTACTACACAAGGTATGTGATAGGCACTCATTAGGCATCTTACACTAATGACCTATGATATCCTAGACAAAGGCCTGCATCAAAAACTAAGGTGTGTGGATGCTGACAATACGCGGGGGCTTGTATGACACTAAGATCGACGACTGAATGAGCCATGTGGCTCACCCGGATAGCTCCAAAACAATATGGTTCCACACCTTCTAACAAACCTACATAAGCATAGGTATAGGCACAAAGAAGTACCATGGGGCTTGTGCCCCATTAAAAGTAGTTAGAAACTTATTTTTTGGATTTTGAACTAAAAAAGCCCAGCGACCTTGTTTCTTAAAAAAGGACATGCACTTTCAAAAAAATGCATTTATAGAAAAATTGTAAAAATTGATTTTATTTTTGAGAAAAAAAATATATTGTTGCCTCGAAAAATGTGTCCAAGTGCAATGTCATCCAAATTGGACATATTTTATAAAAAGGGTGTTTGTGGATGGTTTGAGCTCAATGGTGATGTTCGTTTGGGCTCAAAGTGACCAAAACCAAAAGTCCCCCATATCTAATCAAAAAATCCTCTAAAAAACACAGATCTAAATACCAAGGCCGAGTTTGTCTTTTTAACATCTAAATTTAATATAAAGGCTTCTGTTGTTTACCGATAAAAAAATAATAATACCAAGGCCAAGCCTCTCATGAAGAGAGTAGTATGAAAGTTTGAAGCTTTGATACCATGTTTAAGTTGAGGAAAGCTCAACCCAGAGCTCTCAAGAATCACTTGCATGTAAACACTTATCACAAAAAGAGATAAGCAAAACTATGGAGGCTTGAATTCAAAGTTTCACGATAGAGGAGACATCCTTAATGTGCAAAAGAGAAATTGCAATTGAATATGAATATTCTTAATTACAAAGAGAGATCAATCCTTATAAAAGAAGATCAAAACCCTAAAAGGTAACTAACCTAGTTTGCATTATAATAATCAATAAAATAATTGATTATTATATCCCTAATGTTTAGGTTAAGTAAAATACAGATAATAAGTCACTTAATAATTAAATCAAAATAATTTAATTAATAAGAAAATACCTTGTTATGTAGGCAAGAGCCTACACCATAGTGGTAACTTGTGAGCCTCTTATGTGGGAGGTCTTGGGTTTGAGCCCACTCGAGCTTAATACATAATAATAATTACTTCAACAAATTATTATTATTATCTAGGCTTCAACCCATTACCTATCAAAAAGAAAAAGAAAAAGAATTACTTTATTACTCTAACAACACTTGGTTTGTTTACATAAAAAATGAATCAATTATACCATTTACCACTTGGTCCCATCAATTTTGACCATTTGACCTCTATTGACCGAAATAGCCCCAAATGTTCCTAAAGGACAATTTTGCCTAATCTCTATTACGTTCATTTCACCAATAACCTATAGGGTCTTATTATATTCATCCACTTTTATTAGATGGCCAACTTGTCCTTGGCCAAGGTTTTAACTAGTTGGTGCTCCTGCACCACCTAACATGTAAGAAGGTTAATCACTAAACCTCACTACATCTGATTTTACTACAACTAAATGTTGATCTCTCTTGGTTATCTATATATACTTGTTGTTTTCATTATATTTACTCTTGCTACAGTCGGACTAATCTCTTTGAGGTCTCTCTAACTAAGGATTGTGTTGAAGTGAAGATTATGTTCCCTATGAACTCATGTTGTGAAGCCTTAATTGAGTTTAGTTATAGGGTGGTAGAGTTGAAGATCCAACCTACAATTGTAAAGGGTCATAATGATGGTTTAGGGAAGGAGATATGTAGATCCAAAAATGATAGATATGTTAAGGATTTTTTTTGAAATAATAGAATCTTTCCCAAAGAAGAGGAAGGCCTATTGAAAATGTGAGCAATGAAGAAATTGAAAAAGTTGGTGTAGAAAATGTTAACCCTATACTTGAAAAAGGGGATAAAATATTCCTAATATCCTTGACTAGAGGTAATATGAAACCATATTTCAACTTACCAGATTATGATGGTAAACTAGATTTAGATAAGTTTATTGATTAGATTACTGTCATGTCCCCATTTTTGGTGACAGTTCGATTTAATTAATTTAATTAATCTAGTTGTCCAAAATAATGAATATTTTATAAGGACGACTAATTAATTATTTTAATTAAATAAATAAATGATATTAAGTTAATTACTTATAAAGTTATCAAATAAATAAATATTAAAAGATAACTTTATATTTAATTAATTTAATAAAGTGACTTGGATCATAAAATATTTAATAAAGTCACTTAAGAGATAAGATCGAAAATGTTCTAGAAGTCTCTGGAGAAGATGGAGAGAAAAGAATAAATAGGCACCCCGGGGCTCCATTCGAAGGAGGCAGTTGTTTATCTCTCTTTTGATTTCAGATTGTGATTCAATCACAGGTGCATTGTGGAACCTAGGGTTTTCGCAATTGTCACAGTTGGCCATTGAGAACGATAACTCTCAATTGGTGCGCAATTTTGAGGGTGTGAAATATCATCTGAATTATTGCAAATTGGAGGTGGCATTTAGTCATCTCATCAGGACGATCATTTGTGACTTAAGGCCAATTTTCTGGTTCTTGCATCACTGTTCATTGTTGGATCAGCGAGAGTGGTATTAATCACCATAATAACTGGAGTAAATTCTATCCATGCGGCAGTTGGTTATTTACATCAGGGAAGACTACCAAGTCTGAGTCACAGTGTGAGCAGATCGGGTAAAGAACAAATTTCCACACCATCTTTCCAACCGACATTTCCATATATTGTTCCTAAGACCTTCCAGCGAACTCCTTAGTTTAGCGTCCGCCAGCAGACCTTAATATTCTATCATCAATTGATACATTGTCAACGGCAATCAGGATTGTGCAGGCTTTGAAACGGATCAACAGGGCAAGTAGGTGCATTTTGAGGAAGACGTTATAGGCAACGATTTATTCCACACGCAAGTGACTTCGAGTGGATGATTCAGAGTCATAATATGTGAAACTGGAATTAGGGCCGGTCATGGTAAAAGAGTATGCGGTTTGAATGAATTGGCAGTCTCTTAGAAACTTATTTGGCTCAGTATTGGAACCCATTCATGAAAGACATCCACGGGCAGACAGCACATTTCCAGTCAAGCGCTCTGCACACTGATCTCACAACGCGCTCTGCTTTCGCTCCCATATTTCAGCAATCCACCACTGACTCAGCGATACAAATTTCATTCTCAGCCGGCAATAGGAGTGACCAGTCTTAGCAATTGAAGACTCAATATTGTTTCCCCACATTGATAGATCTGCAAATTTGCTGCTATTTCCATCTATTTCTGGATGCTGAATTTTTTGCACATTGGTGTGGGAATTTATCAGCAAATTAGTGATTGTTTAACCACTTCCCTGGACGCTTAAAATACTGATCGGTTGGCATTGAGAATTGTTGTTGGGCATCTGTTAAATTTGGGTGTTTGGCACGACTTAGGACTACAAAATCTGGGCGCTTGCATTCAGTGTGATTTGTGGCGTTAAATGACTCAGGTTCTGACTGTCAGGTGTGTGGCATGCAAGGTAGTGACCATCATAGCTGGCAACATTTTAGAGTGTAGGATTTCCTTGCACATTCCAAGGCATGCTTTCACATGGAAGCCTGGACGAGACCATCTTGGCTGCTATTTGCTCCCTGCAGTAACATTTTCAGGTTCATGTTAATCCAAATGTCACTTTGTTCATATTGCAGCTATGATTTGAATAAGAATTGCATACTGTTCACATTCTGATAATGGTATATTACATGAATTGTCCATTTAAGTTTTAGGATTCATTTCATCCTCGTATATTTATGTATTCAAAAATCATTAAGCCCAAAAATTGCAAATGATGATCATATCATTCAATATTTTAAGCTAAAGCCAAGTTAAGCTCATTATAGTGGTTGAGAATTTGCTTGCCAAGTGTTTGACGAAATGTCAAACAGCTGATTAGTGAAACAAATCGGTCTTTGCTTTGAACTATAACTGGTTGGAGGTTATTTCAATGGTATCAGAGCGATTTTCTTGCCATCCTGTGGGGTGAGAACCGACGTACATGAGTGATCAGCACTCTACTTCAATCAAGATGGACAAGTACAACACAAAGTCTCCAAGGACACAATCTTGGACCATTAATAGACACAGTATGCAGAGTCGGAATTGTGGAAAGGAGAGCTATTCAGACATTCAGGATGAGCTCAGAAAAATCAGACATAACATGTCTGAACTGTTGGTTAAGCACCACCGTATGATTGACAGGTTGTCTGACCGAACTAAGGTAAATAAGTCAACTGGATTTCGATTCGGAAAATCTTCTCGCAAAGCACTAGCTGATACAGTGGGCGATGTTACTAGGAACCTTAATGAGGAGTTCAAGAAACAAGTGTGCAACCGGTCAGAGGTTTCAATTTGGTCACAAGAAGAAGTGGTGAAGGAGATTACGCTGATGGATAGTAACTGTCAAGTTGGGACAGTTGAATACAGGTTTCCCAAGGGTGATGTCTCAAGTACTCAGGGTGGTTTGGTTTCGACAGGCAATGATTACAGTGAGGCGAGTTCAGATGATGATAAGGATGTTGATGGTGAGATACCAGGTAGAGATGAGCAAACACTGAGTATTCATGATTTTGCTGAGAGAGAGTACCAGGCTCAGTTAGATGCTTCGTCACATGAGGATGAGAATGGCAGTACTTCACATGATTTGTCCAGCCAGCTGAAGGTAAGCAAAGATAGTATTGTGGCTTCTTTATCTCATCATGACAAGATGCGGGAGATGTTAGAAGAGCACATCCAGATGATTCAGTTACAAGGAAGACATAAGGGAGTTCAGGCAAAATCTTCTTGTTGTGACTTACATGCAATTGGTGAAGGAATGGGAACGACGAAGTTGAGCTATTTACATCTTCTATCAGATCGTGACCATCTTCTAAGCCTTGCCAAAGACTATTCAGATGCCTTGAGGAGGAAGGAGGAGGAAGTTGTCAAGCTTTCTTGTGAGCTTGAGGACACTCGAGCAACTTTGGCTTTACAGGACTGGGAGAGACATGCGAATGAGTAGGGCATGGAGCTAAGCTTAGTTTCATCTGGCACGTCTGACACTCAGTTTTCTACATTTGATGGGTCATATGTGGTTGCTGATAAGGTTATGAGTTCAACTTGCATTCACATCCAGGATACAAGGACAATGGCAGACAGGTATGTGAAGTTAATTGGTATTGGTCACATTACTCAGGTAAGGAGTTTGCTTGAGTTACCAGCTGTTCCTTGTTTACAGATATGGACTCAAGAATGTTTCAGCAGTGTTTGGGATTCAATTGACTGGAGAGCACTTTATAGTAGCAATGTTTGTTTGAGTGCTATCATGGATTTGATTAGCAGAATACATGGTGTTGTCTTTCCTTGTGCCAGCAGCTTGTCCGATATTAGTATTGGTTTTTATACACAGGTATTGGGCTTGGTTCATATATGTAGACAACCATTCTTGCTGAAAGGTGTTGAAGATTTTTCATATTTGGCAGTATGTACAGATGAGTCCCAGGATCGTTTTGGCCTTGATGACATCCAGGAGGATGAAGTGGACAGTTTTGAAGATTCAGCTTCCTTGACAGTTTCTTCGGGTACAGAGGAATTAGACAGTAGTACTACAGATTTTGACACTCTGGATGTTGATATGGATCCTGGAGATGATTCGCCAGTTATGGATGATAATAGTCTAGAATCCAGTGACCTTGAGGATACTCTTTAGACAGGGCACCAGAAGAGGTTTGTAGGAGACAGTTCAGCCAGAGCCATCATTTGACTAGCCAGTTGAAAGTTTGTGAGCGAGACATTGCTATCGCTTGTGAGCACTTTGATACTGCTCATCAGTTGTTAGCCGTTACTGGTTGGGGTACTTCTATGACAGATGAGTCCAGCGGTGGTTACTTTTCTTTGGCAGAGATTCATGCCTTGCGTGAAGCTATTCGGATTTTGAAGCAGGATTATTTACGATTGGTAGCCGACCGTGATCACTTGGTTGAATGGGGGAGTACAACATATGAGGCACTCTTGGATCGTGAAGAGGAGGTGAGTGAGCTTGCCCAGGAGCTCATAGAGACTACTAAGGTGTTAGAGGACACACAGCGAGATCTACAAAAGTCACAGATTCAGTTAAAAGAGGTGACCATGGAGTTGGAGCATTTGTGGTCAAAACCAGCCCCAGACCCAGTTCATTTGACTATTGAGGTGGATGATGGTAAGTACACTTCCGCAGTTGCTACTAAGGAGCATATTGTTGAGGCTGACACACATATTCAAGATTTGGTAGTAGCTGGTTCTAATGAGTTTGGGATACCGGTAGAGTCAAGTTTCCAGATTGATTCTTCTCAGATAGAGGATAGTGTGGTACAGTTGAGTATGCCACCCTTACTGGAGGACCAGTTGTGGTGTAAAGGGGAGTATGTTGATGCTTCCTCGTATAATTTTTACTGCACTGAACCGTTCATGGAATATTTGTTGGATAGTGCACGTGTTCATCTGGATTCGCATAAAGTGACAGAAGGTGTTCTCATCCAAGATACTAGTGTTATTTGTAGATTGGTTGAGAAGATTATAAGGGTCCTTTCTACTATGCTACCTCACAGGGATCCCGAGGAGGGGTTAGTTGATCAAAGTGCATAGGGACCTATCTGACTTACAGTTACTCGAAGTTAGAGATTGGAGTCATATGTTGATCACCAGTTCAGTGATGATGAGCTAGCAGCAGAATTTGAAGGTTCTCACTGGCATTATATGGTAGGGTACGCTCATCATTTTTCTTTTGACACAAGGATAGAAGATTTTATTTCACGCAAATGTAGATTGGCTCCAGTTTCTTACCATCCATTAGGGGATAGATTGGCACCATCTTTTGAAAATAAAATTGGTAGTAGCAAGTTACTCAGTCTGCAGCATCGACACACCCGGAGCAGTTTTTCAGAGATTGGATTTGATGGCAGTGATTCAGGCATCCATGGCTGTTGTCATATTTATAGTGCAGTTGGGTGCAGGTGTCATTTTGATAGGGGTTTGAATTTTGATGGAGTTGATGTTTCAGTTGGGTTGAGATCTACAGAAAGGTTTCTTTTACCGACATTTACAGTTGGTTTTCAGATGATTTCATCAGAATTGTCAGTTGTTTGGGAATTGAGTACAGTTTTTCAGCTGTTGGTAATAATGTTTTCTCCACGAGAGAATGGTGCGGATTGGGATGATACACAGATTTATATTTGGGATCCAGGCAGACTGATTGGTTCATGGTTCAGCCATTGCTTGGGGGCAAGCAATTTCGGGAAGGGCGGACTGTCATGTCCCCATTTTTGATGACAGTTCGATTTAATTAATTTAATTAATCTGGTTGTCCAAAATAATGAATATTTTATAAGGACGACTAATTAATTATTTTAATTAAATAAATAAATGATATTAAGTTAATTACTTATAAAGTTATCAAATAAATAAATATTAAAAGATAACTTTATATTTAATTAATTTAATAAAGTGACTTGGATCATAAAATATTTAATAAAGTCACTTAAGAGATAAGATCGAAAATGTTCTAGAAGTCTCTGGAGAAGATGGAGAGAAAAGAATAAATAGGCACCCCGGGGCTCCATTCGAAGGAGGCAGTTGTTTATCTCTCTTTTGATTTCAGATTGTGATTCAATCACAGGTGCATTGTGGAACCTAGGGTTTTCGCAATTGTCACAGTTGGCCATTGAGAACGATAACTCTCAATTGGTGTGCAATTTTGAGGGTGTGAAATATCATCTGAATTATTGCAGATTGGAGGTGGCATTCAGTCATCTCATCAGGACGATCATTTGTGACTTAAGGCCAATTTTTTGGTTCTTGCATCACTGTTCATTGTTGGATCAGCGAGAGTGGTATTAATCACCATAATAACTGGAGTAAATTCTATCCATGCGGCAGTTGGTTATTTACATTAGGGAAGACTACCAAGTCCGAGTCACAGTGTGAGCAGATCGGGTAAAAAACAAATTTCCACACCATCTTTCCAACCGGCATTTCCATATATTGTTCCTAAGACCTTCTAGCGAACTCCCTAGTTTAGCGTCCGCCAGCAGACCTTAATATTCTATCATCGATTGATACATTGTCAATGGCAATCAGGATTGTGCAGGCTTTGAAACAGATCAACAGGGCAAGTAGGTGCATTTTGTGGAAGACGTTATAGGCGACGATTTATTTCACACGCAAGTGACTTCGAGTGGATGATTCAGAGTCATAATATGTGAAACTGGAATTAGGGCCGGTCATGGTAAAAGAGTATGCGGTTTGAATGAATTGGCAGTCTCTTAGAAACTTATTTGGCTCAGTATTGGAACCCATTCATGAAAGACATCCACGGGCAGACAACACATTTCCAGTCAAGCGCTCTGCACACTGATCTCACAACACACTCTGCTTTCGCTCCCATATTTCAGCAATCCACCACTGACTCAGCGATACGAATTTCATTCTCAGCCGGCAATAGGAGTGACCAGTCTTAGAAATTGAAGACTCAATATTGTTTCCCCACATTGACAGGTCTGCAAATTTGCTGCTATTTCCATCTATTTTTGGATGCTAAATTTTTTACACATTGTTGTGGGAATTTATCAACAAATTAGTGATTGTTTAACCACTTCCCTGGATGCTTAAAATACTGATCGGTTGGCATTGAGAATTGTTGTTGGGCATCCGTTAAATCTGGGTGTTTGGCACGACTTAGGACTGCAAAATCTGGGCGCTTGCATTCAGTGTGATTTGTGGCATTAAATGACTCAGGTTCTGACTGTCAGGTGTGTGGCGTGCAAGGTAGTGACCATCACAGCTGGCAGCATTTTAGAGTGTAGGATTTCCTTGCACATTCTAGGGCATGCTTTCACATGGAAGCCTGGACGAGACCATCTTGGCTGCTATTTGCTCACTGCAGTAACATTTTCAGGTTCATGTTAATCCAAATGTCACTTTGTTCATATTGCAGTTGTGATTTGAATAAGAATTGCATACTGTTCACATTCTGATAATGGTATATTACATGAATTGTTCATTTAAGTTTTAGGATTCATTTCATCCTCGTATATTTATGTATTCAAAAATCATTAAGCCCAAAAATTGCAAACGATGATCATATCATTCAATATTTTAAGCTAAAGCCAAGTTAAGCTCATTATAGTGGTTGAGAATTTGCTTGCCAAGTGTTTGACGAAATGTCAAATAGCTGATTAGTGAAACAAATCGGTCTTTGCTTTGAACTATAACTGGTTGGAGGTTATTTCAATTACTGAGATGGAATATAATTTTGAATATGGAAGTACAAAGCAGATATGAAAATGAGAATTGCTTGCACCAAGTTCAAAGGACATGCATCATCATGATGGAAAATCTTATAAAGTGATAGACAAATGATAAGAAAAGAAAAGATCAAGTCTTGGGATGAGATGGGGAATAAGTTTAAGGGTAAATTCTCATTCGATGATTATAAAGTTTCTTTGTTGGGGAAGATGCAAAATTTAAAAGAAAAAGAATATACTATGAAGGAGCATATCAAAGAATTTTGTAGGTTGGATATCATTATTAGGCATATGGACAATGATGTTGAAAGAATTGCAAGACACCTTAATGTTTTGAAGACATCTATTTTGGATGATATTGGGATTAGAATGTGAAGACATCCATCTAGTCATCTAGTTGTAATTGAATCATCAAAATTGACATGAATCATCCAAATTCTCATGTTGTGCACCATTAGGCACTACTCTATTGGTGCAATATCTTTTGAGACTTACTATAAATAGTAAATTTTTATGAGTCAAACTACTATATATAGTAAGTCATGTAGGTGGATTTCTTAATATAGTAATTTTGATAACTATTTAACATGAAGTCGTACAAATCATTTTACTAAATTTAGAAAGTTACTAATTTTAGTAAGTGGTCTTTATTTCAAACTTTGTAAAGTTATTTGCATCTCAAAGTCATGATTGATTATTTGATTTGAACGCTTCTATAATTGTGAGAATTTTGAGTAATAAAAGTTAAGAGATTGCCTCATGGTTTTTCATTGGTATATTTTTATCAAGTTTTTCCATGTAAATACCATGTTATGTGTGTTTTCTCAAATCTACAATTTTCTACACTGGGTTATTTTTTCATTACAATTAGTTTTGTGAAGATGGAATTAATTGTGGAATCTTATTAGTTTTCCCTAAAGGATGAGAAGAAACTAAAAAAAAAGATGAGCCTAGGGGTGGAAGATTTCAAAGAGGTGGGACACTCGCCAGAGGAGTCAAATCTTATTTAGATTCAAATAAAGGCAAATTAGAATGGAAAGAAGAAAGTGAATATCAAGGAAGAGCAAGTTACCCTAGTGGTAATAATTATAAAAGAGAAGATAGGAGTTTTTTCAAAGGCACTTGTTTTAAATGTGGAGAATAAGGACATATAGCATTTAAATGCATACAAAGCAATTCAAGCAAGAAGACTTGTAGTGGTAGCACAAACACATGTATGGAAAAACAATCACCTGACTCTTTGAATCAATAGGAGGATGGAGAATACCTAATGGTTAGAAGAGAACTATGTAATGAGGAACCTAATCGATAATTATTATTTAGGAAAAGTTTGTTCAAAACCAAATGTAAAGTTGAATGGAAAATATTACAAATTCATCATTAACAGTGGAAGTTTATATAATCTAGCATCAAAAAATTTGGTGACTAAGTTGCACTTACCATAGATGAAGTACTGAAATCCATATTAGATTGCATGGATAAGGGATACCTATAAGGTGTTGGTAAGGGAGAAATGTGTTGCAAAATTTAAAATTGGATCCTATCACAATGAAGTTCTTTGTGATATCATACCAATGGATTGTTGTCATATCTTGTTAAATAGACCTTGGTAATATATATATACAAGCTATACCTAATGGTAGATTAAACAGATATACCATAGTGACAAATGAGATGAAGCAAGTATTATTACCTAAGAAAGAAAATTCTACCACAATAAGGACGTGTTTGGTTTAAGGAAGGAAATTCTTGGATGGTATAACAAAGGAAACTATGTGTTATGCATTGATTCTAGAGGAACTATATTTGAGGGTGATGATTAGACAACCTAAGGAGATAACAAAGTTATTTGTGAAATTTGAAGACACCATTTCAGATAATGTATTGGATGGATTACCTCGTGTTAGAAGTATCAAACAAAGTATGGATCTAGTTTTAGGAGTTAGTTTACTAAACAAAGCACTACATTGAATGACACCAAAAGATAATCAAGAATTAAATAAAAAAGAGAAAGAATTGTTGAGGAAAGGTTTAATTAGAGAATGCTTGAGTCCATGTATAGTACCAAGAATATTGACACCTAAGAAGAATGTAGAATGGAGAATGTTAACTAATTCTAGAGCTATTAACAAGATCATGGTAAGGTATAGATTTTCCTTTTCTTAGAATAGATGACATAATGGATTATTTGAGTGGAGCAAAGTATTTTACCAAGATTTATGAGTAGAATGGTTATCATCGTATCATAATTAGAGAAGGTGTAAGTGGAAGAGTTCATTTAATACTAATAAATTTTTGCATGAATGGTTGGTTATACCTTTTGGTTCAACTAATGCCCCTAGTTCTTTCATGAGATTGATGAATGAGGTATTGAAGAAATTCTTGGGTAAATTTTGTGATTTTATACCTAGATGATATTCTAGTTTTCAGTAAGAGTAAAGTGGAACATTTGTTGCATCTAAGACAAGTATTGCAGAGATTGAAAGAATAAAAGTTGTTGCTCAATATCAAGAAATGTCATTTCGTGAAGGGAGAGATAATATACCTGGGATTTGTGATTTTAGTTGAAGGGTTGAAGATGGATCTTGAAAAGGTTAAGGTAATTTTGGAATGACTTACACTAGAGAGTGTTAGAGAAGTTAGATCATTTCATGGATTGACTAGTTTTTACTAGAGGTTTATCAAGAATTTCAATTCAATTTGTAATCCTATGCTAGAGACTTTGAGAGGTCATCAAAAGGATTTCAATGGACACATGAAGTTGATTAAAGTTTTGAGCTTTTGAAGTAGAAGATTTTTGAACAACTAGTTTTGGCCATTCCATATTTCAATAAGGTGTTTTCAAGTCGATTGTGATGCAAGTGGAAATGCAATTAGAGCTATGTTAAGACTAGAAGGTAGACCTATTGCTTTTTATAGTAAAAATTTGAATAGTGCTGAGAGGAAATATTTAGTTTATGATCAAGAGCTCTATATCATAGTTTAAACTTTGAATAAGTAGGAAGAGTACATGTTGTCGAACAAATTTCTTTATGTATGTTGATCATAAAGCATTATAATATTTGAGCAGTCAAGGTGAGTTGAATCAGAAACATGTGAGATGGGTTGAGTTTTTGCAGAGTTATACTTTTGTGTTGAAACATTAAAGTGGCCAGTCAATTAGGTTAGTTAATGCATTAAGTAGCAGAAAGATTTTTCTAACAAAAATGAGGATATAAGTACTTGGGTTTGATGAATTTAAGACTTTGTATAAGAAATATCCAAAAAAATTAACATGGGAGTGTTGAAAAAAATTATTCAATTGTATGTTGTCTTTGTTGTTACACAAAATGTCAAGCCTTTACCAAGTAGTTAGTGATAGCTGAGCTCACTCATGCATCAAAGGCAGTTTCCTATATATGTCGAGCATTTAGTTATAACCAAGTTCAAAGATAGTATTGACCGAGCTCAGTTGGTTAATCAAGCGAAGTTAGTATTGACTGAGTTACTGTTGAAGTTGATGAAAGATCAACCCCACCGCTCCCAAGAATCACCTGCATGCAAACACTTGTCACAGAAAGGGAGAAGCAAAAGCTATGGAGGCTAAAATTGCTAGATCCATAGATGAGACATTCTTGATGAGAAAAAGAGAAATTTATATTATCAAAAGTGAATGAATGAAAATATAAAGAGAGATCGTCCTTATAAAGGAGATCAAAACCCTGATAGGGTAAAACCTAGGTTGCATGATAATAATTAATAAAAGAATTAATTATTATATACATAAAGTTTAGCTTAAGTAAACTGGAGATAATAACTTAATAATTAAATCAAAATGATTTAATTAATAAGGCAATATCTTATTACTGTAATACCCCCCCCCTTAAGATAAACTTAGGGAGTAGCTAAAAACCTAGAAACTATTGTTGAAAGCAAATTGGGTCCCGTCAACAAGCCCTGATGAGGTACCCAAGCACAACCAAATCTCTATAAAGAGGAGAAATAGAGAAAACCACATGGGAAAAACCCTACTCCAAAAAGAGATGGAAAGAATGTTCTAGAAGGTAGGAACAAAAAAATTATCTTGAAGAACACCACTGAAGCATGAAATTGCAAACACTACCAAACTGTTGATCTGAAGAACCTCCACTATATAAAACATGACAAGGTAGAGAAGACTAAGTCTGAAGAGTTGATCAATCAAAGATGAAAGGTATCTTCTTGGAATCCAAAAATAGGAATGAAACAATTTCTATATGGTAAATTATCCATCTCACCGAAATGCATAAGTATCCAACCATTGCAATCGCCTAGTACATAGGATCAAATATTGATACATAATTCAATCCATTGAACCAAGAAAGCAATAGAACCAACATAACCCCCTATAATGCTGAGAGGTAAGACATGAACACTGAAACTGAATGCAATATCTCTTGTAGAAACCAAAACTAGGAACATGGAGAGTGCAAAAGAAGTACAAACACCTATAATGGCATGTGTCATCAACACATCATGAGGCTAATGTCATAGAAGGAACACTCACTTGACAAAGGAAGATGGAAAATATGGCCAACATAAAACCCCCTAAGTAACTTTATAATGTAGTGTATGTACAACAAAACACAAAGATGTGCAAGATCCTAAAATGCAATAGAGTGGCACTTTATCTTAGTGCGTTTGCAAAAATAGTACAAAAAGATGTCAACAAAGATCTAGAGAGACATAAGGTTGATACAATAGATAGTATAACCCATGAAAAATCATCTGAAATAACAAAATTGATCCCCATACCTAAAACAACCAAGATATCCATTAGAATGCAAAAAAAAGCAAAAAATTGAATGGGATGTGCCTGGAGCAAAATCTAGAAAATAGAATGTCTCAAAAAATGTCTCTCGAAGTGCAATATAGAACTTCTAACTTTGACTGCCAAAATAGGTCACCAAATAGCATCAAAAATTCAAATAAACTACACCATCATGATGGGCTTGGAATCAGCTTTATGATGCTTCTTTTGGATCAAAAAACAGAGTCTGGATGAGCAAGTTATGGCCAAAAAACCACATATAGGTCAAAAAAGCACTGGAAAAGCAAAAAATAAAAAATTATTGCCTTAGGATTTGTGTCAAAATATCTCAAAAAGTGTGCCCAACAGTACTAGAAATTACCTTGGGAAGTGTGTCAATTTCGTACCAAAATTGCCTTGATTTGTGTGTCAAAAATCTTGATTTGCGAACAAAAATATCAATTTTTGTGTGAAAATCACAAAATCACTACCTTAGGAAACATACTGAAAATCTCAATTTTTGAACAAAAAATCTCGATTTGCGTACAAAAAAATAGAAAATCACTACATTGGGAAATGTTTCAAAATCTTGATTTGCATGCCAAAATTTGAAAAGTTTTGCCTCAGAAAATGTGCAAAAAAATCATTGCCTTGAGAAATGTGTCAAATCTAGAGGCAATATTTTCTAGCCTCAAATTCCAACTATGTTCAAATTGGACAAATTTTATATGAAAATAGGGGTTTTGGGGCGTTGTGAGCTCAACGATGATGTTCGTTTGGGCTCAAAGTGCACCGAAAATGGTGATACCCTAGATTCAATTCCAAAAAGACTCTAAAAAATGAAACTCTTTGAAAGAAAAAAACATAGATCTAAAAGCCAAGCCAAACTTATCATAAATAGAACAAGGGCATGAAGATCTGGAGCTTTGATACAATGTTCAAGTTGATGAAAGATTGAACCCACAACTCTCAATAATCACCTGCATGCAAACACCTGTCACAGAAAGAGAGAAGCAAAAGCTATGGAGGCTGAAATTGCAAATCTATAGATGAGACATTCTTGATGAGCAAAAAGAGAAATTGCTATTATCAAAACTGAATGAATGAAAATATAAAGAGAGATCATCCTTATAAAGGAGATCAAAACCCTAATAGGATAAAACCTAGGTTGCATGATAATAATTAATAAAAGTATTAATTATTATATGCCTAAAGTATAGCTTAAGTAAACTAGAGATAATAAGCAACTTAATAATTAAATCAAAATGATTTAATTAATAAGGCAATATCTTATTACTCTAACAGTTGGGTCGGTTAACATCAGAACTCTTGTTCTAACTGAGTTGGGTCGATTAACAAAGGGATCCTCTATGTTGACTGAGTACTCAATTCTTTATTAGTCGACTATCAACATATTTAGTCTGATAAATTTATTGGTTAATACAAGTCAACTTAAGGGATGAAATTTGTTTGATTAAAAGAGTACTCAAGTCGACTTGACAAGGTGAGTCATATATATGAAAGGTCAAGTTGAGGATTGAAGTGTGGAATTGAAGAAGATGAATTAAGGAAGCGAATTTGAAGGATATCTGTAAAGGGCAGAGCATCCGAGTAGACCAAGCTGCAAAGAACATTTTGATCAATGAGGATCAAGTAATCAAGCCAAGATTGAGATCTAAATCAGCAAAGTTAGTTGCATGAATAACCGGGTCAAGTCATTGTTACTCTCTAATAATTGTAGTAGTGAATCAGATCTCCTAATAGAGTTAGCCTAACAACTATTCAGCAAATCCTCTAACAAGGTGGAATTTCTAGATTGAAGTGTCTAAAGACCTCTAACAAGGCCACTCCTAATAAGGTGAATTAAATCCTCTAATATGGTCACACCTAATAGTGTGTTTTGTAACCTTTAATAGGGTTGGCTCCTAACAGGGCTCACTTTAGAAGAGTGAAAAACAATAACTAGTTGCAATTGGTGGTTTTCCCAAAATTGGGTTTCCACATTAAATCTTGGTGTCTCTTGTGTTCATGTTATTTCCTTTATGTTTCTGCAACTAAGTTAATAAAGGCTAATCACATTAATATCTTAAGATCTAATTATCTCTATGCTAATCAAGTGATAGTAGTATATTTAGGGTTAACCGAGTTACAACAAGATTTGGTTTTATATGGTGTTGATATCTTAAAAGGGAATTGGATTTGTTTTTGTGGTAACTAATTCACCCCTCCCCCTCAGTTACTTTTTTCCATTTCCAATAGGGAGGCTTGCAAGAAATTGGTAACAATTGATCGAAGGAATTGCCTAGACTATTTTATTTAGGATGACATGTTATTCAAGGGAGTTCAATTATGCATACCTAGAGGATTAATAAGGGATAATATAATCAAGGATACACATAGTGGAGGACCAACACTTTGCATTGAAAAGATAATAATTTTAGTAAGTAAACGGTATTATTTTTCAAAGACTTAGAAGGATGCCCTAATTTTTTTTTCAAAGTTGCATGATTTGTCAAGTTGCTAAGGGTAGATGTTAGAATGTGGGATTGCATATATTGTTGCATGTACCTAGTAGACCTTGGGAGAATATTAACATGTATTTTGTTTTGGGATATTGAAGACACAAAGAGTAATGATTATATACTTGTGGTGGTGGATAAAATTTCTAAAATGAAACATTTCTTTCCTTGCAAGAAAATGTCTAATGCAATGCATGTATTGGACTTATACTTCAAGGAGATTGCAAGGTTGCATGGGTTACCAAGGAGTATAGTTTAAAACAAGGATACCATGTTTGTAGGTTATATTTGGAGGTAATTTTGTAGAAATATGGATACTAGTTTGAAGCTTAGTTATACTTTTCATCCACAAACTGATGGACAAACATAGATAGTGGACATAAGTTTAGGCAATTTGTTGAGGACTTTGATTGAAGATAAGTTTGGTAACTAGGATTTTATTTTAGCACAATTAGAGTTTGCATATAATAATTTCATGAATAGGACCACAAGAAATATACTGTTTGAAATAGTTACTGGTATTGCTCCTAAGATAGCTTCAGAGTCAAGGGATCTTAAGCAAGTAGGCAAAAGGAGTGATGAAGTAGAGGGATTTGTGAATTACATGAAGTCGTTGCATGAGAAGGTTAAATATCATTCAAAAGGTATGAATTAAAAGTATACTTATAAAAGGTAGATAAAACTAGAAGATACTTGAGGATTTCTTAGTAGGAGATAAGGTTATGGTTCATTTGAAGAAAGGAATATTTCTAGTTAGGACATATAACAAATTGAAGATGAGGAAGTTTGGACCTTGTAGGATTCTGAAGAGATTCTTCAAAAGTATACTTATAAAAGGTAGACAAAACTAGAAGACACAAGGATTTCTTAGTAGGAGATGGGGTTATAGTTCATTTGAAGAAAGAAAGATTTCCAGTTAGGACGTATAACAAATTGAAGATGAGGAAGTTTGGACCTTGTAGGATTTTGAAGAGATTTGGTTTTAGGAATGTTTACGAGGTAGAGTGATTTGATTAGGATCTAGGACGATTATAGAGGAATGCTTAACATAATTACACAAAGCTAATTCAAAGCATTATTTAATGAATTAACATAAATTAAATTATGAAATGGAGAGAACAACCAAGTGCTAAGAAGGAGAGAGAAATTATGAAGGTGTGATCAATCTTGTAGTTTGGAACAACATGATGCTATTATACTTAAAGGGAGTGATTTTGTAAACACTTGTAATTAATTTTGGAGTTAATAGATCAGTCCCCCTATTACGTAGTCCATACAAACGAACTCTGAGATCAAATTGTTTTGTGTCTTCTATCTCTCAATTTCCCTTCTGTTAGTTTAATTTATGTTGTTCCTTTATTTCAATTATGTTAATTGCTTCATTTAAAAGCTTTAAAATTAACTTTATGTAATTAGTAAGCATTCCTTTGTAATAGTCCTAGGTCCTAATCAGATCATAGAGTTACCTCAAGATATGAATATCTTACCAATAACATTAAAAATTTGTATGATTATCATGAAGTTGAAGGAAGTTTTGATGATGCAAATGTGAAGCAACATTACTCTAAGAAGTAATTGGACATTATGGAAAAAGTATTAAAGATCAAATTTGAAAGGAGTAGAAGAGGCAAATAATATAAAGGGTATCTGATCAAGTGGAAGGATATAATAGTTGAAGATTCTTCTTGGATTTCTCAGGTTGAGTTGGATCATCTTGATTCTTCTTAGGCATAAAAGTGAGAGCCTCAATTTCTAATCGACCTCATGTATTTAATGTAGGAGCATCTTGGGTTTAAATCAATCTTGAATTATCCAAAAACATTATACCAATTTTCTAGTTACCTTGTCTAGTTGTTATTCTTAGGTTTACAACTTGTTTGGATTGTGATTCATTTTCTCTTGGATAGCAAGTTCTTGCCATTTTTTATGACCATTGGTGGGTTTCGATCTTGGGATGAAAATATATAGACATAGATATTTGGGGGCACATTTAGTAATGTTCTTGGATCATGTGAGGACTTAAATATGGAACCACACACTTTCAAATGGTCTATGTAACTTGTTCCTTGATTTAGGACCATATATATTTGGTCGTAATGCATTTCGTATTCTTTGGAAATTTTTTGGATCTTGAGGTTGACCTATGTGTCACAATGCCTATATATTGTAATGTAATGTATCTCTTAAGACATTGAATCTCAGTTTTAAGTATCTCTTAGTATCTCTTGAGACATTAGCTCTTAGTGTCTCTAACCAAATATTGTAAGAAAGCATGCATATATGAGCCTAACATGTAAGAAGGCCAACTGTTAAACCTCTATACATTTGATTTTCTATGACTAAATTCTGATCTTGCTTGCCTCTGTTCATATACTTGTTGTTTTTGTTCTATTCACTCTCACTGCATAGGATTTGATTGATCTCTTTGAGGTCTCTCCAATCGATTATGTCAAGTTTTTACTGCTAACTTGAGTCTTGATCCAATTGCAACTCTGGTTGTTGCTACTACTTATGTTGGTGCAACTTCCTTAGGTCACAAGAGCCTATCCACTCCTACTAGTTTTTCTTTTGCTCTGTACCAAGTTTTTGTTGAAATTACTTAACTTCCTCAACACTCTAGATGTTGTGTTGACAACTACCTTGGTAGAGTCCCCTTCTTCAAGGAGCCTAATGATAGTATCACATGGATAGTTGTTTGATGAAATAGGAAGACTATTCTTCAAACTCTTGCTCTTCTTCTCCTTTGACGTAAGTTTGGCCCTTATTGTTAGGGTTTAAACATTGTGCTTTATTTTTTGTTTTCACAGTCAAGAGTTGTTGTGCTAGCTATGCGTTGTTGATGGTTTGTAATCTCTCCTTTACGCCTTGGTTTTGTAAGGGTTGACCTTATTGTTAGGTTTCTTATTTATTAAAAACTATTAAAATTAATTACATTCTCTACACTTATAACAAGTATTTAACCATTATATTCAACAACCATTTAAAGATATTTCAACTTTAGTATTTTGTTGAAAGTCATTAGAATGATGTTAATTTTTTATTATAATTCATCTCTTTGATTAATTAACTATTTTTTGAAATACCTATTTTAAGAACACATGAGACCTACTAAGTTCGCAAATATGACAACCAATAGTTAAATTCTATATTCATCTTTTATTCATATTTCTTTTTTCAATCAATAACTATTAAACTATTCATATATATATATATATGCACACATATGTACACAATATATACACACACATATATGTATACATATGTATACATATATACATATGTATACATATATACATATGTATACATATATACATATGTATACATATATACATATGTATACATATATACATATGTATACATATATACATATGTATACATATATACATATACATACACACACACACACACATGTACATGTATATATAAACAAACAAACAAACATACATACATACATACCTACATACATACATATATATGTATGTATGTATATATACATGCACATATATGTATACATATGTATATGTATGTATACATACATATACATATGTATATATATGTATACATACATATACATGTACATATACATATACATATACATATACATATACATACAACATATATGCATATGTATATGATTACATATATGTTGTATATGTATATGTATACACATATATACATATACATATACACATACACATACACATACATCTACATATACATATATACATGTGGATATATGTATATGCATATATACACGTATATATGTGTATATGTGCATATGTTACATATATATATGTGTGTGTGTGTATGTGTATATATGTATAGAGTTGTTGTGCTAACTATGTGTTCTTGATGGCATGTAGTCTCTCCTTTATGCCTTGGTTTCGTAAGGGTTGACCTCATTATTAGGTTTCTTATTTATTAAAAAACTATTAAGATTAATTGCATTATCTACACTTATAACAAGTATTTAATTATTATATTCAACAACCATTTAAAGATATTTCAACTTCAATATTTTGTTGAAAGTCAATTTGAATGGTGTTAATTTTTAAAAATAATTAATCTCTTTGATTAATTAACTATTTTTTTTGAAATGCCTATTTTAAGAACACATGGGACCTACTAAGTTCCCAAATATGACAACCAATAGTTACATTCTATATTCATCTTTTATTCATATTTATTTTTTCTATCAATAAACTATTAAACTATTCACACACACATACACACATATGTATACATATGTCTATATGTATATGTATATATATGTATACATATATGTGTATACACACACACACACACACACACACACACACATATGCATACATATGTGTGTGTGTATATATATGTATATGTATAAGTATACATATGTGTTGTATATGTATACGTATACATATACATATACATGGATATATGTGTGTGTGTGTGTGTATACGTATATATGTATATACATATACATATACATTTATATACATATACTATATATATGTGTATATGTGTATATATGTATATATATATATATATATATATATATATATATATACATATACATATACATTTATATACATATACTATATATATGTGTATATGTGTATATATATATATATATATATATATATATATATATATATATATATATATATACATATACTGTATATATGTGCATATACACATATGCACATATATATGTACACACACACAAATGAAAAAGAAACTATATGAATGAAAAATTGTAAAGAATGCCCCAACTTTAACAACCAAATATAACTAGCACAGTTCAAACTTGTTGTTCAATTTTATACCTCTTGGTTTGAAAGAATGTCATCAGTGTAGATTTTTCTAATATAACTATGTGTTTTTAAGCTAAGCTAGAGCTTGTCATTCTGTTTTCTATGAATCTCTACATGTGCTCCTAAAACTTTGTTCAGAATGTTGAAGTAGGATTATAACATATCATAATTTCAAAATGCTAAGTGCAACTTTCTTCCTTTGATACGAATCTCAACAAATATAGTGTTAAATAAAAATAAATATTTACTATCAAATTCATAACTATTCCACGTCTTTGAATTAAAACTATTATAATTGGCTCAGCTTAGTCCGCTTTAAAGATATCCATAAACCTATGCATAAGACAGACCAAAAGGCACACAATCCTCAAATCACAACTAAGTCTTGGGCGGAGGGAAGGTATTAACTACTCTTGGACCCAAATGCCCATTGTGTATCTCATCTATCCATCAACTTCAAGGGTTTGATAGGCTAATCCCGTGTTGGTCTTGGATAGAGTTAGCAATTCATATTTTCCAGGCAAGAATTTAAAGGAAACCCACAAAATTTGGTATCAAAACCCTTAAACAAAAACAAAACAACATTCCTAACCAGTCTAATATAGATTTAAAGTTGTCGCATCTAATAATAGATTATTTCCAGAACCACAACCCATTTCCCCCTTAAGCATCTGGTTAGAACCTTATAAAGCATTCCACATACAAGGCTACATAAGCATTTCATATACAGAAAAGTTAACAAAACCAAAAGCAACCACATTTCTTGCATTTTTCACCCTTTTGAATTCAAAGATAAAACAAGTTTCAATGAATTTCTATTAATGAAAATAGGAACTTGTGACTTGATGCTCGTTTAATTTGCCTTGTCATGCTCTCTTCACCTCCACGCTTTTCAAGTCCAAACGAGTCTTCAAATCCCCCATCTCTCTCTCTCAATGCTTTCTTGTTCCTCCTTCAGCTGAACAATCTTCAAACCTATGTCCTCATCCTTCGAAAGCCTTTGGAATTCCTCTTCCAAATCATTTTATGCACCCAATTTTCCCCCAAATTGACTGCCCAACCCTTGAGAATGGTGATGACTAGACCTTCTTCGATGAATATAGTGAAGCAACTACTTTTGCCCTCACAGGAAACATTCATGTCCAAATTCCCAACTATCGACTTCCACTTTATGAATTCCATATGTGTTGAATTGTCAAACAAGGCTAGAAAAATTGCAGTGTTTTTCTAGTAGCGAGGGAGCAAATGCTGAGAAAAATGGTGTAGATCCTTCACCATAAAATTGTTATTTCCTGCACTCCATAACACAACACCGTCCATTGAGGAATCTTCTACCATTTCATAAGTCTTTGTAATAAATGGGGTTGCACTATTTCCCTCCATTTATTATCTATCCAAGTAGCAAAACTTTTTTTTTTTTGGCCTGAATCCTATCCTTGACGGCCATAGCGAGCGGCCTCCAAACCTATTTATACGGGACAACAAAAGATGACAAAATGAATGTCAAGGAATTTCTGGAACATAATGTTTTTCCAAGATTAGTTGTGATTTTTAACAAGAATACCATGGTGTGTAACTGACCCAACTAATTTGCCTTATCTGAAATAATGATTCATAAGTTGTATCTAACTAATTATGCTATCAAGAATTATTAAGTCAAAGTTCCACATTTATGATTTTTTTTTTTGTAAATCTACGTGGCAATACACATTGAGAATTTTGGCATATACAAGAGTGGGTTGTGACAAAAATAAACAAGACAAATAGATAAATCACTTCTCTTTTTCAAGATTGTACATTTGGAAAGAAGATGCAAGACAAATAGATAAATCACTTCTCTTTTTCAAGATTGCACATTTGGAAAGAAGATGTATACACACACACACACATATTCATATACATATGAATGAAAAATAAATAAGACAAATAGATAATTCACTTCTCTTTTTCAAGATTGTAGATTTGGAAAGAAGACATAAGACAAATAGATAACTCACTTCTCTTTTTCAAGATTACACATTTGGAAAGAAGATATCTCTCAATAAGAATATTCAAGTATTAGGTGAGAGAGTGAACTTTGACAAATTAGATATAAAATGGAGAAAACTCCCAAAAATGATAGACTGGCATAAATATAAAATGTAGAAAACAAAAATCAAAACCAAAATGAAGATTCAACCAAAACTTAACTTACAAAATACAAAATACAACAAAACTTAATTTACAAACAAAATGCAAAATACAAAATAGTGTTGACACCTATATCTAAAAAGAAGAAGACAATAACAATATGTTTCTTATATTTTTTACTGAATTTTGTGAAAATCCTTCCACAATTTCAATCTTTCCAAATTTTGAATTGTATAATACTACTCCACCTCAAACAAACCATTTAAAAAAAAAAAAAAGTTTATATTTTATAATACTACTCCCCTCAAACAAACCATTTAAAAAAAACAACAAAAAATAGTAAGTACTCCACTCCTTTGAGCTAAAAGTGCCCTGGACGTTTACGAGTTCAAAAGCTCCCTCGTGCGAGGTAAATAAAGTTTTCACGGGTCAATAAGGCAAGCAAGTGTGGCGATAAGGTTTGGCTATGATTTTTCTTCTACTCTCTGAACCAATCTCGCCTGTGCAAATCTTCGGTAGATATTCAAGTACAAAAAATGATGCCACACATCATTATCTCCATGACATTTCTGTTGTTTTGAAACTATCGGATGTTCGGAAGTTGGATCTCATGATAACATTTGGTGCCTGAAAACCAACCCTCAACTTGAGAAGAAAATTACAGGTTTGGTTTGACATAAACAATTTACCGCTCAGGCTAAGTAAAATTTTAGGGCTCACCGAGGTTCGAGCTCGGGACCTCTGGTTTATGGTCCGTTAAAAGTCTTTCTGCGTGCGTTGAAATTCTCGTACGCTTTTGAATTGTTCCACTAACATTTTCTTTATTTTGTATTTTCACAACAGCGAATCCAACGGCTGGGGGCGTGGATGTGTAAGGTTCGAATCTCGGTCAACTACCATTTCATCCAAATTTCTATTGTGTTTCAGTTTATTGACAGGCTTAAAATATAATATTATAAACGCAAGCATGACATTTGATGTGTTGTTATGATTTTTCAGCGGGCCACCCAGAACGCGCTGATTCGGATTGGACAGAGAAAATGACGTCTTCCGGGGATGTGATCGTTGCTGGCTGTTATTGATGGGGAAACCTGACGTAAAAGCTTGCTAGGGTTTGTTCTAGATATTTCTTTTCGCGTGACTTGACGGAAAACTTGAAGAACGCGGTATTGGTACGCGGGATTCCAAATTCGGGGCCGTGACAACTCCGCCTCACGAAGATTGCGCTAAGAGTTGGTGTAAGTTTCATTTTGTCAACAAACCCTTTCCATCAACACAAATATTAAATTCCGATGACAACGATATTAGCTCAATGTAAGGCGAATTCTCTCTGTTGCAGCATCTGTCAAGTATTTTTAATTGCTGATAAGGGATTGCCATACACAAATGTTTCGAAAATGTCAAACCGTTGGTATAACTTATTATTTACATTATCAACGTTGATTTAAGCTTCAATCTGGGAAGCTTTTTAATCTGTATAAAGATCCTCCCTCATAGATTGAAACTCACACTTGTTGCATAGGAAAATACAAATAAAATATTTCTGAAGCCTGGTCATCTCATTATTTACATTCTAAGCTTCAATCTGCAGAGGATGTTAGTCTTTGCAAAGATCCTTTTCCGTTGCTTAGAATTTACAATTGCGGGCTAGGAGATGCAAATAAAACGTGTCGTGAAATCTCATTGCTTGCATTTCTGAGTTTCAATGGGCAAAGGATGTTAGGCTCTACAAAAGGTCTTTTAGTATAGTTTCTTAAAAAGGAAAAGAATTTTTGTATCGGAAAAATAAATGAGAAGAATGTCTGGCACTAGCGATCTTCTATTTTCTTATGAAGAACTGTGTTGCAGGTGCCAATTCGGTGGTCGACATGAGACTCGTGGAAGGTAGCTTGGTAATTTCAAGGGAGGAATAGGAAGAGGTGTACTGATCGAAGGTTGGAGCATGAATGAGATTACGACAATGAAACATAGAAATGGCTCCGTTTCAGGGGAAGAAAGGAAACGGCAGCAGTTAGTTCCTTTGGCTTCATTAATCAGCCAGGAGATTAGGCATGAGAAGGTTAAGAGGCCCTGTATTAGGTATGGCCATGCCGCCCAATCCAAAAAGGGGGAAGATTACTTCCTAATCAAAACGGATTGTCAGAGGATCCCCGGAAATTCCGCTTCTACATTCTCGGTGTTTGGGGTAAGTACTTTTAAGATTGTTTGTATAAGGTTTTAGGCTTAAACGGGTGGACATTAGTAATTGTGATGTCCGTAGCACTTGCATGTTTGAGATTTGTATCCCAATGCACTTTGAATTTTCTACTTACCCTAGACCAAGCGATGTAGAGCTGCAGAGCACAATATTAGCGTACATTGTAAATTCCAGTACTCCACAGGGACGGTAACAGAGTTTCTGTGCACATGGAAAATCTGGCTTCTTAGAAGTGTTGAAGACCTATTTTGTGTTTCAGGGTTAGATTCTCGTCACTGGCATGCAAGATCTATAGCAGAAATGTGCTATTTAGGATGAAATGTTTTGAAATTGGTTCATACATGCAGACATGTTAATGAAACCTGAACTTTGAAGGTTTTGGACATTCTTATATTTTGAGGTCAGTTTGTGTAATAGAAAATTATTACTGAATTCAAGCTGGAAACGGTGTCTTAGTGTAACTTATTATCCAATTGTCTAATTTTGCTAAATTGGATGATAAATATGTGGTTCCCACTGTTTAGTATTTGTTATTTTACTTTTAATATTGATACATATTTAAGCCATAGGATGTAGTATTCCTAGAATCTTCGCAGGGTGTGTCACTACTGAACCTCATTGTTTCAGGGTTCTCCAGCTCTTCGCAAAGAGCTGGTGTTAACTCAAGAGGCTATTTGAGGTCTGAGAAAACATTTCTGGTATATCCATGTCGAGGAACATTATGAAATCTTAGAAAGTACTTGCTGAATAAAATCCAGCATCAGATGCAGAAAACTTTGTTGTTTTGCTCACATACATACAGTGGTAATTGAGATTGCTGGGTGGTGTGATGTTGATTTTTAAGGGCCATTAGAGATCCTCAAGTTGCAATATAATTGATTTATAATATTTATAGTGATCTGTCATGCCAAGAAGGTGCTTATAGCATTCTATAAGGTTGTCCTTGACTAGATTTGATCTTTCTGCTTGAGTATTTATTTGTCTAGTTCATGTTCTTGTGATTCTATATTCAAGTATCTCCACTTTCAATATTGTTTTCTGTTGTGGGATAATTTTTGGTTGCTCTTATTATTATATATATGATGTTTAATATATTATCTGAGGATTCTGCTATGGCCATACTAGTCATGAAAGGATCCTCACCAGCACCAACACATAAATTTACACTTCTGGTAATCTTAGTCAGAGGCATGGTAGAATAGTGCTTGTATGTATACAGAAACTTTAGTTTTTAAATTTTTCAAATATGTCTGTGGATCATTTTCTCCTGTACGATTATCATTGGTTGTTTGTTACTGGCTGTGAAGATAAGAGGGGAGTTTTGGCATCTTTTCTTTCCAAAAGAAAATATATTTCAACTCCTATTGCATATAATTGTTGGTTGCAAGCCCACTAACCTATGTCAAAACATATCCTGCACACATTCTTTAATCACTAAATCCACAGTTCATTTAATGATTTAATAAATATATAACTGGACTGTAGATGACAGTGGTAAAACTATGTTTGCAGTACTTTTACTTACTTGTGCAAACCCATCTACGTACACCCATACCCAACATCACACACACACCCAAACCCCCAGATATATAAAATTAGAAACTGGTGACTGGGTCAAAGTTCAAATTTAAAACTTGTTGTGTACTAAAGTGATAAACAATTGCGGTATGTTTACACATGTGAAAGGACATCCACATGCAAGTTCACACACAACTGCTCCCCCCTTATCCACCCACTCTTAAATGCATCTAGATCTCCAGACATGCACTCACTATGAACCACCCACACACATGCAAGTCAAATCAGAATCTAGACTGTGTTTTGAAATAGTATAACTATGGTTGCAGATATTTGATGGACACAATGGGGCTGCGGCAGCTATATATTGCAGGGATAACCTGCTCAGCCATGTAATGAGTGCCATGCATCCGGGTCTTAGCAGAGAAGAATGGTTACAAGCATTACCTCGAGCATTAGTGGCAGGATTTGTTAAAACTGATAAGGAGTTTCAGAGGAAAGGTATGGTCATATGCAGATGTGCTCAGAAATTCTATTTTTATATGCATCAATTATTATCAAAAGTCCCGTTGTTACTGTTTTGCTAAACAATGAAATTTAGATTTGACATGGTTAAATTATAAATATGTTAATCATCCTTGAGGAGGTATTTGTTTTTTTTTGATGAACACAGTCATTATGTCGCAAGTACATGATACTCACAAGTAGGAAAATATGGAACTTGGCAAATCAAACTTTTTGACGGACACAGTCATTACATTGCAAGTATTTAATGCCAAAACTAGGAAAATATGTAATAGGCTTAGAATTCAAATACACAATGCCTGTATTTATGGAAACATCTAATGCTTTAGTATTTGTATCAGTATTCTTAAATTATTTCTATGCTAAATGATGCCAATGTATTTGTGCGGGTTTTACCAGAAGAAACTTCTGGAACCACAGTTACATTTGTGGTGATCGATGGATGGACTGTTACAGCTGCTTCTGTTGGAGATTCTAGATGTATATTGGATTCTCAAGGTGGTTTAATCTCATTACTGACAGTTGATCACAGGCTAGAGGAAAATGCTGAAGAGTGAGTACATTGTTTTACAATTATTTGCAATTGTTACAAATTATTGCTGTATGCTTATAGAACATGACAAACTGAAGATGCAAATAGATAATATACACCAAATAAACAAGATATCGTAAACACCATTTTATTGTGCAGGAGGGAACGTGTCACAGCTAGTGGAGGTGAAGTTGGAAGGCTGAGTATTGTTGGTGGTGCTGAGGTAACAATTATTTGGAAATGAGATTATGTCAAAATGAAGACTGCTTTATGTTCCATACAATTTTTTTTCCTGTTGCATTGATTTGGAATTGGTAAATTCCATTGAAGTACTTAACATCTGCTTCCAAATTGCAATTCCAGGTTGGCCCTTTACGATGTTGGCCTGGAGGTCTTTGCCTTTCAAGGTCAATTGGAGACATGGATGTCGGCGAATTCATTGTACCAATACCTTATGTTAAACAAATTAAGGTGAAACATCATCCCACTCTCTTATTGACATTGACCTATGCTTTTCCACGTACTTCTTGGGCACTTTCTTCATATGTCTATGTATAAAATATTGTTATGTAGAAAATACATGACAATCCTCCCAGTAAATTACAAACATACTATAATCATTTTCAATGTACATAGTGTGGTTTTCTATTTTCTAACATACACCATTCATATCAAAGCTTTCAAATGCTGGAGGAAGGCTTATCATTGCTTCTGATGGTGTGTGGGATGCATTATGTTCTGAAAAAGCTGCAAAGGCCTGCAGAGGACTGCCAGCTGAGCTTGCTGCAAGACAAGTTGTCAAGGTAAACTATTGGCCTAGATCTCTACTGCTGAAAAGTAAAACCTGTTGGCCAGTTGCAATAACATTGTCACTGTTTATGATAATTATTCTTGGACTTGCAGATAATTATATTTGTTCCTTTATGAAGTTGTATTTTGAAATATTTATATTACCTTTTTGAATCCCCCCACCCTTTTTGTATGACTTCCATGTATTTTCAGGAAGCATTGAGGTCAAGAGGTTTGAAAGATGACACAACATGTATTGTAGTTGATATTATTCCACCAGATCACTCTGCTCCCATTTCGTTACCTCCTAAGAAGCAAAACAAGATAAGATCATTTATATTTAGAAAAAGATCCCGAGATTCAATGAATAAGCTGGCTAACAAGCTTTCTGCACTGGGAATCGCGGAGGAACTCTTTGAAGATGGTTCAGCAATGCTTGATGAAAGGTTAGCAGTTTTTATTAATTTCCCCACAAATAATTAAATTTTATTTTTTCAATTGATTGACATTAAGAGTGGCTCTGGTTTGTGATGCTATATGGTCTCAAAATGATAATAAAGATATTCATTTCTTTGACATCACGTCAAAGAGTTAGGTTGTAGTGGTTGATGGCAGTGTTTGTCATCTGGAAGCCACATTATCAAATTCTTACTGTTACATAACACATTGTATTCACTCTGTTAATAGATAATGACATCAATCAAATACAGGAAATGAGAGATTCTGTGCTTTGCAATGGTTGGTTTATCATGAATCCATTCATCAATTTATCAATTTTACTTTTTGTTGGCCTTAAGTTTCATGAGAATTTCTGAGGGAAACCTGTTGCAACCCTCAAGGATCACCCAATATACCGCAGATCTGTCTGCACTTGTATGGATATTATAAGATCCTGTAGGGGGTCTGTAATGGTTGATGCTTACAGGGTTCCATTAAATGTTCAGAGTAGGGAATTTCTTTTCCCTCTGGACATGATAAGAGTTAAATTTGTGGGGACAAGGAAGAAGAAAGAACTTTTGAAGAGCTTAAGCAACTATTTTATACAACTGCCGTAATAATTTATATTGTGTAGTTTTTGTTTGAGATATTAGTGGATGTAGGGTCATGGCAGGAGTACAAAAAATCTGTAGCTTATGATCCAGAGGCCTTTAGCAAGCAATGCAAAGCTGCACCATGTGAAAAAAAAAAAGGATGTACATAACTTTACAGTTCATGATCTTGTGGACGTGCTCTCTGTGAATGAAAGATGATCTTTGAAATAAGTCATTGTTGCATTTCCACTTCTAGGTTAACAATTTTGTTTCAAGTTTGAGTTCACAGGTTTTGGCAAAATGTAAACTTTGTTGGTCAACCCATAGAAAAACATAAAATAAAAAATCATAACATACACATTCTAGAAAGATAAAAGCAGGAATTAAGATAACTGTTCAATGTTAAAATGATTTTTCATTGTTATTTTGCATCATCACATCATTATTGAATTATTAAAATAAATCAAGGATATTTAGGGTACAGGTATGGGTACTACCATTTTTCAAAATAGGGGATAGGGTTACTTGGGCACGTCAGTTTTTAAAATATAATTTAACACTTACAGGAAATCTGAAAATTAGTCATGACAATGGTTTTTCAAAACTTGAACAGTGGTAAAATTTGCAGATGTAATGTATTGTTTTCAGTTTCAGATTTACAATATGTTTGATATATGCTAAATGTTTAGATGCATAACAGAGAAGGCAGAGTTTAAACATGAACAAGAAGATCATAAATCATATAACAATGACATATTGCAAATGATAAACTTCTGACTTGAGCAGTGATAAAGTTTACTGTTAATCAGTATTCTATCAAAGTTTCAAACTGATTACGTATTAATTGAATTAAGGTTGATAAATAACAAGCTGATCTGCAAGCAAAAACCGAAACAAAAATTAGAAATCTTAATCGAGGTCCTTAGCTATGATGCTCTCCATCGAGTACCTGGTACTTGGGTACGTATCCCAGGGGTGTGGGTATGCGTACCCATGCAACCTGGAAATAAATAAATAATAAAACTAAAACATTAATATATAATAATGCAACCTAGAAATAAATAAATAATAAAACTAAAACATTAATATATAATAATAGAACCTAGAAATAAATAAATAATACAACTAAAACATTAATATATAATAAATTTGGGGTTATGCCTTTTAGAGCAGTGGCTGAAAACTTGAAACACTTGGTGAGACTGCCACCAAAGTTCAAACATCTGCTGGGCTATTGTGCTCACAGGCTTTGTGCCTACTGGGCCATTGTGCTTGTGGGTGTGAATTTGTTGTGTGCTTGGCAGCTTAATAGGCTGCTATTTAACACACTATTGTTTGCATTTGCCCTAATGGAATCCCTTGCAAATCAGTTGGGGTACAAACAGGACCCAGATCTGGGCATGGTAGGGGATGGATCGGTAACCTAATTTTATTTAAAATAAAATTTAAGAACACTAGGCAGGTTCCTTAACTGCAGTACTGGTGGCTTTTTAAGATATCAAATTAGGGTTTCAGAGGGTTTGCCTGCTGGTGGAATTGACATGTAAACGCCACATTGACTCTAGAATCACCTGGATACAATTCCATACGATTCCGTCTGTTGAAAATTGAACTCTACTCATTTCCACATTTTAAGTGGCAACGGCTGTGATTTCCCAGCTAAATCATACCTAGAAATGCACAGGTTTTATGCTGATTTGATAATGTAGAGCTTTCAATGTATAGATGCTTCAGAGAGCCTGTAGATTGAGTCAGGAATGTGTTTAGAGCTCACAAAGGCAGAAGAGTTGTGTTCTGCAGATCTTTTTTGTTCTAAAAGTGTATGTGAAGTTCTACTATCGGATGTGGCTTAAATGACGGGGAATGCCACAATGAGACATCCCAATGTCTTGTCCACTTCCAAATATTTTTTTCACATCTCTGAAATGCATTTAAGGTTAACATTAATGTGAATGTTTAATTGTTAATGTGTTTCATCTGGGGAACCATAAAGACTACAGGAAACAATTACTTTGTTTTGGTTCTTCACTAAATGTAAAACTTTGCTTGCAGAATTCAGAATGAAATAGGTATGTTTTATGCTTTTAGCAGATCATTAGAGCCATGTCAAAATCATTTTTCTAATGGTGCCAATGCTCTTCTACTGCCTTCTACTGCAATGTTTGAGATCCTTGATCGGCAAGGTCCATTGCTTTTGAGATTTGACTGACCGAAATGAAGTTACTTCTTTCTCATATTTAACTTTTGTGGTCTGAAATTCTGCTATCATTTCAAGTGCTCTTGAAATATGGTTTCTTTGTTTTTGGGTGTCACCAGCAGAGTAGATATCAGAGATTGGTGAAATCTCAGAAATCAGTCGGTTTTCTTGGTTTGTGCTTTAAGGGAAGCCAGCCTGTTGTCACCAATCCTCCCAAATTCCTGAAATTGAAACCACTTCATGTTAAGAGAAAATTCATTGCATTTTCGTGGTTTGAGTTTCAAATTTTATATAATTTTGTTTAAAAATCTGGTTTTGTATATTGGCTTTTTGGAGTTAGTTTTCTTCCTTTGAATGATTCTTTATTTGTTTATGACATATGTACTGTGTTTGTAGTCTCTTTTGTAATCCATAGTTTATTGAAGGCTTTTGACTTCAAGTCTTTTACATCTTATGGTACTATCACTGACTTTTGAATATTTGAGCATGTTGAACAACATATGACAAGTGTCATTATCCCATTTACCTTCACGTTTATGAAGAAGATATAAATTAAACAAAAGAACAAGCAAACCAAATGTTATTTGATTGCATGAGATCAGAACAAGTATCTTTATCCTGTGCTCTCTCAATTCTGCCCTAATCCCCAAGCCCGTGCAAACATAAATAAATGCTGGAGGAACTGAAGCACTAAAGTTGCATGGCATGGGAAAAAGTTTCTTGACCCCATGCCTTATTCGATATTAACAAACTACAGTATGCTCAGTCTCCACACCATGCGTTTTTCGATATTCATAAAAATGTTGTTTTAATCTTTTATAAAAACAATGTTAAAAGAGTCATTTATAAATGAAAGGTAGGGCAGGGTGGCAACTCAAAGATACCTAGTAGAAAAAAAGATCTGAAGATATGTTGTCTTACAAAGGAATGCAAGGAGTTTAAACCAGAAGGCTACATTTCGGGGACCAGCATATACAGAAAACTTTAGTGCGGAGCAACAAACATAGGATACAGTTCCTTTGCAAGATCCTGTGGGTTTTGCCACCGTGGTCAACCCACAGGTAGTGTCTGAGATGATGCTACATTTACAGAATGGATAAAATCCCATTTCAGCTATAACAAGCCTAATGCAGATCCATTTTATCTTGTATTAGCAATTACATTTTCAGTGTTCTCTGACTTTTCTGTCAATAGATATGCAATTCCCACCCGTTTACAAAATACCATTTAATTGTGACTAACGCTCTACTTGAAAATGGAGAATCAATTTCTTACAGAGTTACTCAGTTCGTCCACTTTTAACATCAATTCTTCGAAATAATTTTCTATCTACAGAAATATTTTCGACTGTATCGCACACAAGCATGGCAATCCCTACTGCACAAGTAGGACTATATTGTGCACATTCTCACAGTTAGTGACTTTTATGGCTTGACTTCCCATATTTTTGTCATCTTTTGATTTTTTTCTCAATTTCTGTACTACAGTTTCCTTAAAGGACTCGCAACTTTCTTCTTGGGCATGAATTTAGATTTTGCAAATTTTGACATTTTTAGTCCTATTCTTTGCAGTGTATAGTAACACTTGTAATCTTCTTCAGCACAGAGAGAAACTGCGATGTGGATTGTAAAGATGGAAAAACTTGACTGACATCAATTGCTATAGAACCAAACACTCACTAGGTTAAAAAAATAAAAAATACAAAGACTGGAAAACAAAACAAGTGAGCACAATATAAAAGATAAAAAGGCAAGTAATTTATGAAATTAAGAGCAACTCTGGTTGAGTATTGACAAAGAGGCTCCTCAATCTCTCATTTGAGGTAATTTAGCAGTTGGTGAAGGTATTGACATGGAAATATGGATTTTGGGTGAGGTAGATGGCCCTCATAGGGCATTATACCTTGCATGATGCCTCTTATAATTCTTGAAAACAGGATTGCAAGATGTATTCTATAGAACCCAAGTCAGTTTTTAAGTGATTGAAAGATGCAAATTTCAATGTTAAACATGTCCAAGAGATCAGTACCAAACAAAGATCTCAAGGAACACAACAAATAGGGGAGAGGAGCTAGTATGTGCCACCCTAACTTCACACTTCTCAAATTCCTATCTGGAAATTTCAAATTACTCTCAATTTTATAAAGCAGTTTACTTTTCAAGACCCCTAATTAAAAACTATATTTTCAAGCTCACATTATCAGATATGATGCACATCAGCATGCTTTCTTGTGAAGTGTCCAATATGGTCCACAAAAGTGATACGCCCATAGGTGTGCACTAAGTCATGTTTAATGGTGTGCTGATGTGGCTGTACATGAGTGGTTGTTTCTTGAAATTTAGAGGGATCTTTTTGGGAATATGTATTGATGGGTCATTTTTAGTGCACCTCTATAGGTCTATTTTGTTCACCTACTGGGCTATTCTGTTCACCTTCTATAGCATTTATTGTACCCTGCTGATGTATTGGCTTCTCATCTCTACTGTTACGGAAGGGCAATATGACATTGTAAACAAAAAAACATGTAGCATTATGGACAAAAGTACAAAGAAGACAAGTGTACAGCACAAGCTTAATGCATCAAAGCAATGTAGATATTGCAGTTACAGGGAGGCTACAGGGAATAGGTAAGATGCAAGGACACTATAATAGACTGACTGTGGAGTTACAATTCAGAGCTTTGGCTTGTAACATGATGGCAACACAGAAGAATCAAGTAATGGTACTGCGGTTAGAGAATTGGTACTTACTCAAAGATGACACATGAATAGTGTTGAAGAATGAGGTCAATGACAGAAAAATTAAGAAAAATATTGTTTCACTTCATAAAAGTGAATAAGGCTCGTATTTGTTTCTAGGTTGGTTTTTGGTCAAATTTATGGCAAGTCATTTAGAGATAAACGCTATGGGATTTCCACAATCCATTTCTAATGCAAATATTATAGATAATTTGCAAAGAGGAAACTGAAATTGAATAACTGTCTCTGAAATTTATTGCATGTTCATTTTATTTTGGGGTTTGTAAGAGACATAAGAGATAGGCATAATTTTTGAAGTTTTAACTTTTAAAGAAGTCAATCTGTTTTTCTGTAGGCATAATTTGATGAACAATATATGTCAATTATAGACATTAGGTTTCCAACTTTCCAGAGTACATGTTTATGAACAATATGTGTCAACTTTATATTTTAAAGCAATTTCAGGTCTGGTCCATGCTATTTTTGGGTTTGTTTTAGTTGGTGATCGACTAATTTAGATTTTCTGTTCATCGATATCAGGAAATCAGAATTTTTATATACTGTTTACTTGAAATTTACTTGATCTTTGTACTTGTTTTTGAACTATTTGCAAGGATATATTAAGAAGACGGATTTTTCTCTGTTAGAACTCATATTATCCAGGATTTAAGCTGAACATTCATAATTAAGCCTGCTTGAGGTTGTGATTAATCTGGAGTCATGTCATTCTAGTTAGATTCTAAATCTGATCAATACAGCAGTGTCCAAATAAGTTCAATTTTTATGGGTTTGCCTAATAAATGTTTATAAATAGCCATTGGCTTAAGTTTAATGATCTCAAGTCAAGGTGAATTTTGTTATTTAGTTTGAAGTTTTGAACCCGAAAACAGGACGTTTTTTATACCTTACTGTTCTACACATCCAGTGGTCAATACTGCACATAACTTCCAGCATGCATGCTAATGATTCCATGGGCTTGGAGCATGTTTTATGTAAACAGGGATGCCATGATGCCATCATTCATATATGGCTAATAAGCACTCTGACTTTTGGTTTTATTTGTATTCACCCATACTGTTCCTTGTAAATCTCATTCTGATTGAACAAATTTTACCTTGAAGCTGGTGGGGAGTGTCTCTATTGATATACTTCATGTTGATTACTCATTTATCTTGACATGAAAAGATATTTGGCTATCCTGAAAGCAATTCAAGGTCTTATTCTGTACCACACAGATATCTGGTGTTTCTAATTGATTATTTATTTGCAGGTTGGGATCAGAATCATCAATGCTTGCAACATCAGGTTTATTCACCTGTGCTGTTTGCCAGGCAGATCTAGCTCCAAGTGAAGGAATCTCTGTGCATGCAGGGTCTTTTTTCTCAACTAGTGCTAAGCCTTGGGAAGGTCCTTTTCTTTGTGCCGATTGTCGACAGAAAAAGGATGCAATGGAAGGAAAGCGTCCTAGTGGAGTAAAAGTGGCATAACTATTTGTAGATTTAAAAGTGCGGATGAGCTTGATTTAGATTCCTTGAGCCACCCCTATTCTTAATTCTAGTCTATGCTTTTAGAGCATGGTTTATGATTTTATTTTCTTCAATTTGGCAGCTAAGAGTTCATAATTCTTTTTTGGGGAATGCATTTGCTGTTCTCTTGTTTTTGGGAGTAGCATTGCAACTCCTGTTTTGCCGATCCATTGATCAACATGTTATGTGGAGGGGACTACTCAGATGTATTAACCATTTATCTTTGTGCATTTGTATCTAATATTAGTAAATAAAGAGCGGTTCTTCAAAATATTCTGTACTTGGAAAATCCAGGGGACCTCTTTTTGTAGTTACAACCTTACTAGATTAAACTGCGTGTTGAAGTTACATTCAGTACGTTAAAATAATTCTGTAAAGCTGGATTGCAATATCAAGCTACAACAAAAGCCTAAAAGTAAAAGGTGGTTATGCTGGAACATTTCTTACCGTGCAATTATTTGACCTGCGTGGATGAACAGACAATTCTGACACGCCTTAGATATATTGAAAACTGAGTAAGGTTGTCATTGAAACTGGAAAATGACACTAGTCTAAAGTTGTTTCTACTTGGCAGGATAAAGCCCATCCGAAGAGCTCATGGAAAGTATGTTATTCAATCATATACTTATAAAAAATATTCTCTATATATACTGAGCTACAATAAAAGATCTCGTACATGGACGGAAATTCTTTGGTCTGGCCACTTTACACTTAAAAAAGGCCAGAAGTTTCCTTTCTGGTCCAAAAAAAAGTTTATATAAGTAGCATTAAAATAACGTTTTTATTATTCAGAAAATTATGCAAAATAATATAGTTAGAAAATAATTAATTGTGTCTGTGGGCTCCTGTTAAAGTTAAAGATTATGCCATTTAAAGCGGAAGATGGTAAAACAAATTGTGAATCTCTATGGTAATCAAGGTCATAATGGTATAGGTCAAACCTCTCTATCCCTATAAGGAGGTACAAGTCAAAGAAAGCCATAAGTTTATCCAGAAAGCTGAATGAAAAAGGTTACATATACATGAGAGTTATATTATGCAAAACCTCAGATGAATACATACTTATGAGTGATGCATAAATTTGAGGACTGGGCATGCGATGGGTCAGCAAAACGGTGTTTTATATTAGATTATTTTTTTGTCCAAGCTGATAAGCTGCAGTCATTACATTAGAGAGATCGGTCTTAAAGCTATCGTGAACTATCAAACATTAAAGTTGCATGGAGAATGCCAACACAATCACTTAATACATGGCAGACAGAAAGTAAACTGTAATCGTAATCAAGGGAGTCAAAGAAATATTGGCATCCACGAAAGGTAACACAGATTAAACAAGTGACACTATCGAGTATATTTTCTTGTGTTAGCTTTCATTATCATCTTGAACACACGGAGCAGAAGGTAAACCTCCAAAGTAAACATATAATCACAATATTAAAGAATCAAAATTAAATCTGATTATATAATTTTAAAATAAAATATCACCGCGCCGACTCCTTTAGCATTAAAAATATAATCAAAATATTAAAGAATCAAAATTAAATCTGATTATATAATTTTAAAATAATATCATGACACCATTCTTTTAGCATCGATAAGAGGTAATGAGTAATGATGATTAAGAAAATATCACTGGAGAGTGTAATTTGCTGATGGAAACCAAAAAGTATATCTTAAAAACATAAATGCAGTCATAACTCTAAGAAGTCAAATTATGCCCAGACATAAAATAAAACAAAACAAAACATCATATTACATTATATCCTTTAGTATTAACAAGTGGTAACAATGATTGTCACTGTTCAACATAACTTTTGGTGGTGGCTTTCATAAAAAAAATTCCTTCTTCTATCTCATTCAAGTTTCAAATTTTTTTCTGATTCTACATGTATTTGGATACAAGCGAAGCGTACTTTACGTATGATTCTACACGGGTTTGCATATATTATGCACAATTCTATATCAATAAATAAGGTCTATGTTATGATAAAGCCTAAAGGAGTTCTATATTGTGAAAAAGCATGTGTATGATTTATAAATTGAAAGGCATCGAATGAGATGGGTCAAACAAAAAACTCAACTATGTAGTGTTGAGCGGTTGTTTTGCATGATGCTAACAGTAGAAATTCTATCGAATCTCTCTCTTGAAAAGCGGATCAATGACCAACTCCAAGGTTTCAAATGAGTGTTTTTCAATTAGTTGGGTAACTCAATTGAGGATAAATGTGAATGTTCACAAGGAGATCTTTTGCTAGTATCTACCAATTTGCACAACTTTGCTGAAACGTAATCACAAAACCAATATATTTTTCTATTTTCTATTTTATGATCAATGCAATTTCTAACCAATCCAACTATTCAAATTCCTATTTTAACCAAGTGTTTTGAAAATCAAATGATGAAGATAGAGTAATGAGAGATTTAAAGCAAATTACTAAAAGAGAAATCCCTAATGGACATAAGCCAAAGTAACAACACGTCTGCAAATTAAATTATCAAAAGGGTTTAGTAAGAAACCAATGAAATTAGGAGCAACACTTCCTCAACTCTACAGATGCAATCATCGATGAAAACTTTAATAAAAATTGAAAAATGTTTCATGTTTCATCAAATTGCGAGGCCACATAAAGTGCACTCACACGAGACAAAACACTAAGTAAGAACAATAGTGATCTTTTCTCCAATTCGTCACAACAACGAAATTCGTTAACATAAGACAAATACCAGAATAAAAAGATCGCACAATTATAACACTGTAATAAAACCATTAGCTCTATTATTATTTATGAACATGCATTCACAAAAATAATAAACTTCAATAAGATTTACCACTCAAAATGAGAGCACCATTAGCATATATTATTGTATCAACATATTGGGTTGGAGTACATTTTACATCCATGTATTTAAAAGAAATCCTCTCCTCTTGTATTAGGAGTGGTAGCTCTTCTAATGCAAACTCATGCTAAAAAACTAATAAAATAAAACTAATTACATACAAACTAACTCTCTAAATGGTGCTATGGAGGTCTCTGCCCTTGTTTATATCAATTGATGGGTGCATGAGCCTTTACATGACTTAAAACAATAAAAGAAGAAGATAAGAAGAGAAGTCATGAGATGATCTGAAAGTTATTGAGACTTCTTAAAATGCAAGCTTGGCCTACTCAAGGTGTTTCTAGGAGTTAAAATGTCGTAAAAACACATTTTTGATGCATGGAATGCTAAAAAATAACAATCGGTAGTTAATTGTCAACTCACTACTTCTTCAAAATTGTTAGCGAACCTCTTGATTTGGTGCACCTTTGGAAAGTGCAAATTTGAAAAAGTCCACCTCTAAAAAACACACCTTGATGATAGGACCAAAAGTGAGAATTTTTCTAACTCCACAATTTTCCAAAGTGAGAATTTTTCTAACTCCACAATTTTTCAAAGCTAGAATTTTTTGAACTCCACAATTTTTCAGTTTCCATCATTTGGGTTTTGTTGACCTTCAACCAAATTGATGTGTGGATGTTCCCCTTTAAACTTTTGGATAGCGGAGGTGATTTCTTGAGGATTTAACAAGTTTGAAGCTTCATACTTTACCCTCACTTCCTTGTGGAAATATAAAGTGTGACTTCTTGGGCATTCCTCGGAACTTGAAAGTCATGGGTTTGAGTGTGATCTTAGCTATTGTAGAAGACATTGAAGCCATGGTAATGTTGAACACCTCTGGATGTTTTAAATATGCACACCTGTGCATCTTTAGAGACAATTCATTCACCAGATTTTAAAATTGCGCAACTGCGCACCTTCACACCTCTGCACCTACACACTTGCACACCTTCAAGGAAGTGCGCAAGGTGCTCAGTTCACCAAAAAATCAAAGTTCTTAGTTTTGAAAATGATTTTTGAGTTTTGCTCAAATGATGTCTAGGACCATTCTTGTGTACTTATTTTGCTCTTTTTGATGATTCAGGCCCATTTGCACACCTTGCACACTTATGCACTTTGTTCTTCAAAACTTGTATAATTGCACACTTGCGCACCTTAGCATGTTTGGGACCTTACAAATCTTCAAGACTTTAAAATTGTGCACCTTCACACATGCACACCTTTTGGAGTCCTTTGACTTATGCTTATTCAAAATTGCAAAAAATGCAACATCAAAAAGTGCACCTCCAAAAAGCACACCTTGTGAAAAATGCATCTTGTAAAAAAATCACTTTCAAAAAGTGCACCTCCAAAAAGTGTGCCTATTCACCCAAAAATTAAAGTTCCCAGTTTTGAAAATGGTTTCGGGGTTTTTCTCAGATGGGGTCTGGGAGCACCCTAGTGTACTCATTCCTGATCTTTTTGATGATTTATGCCATATTTATAGTCCAACATTGCCAAAGAGTTGTAACTCCTATCTAAAATCCCAAGGTGCCTGTATTGAATATGCACATGCAATACCGTGGTAATTGTTTTTGCTATGGATGATGAGGATGCCATGATGACCTACACAAAAGATAAACATCAACATACTAGTGCTAGGGGGTAAAAATGATGCTAAATGACCAAACTCTTTAAGCCAAACTACAAATTTCCACTCCCTGAGGCACCTTATAAGATACACTATTCTAAGGAACAAGTTTCTGTGCGCCAAAAAAAATGGGGTTGCCATTTTCGAAGTAAAAAATGGGGTTGCCATTTGTGGAACCACAACAAATAGCTTTGACAAAAAAAGAAATAACAAAGACATTTCTTTATCAACAAGCAATTTTTGAATCCATATCAAGTTTGCAACTTGACTCCAGATGTCACTGGTGGCTTTTGAGAACTTCAAACAAGAAACTCAAACTTTTCAATTTTTACGCTTAGTGTGTGTTTAGTGTCTTAATTCCCTTGATGCTCCTAAGTGCTAATCAACATGACTGTGCAACAACATAGAAACAAATCTTATGCTGATTGGTGAGAGTTTGGGAAATCCCCATCAACAAATTTCAATCACCATATGACCAGATGTGAAAAACCATTTAGAGGGCTCTTAATGAGTCATCAATTACTTGTCTTTTGTATTTCTAGTGATCCATTTGTCAACTTCGCGAAGCTTGTGTGTTTCCACTTGATTCTTCTATGAAACTTTTGTTCATTTGAACTGAGCCAATGATTATATTGTGCTAGCTCCAATTGATCACCTTATTTTGGTTCATACCAAGTTTCGAAGTCCTATTTGATGACACCATTTTTTTATTTTTTATTTTCTCTTTACAATGATTAGACTGTGTGGTCAAGGTGTTGGTGTTCCTTTCTTATGGACCTTTTCCAATCTGATGACTCCTGCATTCCTCTTTTAATGAACTTTGGAAAACTCACATGCCAACAAGTGATTTTGATAAGCCCCTAGGGAAATCCTTTTTTCAAACTAGAAAGTTTTGAACTATCCCTTAGCCACTATCCATCTAGGTTGAAAGCAACCTAGATGACCCATTCTATAAATTTGTAAAGTGTTGAAAGTGATCAATCTAGAATCTAATTTTAAGGCCAATAGTCCTCTTTACCTATGAGCAACATCTGTATTTAGTTCATATAAGAAACAAAGTTATTCAAATGCTTTGATGAAGAAACACCTCTTCTAGAAATCGAGACCACTTGGGATGGACCACATGTTGGGAATAACCCTGAAAAAACACAGTGACTCCTCGACTCAGACTAAAAAAGAAAAAGAAGCAAAAGATGCAAAAAAACCCAAATAAAATAGAATCAACACAAAGAAAACTAACACCTAACTAAAAAGACTAAAAAAAACAAAAACAAAAGTATATATACAGAAAACCCTGAATAATACGAACATAGGGTGGTTGTTAGTAGATTTCTCATTTTGTGCAATAGTAATTACCCAACCCATATAGTTCTAAAAAATGCTGACATATCTTTGCACTTAGAGACATAAAATTTGGGCAATCTTGACTCAAATTCTAGGAACAAATCACACAAAATAAGAAGTTGTGGTAACTCTCCATGGTTATGATTAATCCACAAACAAGTTTTCTTACCTTTAGCATCATATTCAAATTGAAAATCGTCAAATTGAGAGGGATAATGGAAAGATATCACTTGATCTAGCAAGTCCTCCACCATAGGGGTACACTCACACATTGTAATTTCTCCTTGTGATGATCTTATCCCATGGTACACAACTCCATGCACACATGGAAACATTAGCATCGATGGTGTAATATAGCTATCAGAACAAGACCCAGAAGATAGAACATCGTGTTTATAGTCCTTATTATCACCACCATTAGCCTTAAACTATGAATTTTCACTTTTAGGCTCCTTGGAAATAGCAAACTCAATCATAAGCCTTCTTTTTGAATAACAAGGTTCATTAATATCATTAATCAAGGTTTTTTTCTCCCTGATATCCCAAAGAAGCATGTTCAAAATCATATTTACCTTCCATTGCAATCTCCCAAGCTAACAAGAAATTAGGACAACTTACTTTTGAATGGAACCCAAATGGATGGATTCTACATGACTCAGTTATTGCATGCTCTGATATATGTGTAGAATACCCACAAAATGGCATTTCTTTAGTCAAACTTGAGACCAAATCAAGCACTCTATCGATCTCGTCTAATGACATATCTTGTTCTGAGGGAGGTACCTCATCTTTATCCAATGAGGGATCAATATCACAATAGGAAACATTTGTATCTTCTTCTTGATGACTTCCTATTCAAAAATTTCAGCAACCTTTGGATCTTTTGCATTTCCATCATTTTTTGCAACTTTGAGAATTTTTTTAACTCCATAGATATTTGGAACCTCAACTTTCTTTGCCTTCTCAAAATTTTCCATGATATCCACACTCATTGCAACATCAAAACTTGCAACAATTTCAATGTTTGCAGCAATTTCAGTAGGCTAATTCTATTTGGGCTAACACATTAGATACTACATCTTCGCAACTAACAAATTCCAACTCTGAATGAATCCTTTGATGAAGGCAACAATAGTTAGGAAGCAAAAGAATGTTTGGATTATGATTTTCTCCAAGATACTTCAAATTTCTTGTTATTTTATCCATAAAACCTTTCAAAACTTAATCGTTTATACTGGTAGTGAAATTGTGAGCCTTATAATTTTATGGGTGGTCCTATAATTTTATGGGCTCAACTATTGCCTAAAGCCCCAAATTTCTTCTAAATTGTTGGGGTAATGTTGGTTGGGGCCTCATAATGCATTGGAGTATTATAGACCTGCATGTTTAGAGGAGTAGGATGTAACCATAGAGAAACATCATCCATTAGAGTTTCTTCTCTACTTTTCAAACTTTGTGTAATCATATTATTGCTACAATAAACATGTATCCCAGAGTGTCCATGCTCTTTCTCTTCATTGAATGAGAACACAAACTCCTCTTGATCATCTTCATTATTTTGTCCTCTTGCAGATTTATCATATGATTCAAACACCATTGCACTAACCTGCAAAGGTTGTTCCTCCATGATTTGGGGTGGCTAATATGAAATATCATTGTACCCATATCTATTTTTACTTGGACTTATACTTGTAATATCATTATTTTCATTGTTGATGTTACCATAGGGGCCATAATTTCTGCTTTGATTCTAAGAATAAATATTTTTTAGTAAGTTGTCTTGGATGATTGTCTTGGTTTCTTGAGGAATTCAACTTTATTATGATAAGTTCATTGGATAAAAGAGACATCCCCTTCTTCATGGCCTCAAACTCACTAGCTATATTATTCTTGAGTTTAGTAGGTGGAGAAGTTTTTTGCTCAAAGAATACGGTCTTTTGGGGCTCATACCCTGAATAGTAATTGTTGGCATTGGAACAACAATAACCTGTTGCAGTAAAGGTACTGGATTCAACAAGGGCATTTGATTGCATAATAGATGCTCCTAGTAGAAATGGTGGTATGACTACTATATTATTCAAAGTGAAGGAAGACACAAAGTTCCCTCCACCATGGGGATCTACCCACTTCATGAATGTAATAACCTCTTTGAAGAACTTTTCAATGGTATCACTATCTC